>PVKU01001850.1:0-81590 GCA_004027475.1 Anoura caudifer | reverse complement strand
TGCAAAAGATAGGAGTTCCTTCTTTCTTTCTGCTTTGTAGTATTCCATTGTGTAAATGTACCACAGTTTTTTAATCCACTCATCTACTGATGGGCACTTGGGCTGTTTCCAGCATTTGGCTATTGTAATTATAGCACTGCTATGAACATAGGGGTGCATAGGTGCTTTTGAAGTGGTGTTTCAGGATTCTTAGGATATATTTTCAGTAGTGGAATTGCTAGCCTCTTTAAAACTCACAATTTGGTTGAGGCCACTGTTCACCAATCCTCTGAGAGGAGAGTAAGGGGAAGTATGTTCCTATTTTTCAGCACTGTGCCCCAGGCAGGGATTCTGGATAGTTTGTGCCCTCAGGAGCCTAATTAATGTCCTGACTAATCTTTGCACATCTCTAAATCCTACAACGTTTGCTGAGCCTAATACTATTAAGGTGAGTGTATTCCCAGGAATACTACTAACTCTACAGGAAAATAACAGGCTTCTGTGCAAAAAAAAAAGTTTGAGATCCAGTAGTGTAAGAAATGTTTGGTTAAATGCTTTTATAAATTTCTTTATTGCAGGACTTCTGAGAACATTTAATTTCCTATATTCATAGTGAATCTCCAAGAAAAGATTCAGTGGCTAGCATTTCCCAATGTATTGACAATAGAAACATTTCTCACCGAGCATCTTGGGGGGCACAGCGCCACAGGAACCTGCTTTGAGGCCTCACACCATCTAATACCTGATCTGCCTGCTGGTTGTAATGGCCATCCCTGTTTGCTGGACCTGGTTTGCCTCTGAATTGAATCAGTGAACTTTTTTTTATGACCTTGGCTGTTTTCACTTGGGACAAAAATCTGAAGAAAATATGTTGTGGATGTTCTATCAGAAATCATGTTTTCATTACTCAACTCACAATCCCTGCCCTACTAGCTTTAATGACTTAAAAAAAATAAAGACCCATAGGTGAGGTCAAGGAGAAATGGCAACCCCTGAATTGGGTTGGGCCCTCTAGGACTGAGAGCAATGAGTTCTTCCGTGAACCCGAATGTCTGTCTCTCTTCTCTCTTGCTTTAGGTGCTAACCATCTTTTCTGCCTCCAACTACTATGAGGTTGGCAGTAACAGAGGGGCCTATGTCAAGCTGGGGCCAGCCCTGAGCCCACACATCGTGCAGTATCAAGCTAACGAGGTGACCCACACGCTGACCGTGAGGCAAAGGCGAGACTTTCCAATGAATGATTTTCAGAAAAAACAGAATTGTAGTGTGTAGAGACTCTTTGAAGTGTCAAATGTTCTTACATTTAGCTAAATTCTAAGTGAGAATTCAGAGTTTAGCTCTGTCAGCAGTAAGGTCAACCTGTAACAGACATTTTAGACAGGGGTCTCTTCCTTCTCCATACACTCCGAAATCTCTGCCTGCCCCTCATTAACGGAGGGAGCAAATGTGCTTCCTGAAAATTTACCTTTATTAAAATTATTCTCAGTGGGTGCATCTTGAGTCATGTCCATAGACCAGGCCACCAACTCTTTCCAGGACCACTCTTCTGTTCTCTCTCATCCTTGAAGCATTTGTGCTACCCCATGGGCCCCAACAAAGGTTCTTTCACTGTCTGGATGTGGCAGATGGGTTCCATCATTTGTTAATGATGGCCCTCCCTCCTGGGAAGGCAATATATAATATTACTTAAATGGCTTCTGTTGCAATGATTCTGGATTGTAATCTTTGTTGGAACATACCACACATTAAATGTTATTATAAAGAATTTATGTCTCATATGAACTTACAAAATACATTATGTGAATAACATTCGGTTTTATAGATGAGGTCATTAAGGAACAGAGGTTAAATCAGCTGGCCTATGATCACACAGCTAATAAGCAATGAAAGTTGTCCTTGACCCAGGCTGTTGTATTTTAGAACTCACACACTAACAACCATGCAACACTGCCTCCCATCAAGATGTCCCCAGAGTATTAAACTACTGACAGATACTGGGGGGACCAAAGAAGGGGTAGGTGCCATTTTTATCCCTATTTGCAGATGGTCAGACAGAGGTAGAGCACAGTTACATCAGTTACATAACTTTACCACAAGGGTGGCCTTTCTCCAGAATGTCCGCTCTAACCACTGTTCCATACTGGGAAGGACAGCATTCTGCAGACTGATCCTATTCCTGCGTAGTAGGGAAACGTCAGGGAACAGTAGGGAGAAATAAGAGGTGGAGCTCTTCCCTCAAAAACTGAGCCCTTGGTGGTTTGAAATATTAAGAGAGGTGAAATGTAGTAAAAACCTAGGACTTTTTCTTCTATAGCAATTCTTTTTTAAAGTTCCTTTTTTTCCTTCTGTCCCAGGATTAGCCGAGTAGAGGAGTCAGCTCTAAGAGCTCTGCGAAACACGTTATTTGCTCATTCCTCAGATCTTCTTGATGAATTTAAGAAGCACGATAAAGATAAAACTGGTAAGACTAACCACGTAAAATGGTTGTAAGGGAAGCTGGCGAAAAAAATCTTTGTTTCGCAGTAGTTAGCAAATAAATATGTGTTGAGTGAACAGATGGCCAAAAGACCTCTTTGATGACTTCCTCCGTTTTATTCAACTTAGTGTCCCAGTTATCTTTTCTAAATTTTAAAATTCCATGCTCTTAGCAGAATGTGAACTTGCTTGAATATAGGTGGAGATGGTGAAAAGAAATGGAGTCCAGGGAAGGGTGACAAGGCCGGAACTAAGCAAAAGCAACAAGTGGCCCTGGCCAGGTGGCTCAGCTGGTTGGAGTGTCATCCCATATACCAAAAAGTTTATAGGTTCGGTTCCTGGACAGGGCACATAGCTAGGTTGGGGGTTGAATCCCCACTCAGGGCACATACAGGAGGCAACCAGTAGATGTATGTCTCACACTGATGTGTGTGTGTGTCTCTCTCCCCCTTCTCTCTAAAATCAGTAAAAATATATCCTTGGGTGAGGATTAAAAAAAAAAACAACAGGTGAAGCAGGTTACAAGAGTGTATCCAAGAAAAATATCAATAATTTGGCTTCTTGTTGTTGTTAAGAGTGTATTTTGTTGGCCAAAAAAATCTGCTTAGTTTTTCCATAAAATATAAGACACATTTTTCATTTTCACCAACAACGTTACTGATTTGGATATTGAGTATGTTGGCTATCTCCTACATGGTAGAACATTGATTATTCTCAATTAATGTCTCGATTTGATTATTACCAACTTCAACTGGTCTCACCAATTGGGTAACATCATCCAGCAAGAAATCTTTAGCACAAAACTTCGCAAAACACTTCTGATACATTTGATCAGTCACAGCACCTTTTCTATACGCTGCACGAATCTTCTTTTGCATATCAGTTGCATTTTTAACCTTTCTTGAAATAATAGAACATAATATCCCCAAAATGCTGCTTATTTTCTTCCATCTTCAATATAAGTGGCTACATAAAAATTCACCAATTTGGTGTTTTTTAAAAAATGCACACTGATATGACAGCTGTCACAATGCAATCTAACAAAATTATTTTGAATGAAGTTAAAGAAAACTAAGCACTACTAGAACCATCTTATGCGGAAAAAAAAACTTTTGGCCAATCCAATATTTATCTGTTCCATGTTCTATTAATCAAGCTAGAAATTTTGTCTTTTCTCAGCTCAGTGGAATGTGTAATGAACATTGGCTGCATGTACCCATATTATAAGACAGCAATAACCATCATGTAGTCATAGCAGTATCATTTCCTGTACACACAACTGATGCTGCATATGTATAATGGTTTATACTATTATTTGTAAGTCTTGTGTGGCTTTCAGCAGTGTTGCCATATTTAGCAAATAAAAAGGGGATACCTGATTAAAGTTGAATTATAGACAGATAACAAATAATTTTTAAATGTAAGTATGTCCCATGAAATATTGGGGATATACCTCATGGTCTATCTGAAATTCAGATTTAACTGAACATCCTGTATTTGATCTGGCAGCTCTACTTCCCAACTGCACTTTATCTGCCATGCCCAACAAAAATAGTGACAGTGCCCATTATTTCTATTACCTCCGAACAGTAAGAAGAATGTCAGGATAGAAGGTATGCTGTGTTGGGCAGGAAACTGGACTCGTAGGTGACAAGTCAGCAAGTTTGCTCCTTCCTGTAGGTTTAATCCCCCTGGGAGAGTGGGCAGCAGCCGTGGAGTCGGTGCTGCGCCTGGGGCTGCCATGGCGGGTGCTGAGGCCACAGCTGGTGAGCAGCTCAGCAGGTAACATGCTGGAGTACAACTCCTGGCTGGAAGACTTGGCCAAAGAACAACCCAGTTTCAAGGTAATGGTGAGAAAATGATGGACGAGGGCATATTGTGGACCACAAAGACTCTTATGGAGAACTTTGAATCCGAAACAACCAAATAATGAGAACCCAAAAAGGAAGACGAATGAGAAAAGGGAACAACTATTTGTTGAGTTTCCCTTTATGTTAAGGGATTCACATGTGTTGATTCAGTTTATTCTTAAAATCACCCCAAGAGATAGTGTTATCAGCCCCATTGTACCCATGAGGACACTGATCACAGAGGCTGAGTCACCTGCCTCAGGTCACAGAGTTTCTATGTTACAGAACTGAGACTCAAAGCCAGATCTGACTTCCGTGGCTTCCTGCTGCTTTCTCCACTTAAAAAAAAAAAAAAAAATTCATTCAATAAATACTTATTGAATGTGCAATGTACGTGAAGCCTTGGGCAAGGTATTTTTTTAACTAGCTTTATTACAATATAATTCACATTCTATACAACACTTCCATTTAAAGTGTACAGTTCAGCGGTCTTAAGTATATTTGCAGAAATGTGCAGCCATCGCCATGGTCGGTTTTAGAACATTTTTATCATGGACTATGTACACTTTAACCATCAGATTATTTGGTAGGCTGAAGGGGATCAAGGATGAAGAGATGATAAAACATCTTCAGGTTTTTCAAGAGTGTCTTATTGTCAGGATTGATTGTGTGTTGATCATATATTAGGACAAGCTAGAGAAGGTATAGAAGGAAAATGAGTTTTTTCTTGCAGAACATCCAGTCAAGTTTGCTGGAAACACTGTATCGAAACCGATCCAACCTGGAGACCATTTTTAGGATCATAGACAGCGATCACTCAGGTAAAGGCGCCCATTGCCCTACCACTCCTGACACATGGAAAGTATTTTGCCTCCCACCCTCTGGCCTCCTCCCTCATTATTTAGCTCTCTGCTCAAGCATTGGGGAGCCAAGTCAGGAATGACAATGCTTATAAATGGCAGAAACTATAAAAGTTCTTCAACAATGCCAGCAGTTTATGTAGAAGAGGGTTTGAAGAGAAGAGTGAAGACCAACTGAATAAGGACTTCTTTTAGCAAGAATGATTATTAATAGCTGTGATGGCCCTTCCAGTTCTAACAGCCACAAAGTGACGGAGAGCACCTGGAACAGAAAGGCCTTTGCAATCTCACTCCCAAAGTATTTTTAAAAACCTTTTCACTTTGAAATACTTATACGTTCACAGGAAATTACCAAAAAATGTACAGGGAGGTCCCTTATGCCATCACCCTATTTCCCGAAAGGTCCAAAGGTCTTTTTCAATATTATTTCTCCTGTATTTTCTTAAATGTATAAATCACATACCATATAGTTTACCCATTTAAAATGTTCAGGTTAGCCCTGGCTGGTGTGGCTCAGTGGACTGAGCACTGGCCTAAGAACCCGAGAGTTACCAGCTCAATTCCCAGTCAGAGCACTTGCCTGGGTTGCAGGCCAGGTCCTCAGTAGGGAGTGCATGAGAAACAACCACACATTGATGTTTCTCTCCCCCTGTTTCTCTTTTCCTTCCCCTCTCTCTAAAAATAAATAAATAAAATCTTTATTTAAAAAAATGTTCAGGTCAGTGGTTTTTTAGTATATTCATGAGTATGTGTGACTATCACCACTATCTAATTTTAGAACATTTTCATCACTTAAAAAGAAACTCACACCCAGTAGCAGTCATGCCCACTCCCTGTTCCTTCTCCACCAGCCCCTGGCCACAAGTAATCTGCTTTCCATTTCTATGGATTTGCCTATTCTGAACACTTTGTATAAATGGATCCATATGATATATGGCCTCTGGTACCTGGCTTCTTTCTTTCACTTACCATAATGTTTTCAAGGGTCATCCATGTTTTAGCATGTGTCAATTCTTTATTACTTATACAGTGGATAATAGTCCATTGTATGGATATACTACATTTTACTTATCCATTCATTGGTTGACAGACATTTGAATTGTTTCCACTATAGCTATCATGAATGATGCTGCTATGAACATTTGTGTTCAACTTTTTGCGTAAACATGTTTTCAGTTCTCTTAAGATATATTCCTAGGCATAGAGTTGCTGGATCATTGAATAGTCTTGGAACACTTGTAAAAAATCAGCTGACCATGGTCCAAAGGCTTTTATAAGCAGAATAAATTAATATATATTTTGGATGATTTAATGCAGGGTTTTTCAGCAGGGGTGCTATTGACATTTTTGTCTGAATAATTCTTTGTTTTAGGGTGTATTCTATGTATTCTAGGATGCTTAGTAGCATCCTTAGCCTTTACCTACTTGATGCCAGTAACACCCCCCTCACCCCAGTCATGGCAATCAAAAGTGTCTCTAGACATTGCCAAATGTCTCTAGAGGGAGGAGAGCAAAATTGTTCCCAGTTGAGAACCACTGTTGATTTAGCAGTTTGTGCCATTTCCCTGGGGTTTAAATTAGATACTAGGCTTTGGTTGTCTTTGTCTGTTTAACATCAGGGGGGCAGGTGTTCTTGTAAGAATGTGAGAGGAAACGCAGACTGACTAACTGAAGTGACTTCCCCTCTCTGGTAAGGGTTCATCTCGCTGGACGAGTTCAGGCAGACTTGGAAGCTGTTCAGCTCTCATATGAAGATTGACATCACAGATGACTGTGTCTGTGACCTCGCCCGGAGCATTGACTTCAACAAGGATGGCCGCATCGACATCAATGAGTTCCTGGAGGCCTTTCGCCTTGTGGAGCAGTCATGCTCAGAGGGCAGTGACTCAGACTGCCTGCAGGCTCCAAACACTGACAGCAGTTCTGGCCAGCCGGGAGCACACTAAAGAGCTTGGTTTCTGTTACTCACGTTGCCTCATAAGCGATGCCAAGCTTGTCACTGCAATAGCTCCCTTATTCTCCATAGATTTATGGAGCTTTGTGCTGAGAATTTGCTGACCAACATGCATCACAATCCTGTGTGTGTGTGTGTGTGTGTGTGTGTGTGTATGTGTGTGTGTGTGTGTGTGGTGTATATTTTTAAATATATAGGTGCAAACCCATCTCAGATTTTTCACAAGGTGGGACCCAGGTATAAGTATTTTTAATTCTGGAGTCCACCCCATTATGAATCACTGATCATTCAACCCCCTCATTGTTTCCATTTTATACCTTTTATTTGTTGTTTTTAAAATGCCATACTGATAAAGGAAAGCTATGGAAAATCATTTATGAAATCCCATGATCTGAACATGTAGATTCTCTTTATTATTTACTTTTTCTTACTGTAACTATAATATTGTAAAATTTAATTGTTCTGCTTTTTAGAATAAATCCACATCTAATTATAAATACTTTCTTATATTTTACATAGTCTTCAAGATTAGTTTAAAGGATGCAGAAGTTTTTTCAAATGGATGCTCCATAATGTATTCAGCCATTTGTCAATTGTTCGACATGTGTTTTATTTCCAGTTTTTCTTTATTATAAATAACACAGTGGTTAATAACTGTGCATACAGCTTTTTCTACAAAAATCCTTTTTGTTTAACTTTTTATTTTTTTAAGATTTTATTTATTTTCAGAGACAGGGAAAGGAAGGAAACAGAGAGGGAGAGAAACATTGATGTGTGAGAGAAACAGCAGTTGGCTGCCTCTCACATGCCCCCAACCAAGGATCTGACCCACAATCCAGGCATGTGCCCTGACTGGAACTCGAACTGGTGACATTTTGGTTCACAGGCTGGCACTCGATCCACTGAGCCACACTAGCCAGGGCTAATTTTTTATGTTTTATTGATTATGCTATCACAGTTGTCCCAATTTTTTACCCCTTTGCTCTACTCTACCCAGCACCCCCACTCTCTCAGGAAATTCTCACACTATTGTTCATGTCCATGAGTCATGCATAGGTTCTTCAGCTACTCCATTTCCTACACTGTACTTTACATCCCCATGGGTATTCTGTAACTACCTCTTTGTACTTCTTAGTTCCCTCACCTCTATACCCATTTCCCTACACCTACCTCCCATCTGGCAACCATCAAAACACTCTCCATATCCATGATTCTGTCTCTGCTGTTCTTGTTTGCTTAGTTTGTTCTTTAGATTCAGTTCTTGATAGATGTGTACTTGTTGCCACTTCATTCTTCATAGTTTTGATCTTCTTTTTCTTAAATAAGTCCCTTTAACATTTCATATAATGATGGTTTGGTGATGATGAACTCCTTTTGTTTTTTCTTGTCTAGGAAGCTCTTTATCTGCCCATCCATTCTAAATGACACCTTTGCTGGGAAGAGCAATCTTGGCTAAAGGTCCCTACTTTTCATGACTTCGAATATTTCTTGCCAATCCCTTCTAGCCTGCAAAGTTTCTTTAGAGAAATCAACTGACAGTCTTATGGAATTTCCCCTGTAGCTAGCTAACTAAGTGCTTTTCTCTTGCTGCTTTTAAGATTCTCTCTTCATCTTTAATCTTTGGCATTTTAATTATGATGTGTCTTAGAATGGGCCTCGTTGCATTCATCTTATGTGGGACTCTCTGTGCTTTCTGGACTTGCATTTCTATTTCCTTCACCAAATTAGGGGAGTTTTATTTCATTATTTTTTCAAATAAATTTCTAATTTCTTCCTCTTTCTCTTCTCATTCTGGACCTCTATGATGCAAATGTTGGAACACTTGAAGTTGTCCCAGAGGCTACTTATACTATCCTCATTTTTTTGGATTCTTATTTCTTCTTCTTGTTCTGATTGCTTGTTGTTTTTTGGTTCTTTATGCTCCAAATCATTGATTTGATTCTCAGCTCCATCCACTCTACTGTTGTTCCCCTGTAAATTGTTCCTTATTTTAATTAGTGTATCCTTCATTTCTGACTGGATCTTTTTTATGCTGGTGAGGTCCTCACTAAGTTCCTTGAGTATCCTAATAACCAGTGTTTCAAACACTGCCTTTGATAGATTGCTTATCTCCATTTTGTTTAATTATTTTTCTGGAATTTTCATCTGTTTTTTCATTTGAGCCATGTTTCCTTGTCTCCTCATTTTGGCAGCCTCCCTGTGTTTATTTCTATGTATTAAGTACAGCTGCTATGTCACCCTGTCTTGGAGGCATGGCCTAATGTAATAGATGTCCTAAAGGGTCCAGTGGCACAGCCTCCCTCATCACCCAAGCTAAATACTCAAGATGTGCCCTTCATGTGGGCTGAGTACACCCTCTTTTTGTAGTTGAGTCTTGGTTGCTGTTGGTAGATCTGCTGCAAGGACTGTCTGTGACCACTGACCACCAACCTTTGCCCTCTGTGGAGGATCAGAGGCACAGGGACAGGTTGGTTGTGCTCAGATGTGATCTCTAGCTATCCACTGGGTGCACTGGCCCTGGGATTTCCTGGGTTGCACGGGCAAGGTCAGCCCCCACCTGTATTTTGCCCAGGGCCATCCTGCCTGAGGTGCAAAGCAGTCTGAGATGGCTGCTGCTTGTGCTGTGCTTGGAGATTCCCAGGCAAAGCCACACGGAGTATCTTATCTGGCTGTTACTAGTTCCATGCCTGGGGCCACTTAGCAAGAGGTACAGGGTGGAGGATTGAGGACTCACTGAGGCTGGTTGTTGCCTGTTTGAAAGGATTTAGGAAGTTGTGAAGCATGAGCCAAGACCAGCTATTCATGTGGAAAAGCCACTGTTAACAGCTGTAAATTGGGTGGGATGAAGGATGGAGCAAACAGTGTTAGCCAGGTTGTTGAAGTCTCAGATGTGGCACCCATCTGCCTCCTGACTCTGTGGCTCTGTAGTGGGAGGGTTCAGAAAAGGGACAGTGGCTTCTATTCACCTATATGTCTGGGAGAAACCTGTCCCCCAGCTCTTGCTTTGGTGCCAGACACTTCAGTTCTCCACTCTATGTTACTTGTGCCTTTCAAGCTGCTATCCCAGTGCCGAAGCTCAGAGGGAATGAGTCTAAGTAAGTCCATGTGTGGGCTCTTTAAGAGGAACTGCTTGGGACCCCAGAAGTTTCTTCCACCAGCTCAATCCCTGAGGGATTTTGCAACCAGAAGTTATGGAGACTTTTCTTCCTGGCACTGGAACCCTGGGCTGAGGGGCCTGGTTTGGGGATCGGACTCCTCTCTCCCAAGATATCCCTCCTGAATTTTTACCCACCACTTGTGGATGTGGGATGAGCCCATTCCACATCTTCACCTCTCCTACCAGTCTGAATGGATGTGGTTTCTTTAATTCCATAGTTGTCAGTCTTCTGTTCAACTTGATTTGTGATGGTTCTAAGTGATAGTTATTCTATAATTTGGTTGTAATTTTGAGGTGGTTGTGTGAGGAGGTGAGCGTGTTTACCTATGCTACCATCTTGACTGGAAGTTCTCTATTTCTAAAAATCTTTTAAATTATACATTTTCTTAAGATCAATTCCAGGAATGGAATTACTTTGTAAAAGGGTATTTGTATTAGTCCATAAAAAGACTTACTACATAAAAAAAAAGGCTTATATAACAATAAGGCTGAGAAATCCCAAGATTTGTAGTCAGCAAGCCAGAGATCCAGGAGAGCTGATAGTGTGGTCCCAGTCCAAGCCCAAACCCAAAGCAGCAGAAGACAATGTGCTAGCTCAAACCCAGGCAGAGAGAGAATTCTTCCATACCCAGCCTTTATGTTCCGCTTTAAAGTTCTATGAGCCACTCACATTGTAGAAGGCAGCCAACTGTACTCACTTTACTGATCCAAGCGTTAATCTCATCCAGAAACACCCTCACACATGTACCCAGAAGTAATGTTTAACCAAACATCTGGGCATGCTATAACCAAGTTGACAGAAAATTAACCACCACAGGTGTGAATACTTTTTATGGCAGTTTGCTTTTCATAATTGGGCAGAATTGAGTGCACTAGTTTTGGGATTTTTGACATAAATAAATATTTGTGTGTGTTTGTTAAAGTTAAACAATTACTGCTGGTGCTGGTTATAGAACTCACATGCAGGTATAATTAGGGTTTCATGAATCTCTAAGAAACATTGCTTAAAATTTGAATGTTAATTTCTGTAGAACTCAAAACTTTTTTATCAGTATTTTAATGATTAAAAGAAAGGCATAAAGTTCTTAATCTCTGGATTAGTGTCTTGAAGTATTTCTCAGAGATGTCTAAGATATATAAGGAACTTTAGACATTAAGCGCAGCCTCAAAACCACATCCCTTGCAGGTGTCTGCTGGAATGCTCCAGGGAGAACATCACTACTCCTAGAGACATCCTAGTTCTAGTTTGGGAGGGATGCATGTCTTAGAAAGTTTCCCCTTTCATCAAGCATCAGCCTGGTATGAGAATCTGGAGTCAGAGATATGGATTTCAATGCAGGCTATGGGAACTGTGAGGTCATCTGAGCTGTGACAGCCACCCTGAGCTCCCTGCATCCTGCCCCTCAGGAGACAGGGAGAAGCCTCCACTACCTACACAGATGTGTGGAGATTCTGGGAGCTAATTAACACAAACACAAAGAACTGTCTTGACATACCGCATTTTACTATGTATAATGTGCACCAATGTAATTTTGTGTACATCATATACAGGATTATTATACCCATGGTATGTAATCATCATACCCATGTGTAATGCACATCCTTATTTTTCCCTCAAAAATTTGAGCAAAAAGTGGACATTACACATGGCAAAATGGTAACTCTCATCTTAGTCTTCAATTAAACTATACAGAGCTGAATTTCTATATTACTGATTGATCATAAACTATTTTTTCCTCAGATGAAGATAGTTCTAGGCATGCATTTTTGTAAACACATTAGATTCATTATTTAATTGAACTTTAATTTAAGGTGCTTCAAATCTACTCACTTGGGTTTTTTTCTTTTTTTAATTAAATCTGTTTTTCTGATATCTTATGGCAAATAAAATTCATTTTTCAATTACAGTATTGAGATAATGTTTTCTTTTAAAAGAGAAGTGTCCGGCCCTGACCGATGTGAGTGTGGTTCAGTTGATTGGGCATTGTTCTGTAAGGTGAAAGGGTGCTGATTCAGTTCCTGGTCAGGGCACATGACTGGGTTATGGGTTTGGTCCCTGGTCAGGGCACCAATGAGAAGCAGCTGATGGATGTTTCTCTCTTGCACTGATGTTTCTCTCCTTCTCTTTCTCTCTCCCTTTCCCTCTGTCTAAAAAGAAATCTTTAAAAATAAAATAAAAGTATCCAGACTTTTATTCTTGAGAAACATCATTCTTGCAGATAAAGTCCAAACTTTACGAGACAGCCTGTGTGCCTTGCACTACAGTTTCAAATCTGAGCTGCTTCCCAAATCCCTTCCAGCCACTTGGATCTTCCTCTGGTCCCCACATTCTGGTTCTCTGTCCCTGAGTTGCCCTTTCCCTGGTTGGCTTGGCTTCATGCTACAAGAACCAGCTCAGATGTCTTCTCCTCCTTGAAGCCTTTTCTTGATCCATGGCTCCTCACTTCCACCCCTTGGCCACCAGCTTGCCTGGGTTCCTTCCAGGGGCATCCAACAACAGTCACGGGCTCACATGCCAGTCTCCTCCAGGGTCTGCGAGCTCCCTAATAACAGAGCAGATTCATTTCCTATTCACCTCTGTGTAGCACTCCAAAATAGCATTTGAGTATGATGAATATTAATAAGGGTAAAAAAAAATCTCGTTCCTAAATTGGAACCCATCACCAGGTTACAAATTCAGTATTAAATGTCTCTAGAAAGATTAATGTCAGAAGAAACTGTATCAAACAGAATCCAATCGAGTCATGGCAACAAAAAAGTTTTTTTTCTTTTCTTAACAGAAAGGTAAAAAACCAAACTGCATAAAGATTATTATTGAAGTGATAATATTCTGGTAGTGTGAGCTTGTGGGGAAAGAGGCACCCTCATGCATTATTGGTTAAGTCGTAAATTGGTGCAAAAAATGCTCATTCTCTTTGACCCAGTAATTCCACTCTCATCTGACTATCTTCATAAAAATTCTCAAGAGTACAAAAACCATATGAACAAAAGTATTTTTAGCAGCATTGTTTGTAATATCAAAAACACTGGAATCTACTCTAAAGACCACTAATGAGGGATGGGATGAATAAATTATGACCTCCCCTAATTCTGTGAATAATATATAGATTTTAAGGTGAATAATTTACCATTATCTGTGGTTAGTCTTGGATGTAGATTCATGTGGAATTTTCACTTCCTACTTACATGATGCACCAAGAAAGTTTTGAGTGGAATTTTGGAAACAAATCTAATTGCCAGGGCTACTATTATTCAGTATCTTTTGAGGTTTTTCTTATGATTATGAGGTACATTTGTAATCAAAAATGCAATAAAATACATGTCGAAAAACCAAAATACAATTTGATTGCCCTTTTAAAAAGGGCCATTACACATCAGTAAATTACTTTTTAATGCCACTAGATGTCACTCTGAGCAAACGCTGTGTGCAGTAACAATAGCTGCTAGAAAAGGCTGATTTCCTCATCACTGACTAGCGAGAAATCGCCACATTATGCGGTCTCAGGGAGCCGCTGACTCCAGTAGGCCTGCAGGTGCCGCAAAGAAAGAGACGCAGATGCAGAGAGGTGGAGGCAGCACGTCTGAGGGGCAGGACTAAACCTGGACCTAGTCAGGAAAGGGATCCTTCCTGCAGAAATTGGGCAAGCCATGGCCAAAGTCAAGCTTCTTAATTCTGAGCCGTGACTTCCTGTGTGTTAGAGGCCTAGCCTTGACAATTGGTTTTGTTTTAAAATGTTCTCTCTTCGCACAAAAGCCTTCCAGCACCTAGAAATTTTGAAAAAAAAAAAAAAAAAAAATTCCAACCTAACCCAAATCTGATCAAGCTTCTGGATTTACCTTCTAAGTGATAGGCACTGGAGGGCCTGAAGGAGTTTGCTACATGTCAGCAAGCATTTGTAATCAGCAAAGTCCAGACTGGGGAGTCTACAGGACAAATGGCCTGGTTTCTTCAACAAATAAATTACAAGGAGACAAAAAAGACGTAAAGGGGAAACCTACAGATTAAAAGAGGCTTAAAGTTCTATCAAGCAACTTCAATGCATGGAAGTTATTTAGATTCGCTAATCAAAGGAAAAAAATTTGTTAAAAGACAATCAGAGATGTATGAATACTGACTGGATATTTGATGATATTAAGGAATTACTGGGGATTTTTTAGGTATGATAATGATATTGAAGTTATTTTGCTTTTAAGTCCTTAGAGAAACACACTGAAATATTACAGAGATTTGTTTTAACATAGGGGCAGTGCAGGGGGTGGATGGAATCACGCTGGCCCTGACTTGATCGTTGTTGAAGCTGGATGATCATAATATGAGAGTTAATTATGCTATCCTCTTTATGGCTTTGGTTTGGGTTTTTCAATAATAGGCATCATTTAAAATTGGGCATCAATGTTAAGGTGGGAGGAATAAATGACATATTTGAGGAAACAATCAAACTCTCTCAGGACACAGCTGGAGGCAGATGACAATCACTTCAGTCTTTGAGCTTCTGAGTGCGTAAGATTTAACTAAACACAGTTCATCCATCAGTGTTCTGTAATTTGGGAGGGTGAAAAATCACCTAATCTCATTAAGACTCAGTTTCCTCATCTGTAAAAGGGGCATCATTCAACAGTATTTTCCAAGGGAGTCATGAGATTTAAATGGGAGAAGCATATAAAAGAGTATTTTGAAACCCATAAAGTACTACCCACGTGCTACTTGTTGCTTGTGTGATAACATTAGTTCATTTATTCACACATAGAATCTCTAGGTGAGGGTCCTGAAATAGGCTTTTTTTTTTAAGCTTCACAAGTGATTGATCCCACTGGACAGCCAGGGTTGATAACCATTCGTCTAATGGATTTTTGGTCAATGACTCGTTCTGCACAATCATTAAGAAAACTGGGTTGTGGTTGATGTAGTTCTCAAGCAACTTTTAATGACCAGAGGTACCCTCTAGATGGTCACTGCTTAGAAGGACAGGTCTTGTCTAGCTGTACACCCACTGTGGCCACTTGGCCATTTCTGACCGCCCAGTTGCTGACACAAGAAGAGTTAGGTGACTTCAGATATTTCCATTGTGTTTTCCTTCCTTATAGGAGACTTCTCTTTCTGATTTTAAAAGATGTGTTTTTTTTTTAATTTCCTAGTTTCAGATATGAGGCAGAGAGACAGGTCAGAGTTCCCGAGTCATATTCCAAGTCAGACCTTCCGGAGTTTGCTCCTGAGTCACGTTGAGCCCCAAAGCCATGGGGTTTGAGGCAGGAGGGCAGTGAGCCAGCCACACCATTCTACCCAGAGCGGAATTCCCCGGCAGTGATTTCCTGTTCAATCTTCCTGTTTGATCTTCCTGAAAGTTCTGTAAAGACAGAAATAGGATCAACTGAAATCCCTAAGAAAGGAAAAAAAATCTGGGATAAGACAGTGCAGTTTCTGAAGAGACAAAATAGAATAATGCTGTGAAAGCAGAGTTCGGATTCTCCAAGTCTCTTTACTCCATGTAAAACCACGAAAATAAAGGTTTACTTGAGGTGGGCTCTTATTTTGCTTCTTCCCTCTACATATTGAGCCTTCCTTCTTTCTCAACACATTCTCAAATGCAAGCACCTGGATGGGATCTTTCTGGACCCAGAGGAAGTCCAAGGAAGAAAAGCATATACTCTGGAATCATAGATGCCAAGTGATATCACAGCTCCACCCCTTTCCAGATGTGCAACCTTGGGTAAAGAGCTTAAATGTTTCCCTGTTTGTTAAATGGGGTTCATGATGTACCTACTTCCAATGTTGCTGGGAAGATTAAGTGAGATTAAATGAGAGAAAGAATGCTTAGCACAGCAGCCACCATTATGATTATGTTCACTACTGAATCTACAGCCAGAAGCCCCCTAGAGCAGTGCTCCTTAAGCTTTTATGTGCCTGTGAATCACTGAGGACCTTGTCTAAAAGCCCATGCAGGGTACAAAGAGAAGATGAAAAAGTGCTGCAGATGGAGTGATGAGGTTGCACAACAATGTGAATGTACTCAATGCCACTGAATTGTATATTTTAAAATGGCAAAAATGGCAAATTGTATGCTATGGACATTTTACCACAATAAATTGTTTTAACAAAAGCACATTCAGTAGCATTTTAGCAAGCAGCTAGGTGAGGCTGATGACACTGGTTTGAAGACCACACTTTGAGAAGCCAGGTGGTGAACCACACCATCACATTTGTATTGCACTTTGCAGTTTACATAAAGCATTTCTACATCCCTTGTCTCTGTGACCCCTCGGGAGCAGCACCTGGTACTGTATCTAGAGCAAACGCAGTTCTTCCTCCCCGGCACTCACCTTGTCCTTTGCAGTTGACAAGTGGTTAGTTGACAGGGCTGTCTCTGTATAAGCAAATAGGATCTTACTTGAGGGCCTCTTCACATTTTAACTGCTTTTTTTTTTTTTTTTTTTTTTTTTTTTTTTTTTTTTTTTTTTTTTTTTTTTTTTTTTTTTTTTTTTTTTTTTTTTTTTTTTTTTTTTTTAGGTCTAATCTCCTAAGCAAATACTTCCCTCATCAACTTAGGCTGTTTCTTCCCTATTTATATTTATGGTTCTGGCTAAAGATAAGCCCCCAGTCTAACTAGGGAGAATTTGCTTCCCCCGAGTCTGGTAGGGGCATTTCAAACATTTCCTCTGTGCTTACCTTCTTCCCGGCAGGACTGATGAGAACTGCTTCGCCGTGTCTGTGGAGCGTGGGACACGACAGCGTCTGTTGGAATGCTAGTCTCTGTGTGTTTGTCAGTGCTGCCCATCCGCAAGCGCGAACAGAGCTGGGAGCTCCCGAGTGCGCTGTGTGAGCTGCATGGTCAGCATCAGCCCAAACAGCCGCTCTCCACACGTGTCCTCCGCAAGCTGGTGAGAGACGGTTCTTCCCGGAGAGCTACACATGGGGCCCTCATTCGTCAGACGTTCGTGCAAGTTTAAACTTTGGGCTGTCGTTATTGTCCATCTTTCCTCCGAGTATTCAGCAGCAATCCTGCAGTAACATATCCATTTCATTACTGGGAGTAAGTACAAGATAGCACTCCCTGGGCCATCCTTAACTCTACTCAGAGAAGTTTTTGAAAACATTGTCCTGTTGGCTTTTTTAGAAAGGATCATGTTGCAGAGTCCAAGGTGCCTGCTGCTGGCCCTTCCAATACCTCAGCAACCACCTGGAGCAGGAATTCTCAGGGGTCTCAAGTCTCAAAGGGAAGGAGGCAGGAGAGACACCCAAGCGTTCAAGTCCCTTAGAACAGGGGTTCTCCATATTAGACTGTCTTTAAAAACACTGATGCCTGGGTCCCATCCCCGATCAATCGAATCAGAATAATTGCATCAACAATTATTTTTGAAAGTAAGTCTAATGTGTGGCCACACTGAAAACTTCTACTGTAGAGGGTTCCTGTTTTGTTTTGTTTTTCCCTTAATCGGAGCAACAATTATAGTTGGAGACAGAGGCTGGAACCGTGATCATCGCAAAATGTGAGACTCCAAGGTGTTTGCGACAAAATGTGAACACGTGTTTGGAGTAAGCAGTTTTAACCGCTGTAATCACATTGTAAGCGTGTTTACTCCGAGAAGGAGGATAACTGGCTTTTAGGTGAGGGCACAGGACCAACAGCCAACGGCCACCTCAGGAACTCCGGGCCGCTGACCTGTCCCTGAGGGTTGGTGGGCATCGCTCCCAGGAATTGCTCACCAAATTGCTCGCTGGGTGTATTGAATTTTGAAGTGAAAAGGGTTTCCACTATAAAAGAGAATTTAAAAAATTATCTCTTTGCCCGAGAGATGTTTGGAATGAACTGTTCCATGAAGTAGATAATAAACATAATAGAACTCAGCAAAGTGTTAACATATGTACCAAATTCACTAAAAATCAATGTAGATTAAAATTTGATTTTTGTATTTCCTGGTCACTTTGCCACCCATTCAGTCCCCTCTATCAGGAGAAGTATTTGCTGGAACATACCTTAGAAAAATGAGATCTCCAAAGACAAAAACTTTTGCCTGCATGACATTCTCCTTAATGGATTTAAAGACGTATTCTAAGCAGGGTTCCCAAACTCGTACAACTACCAGCTTTAAAAAAATGCTGAGTCAGACTCACCTAGGATGGGGCTTCAGAACTTGTAGGTGGTGAGTTTTGCCGCTATAACAAATAAAGCAACATGAATTTATTATCTTACAGTTTTGAAGGTTAGAAATCCAAGACAGACAGGTCTCGCTGGGCTAAAATCCAGGTCTTTGTAGGGCTGCCTTCCTTTCTGGAGGCTCCAGGGCAGAATCTGTTTCCTTGCCATTCCCAGCTTCCGGAGCCCACATTCTTTGACTCATGGCCCATTCTTCCATCTCAATAGCCAGCAGTGGCGGGTGATCTCACACCACCTCACTCTGACCTCCTCTTCTGCCTCTCTCCTCTGCTGGAGTGGCCTAGGTTATTCCCTGGAGCCCGGTTGCATAGTATAGGATACTCACAACCTCTCAAGGCCCTTCACCTAATCATGTCTGCAAAGTCCCCTTTGTCCTGTAAAGGGGCATCTTCACAGGTTCTGGGGATTAGGGCCTGGCCCTCTTTGGGGAGGGCCATTATTCTGCTCCCCACAGATGGCTAAAGCTCCCCAGATAAATCTGAGGCCGCTTGTCCATTAGCTGTCACTTGGGAACCAGACCTGCATGTGAAAGTCTCTCTCTCTCCCGTATCGCTCATTTCCAGCCTAGACTTCCTTCTAATGAAATGCTTGTGGCTCTGTCCCTGTCTGTGTGGCCATGCCCGCCCCACCCTCCATCTCAGTGGAGAGCAAGTCCCACAAACAATTTTCCTTTATTCTATTTATCATAACTATTCATTGAATGTCTCTGTTTTTCCACTGTTCCCATTTTACTTGGAGAATAATCTGGTTATAACTAATCAGTAAATGTCTCTTTAGACATAATTCAGTTGGGGACTAGTTAACTAGTTAATAATACAATAGTATATCTCCTGTAGTCTTGGTCAGAAAATCTATCAGTAGTCTATATGTTTAAGGACCTAAAAGTAAAACTATTGATTTTTTAAAATAACTGTTTTACTTGGGATCTTTTGGTTGAAAGGAACGAACTCTTGTTAACTCAAGTAAAAGAGGAGATTTCTTATAAAGATACAGACAGAGCAATAAGAGAGCTGGAATTGAAGAGCAGAAATGTTTGGCATCATTCCCCTTGGAACTGGGGAGAGGGAGGATATTTCGGATCCAAAGTGATCTTTGGAATATCAGCAGCAGAATGTTCTAGATCTCTACTCTAAAGAGGTCTCCTGAATATTACTCAGCAAATTATCTTTGCTTTTGGGATAAGCACAGTCCTTTATAACACAGTAAACTCATTGCCAATTACATATATTTAAATTTTTTTCCATGCAGGTAATATATAGGGTAAAAAATTTAAACAATATAAAAAGCTATAAAGTGAAAAAGATCTCTCTTCTTCTAGAGAGAAACCATTATTGATAGTTTGTTCATCCTTCTGGACCTGTTTAAAATTTCATACAAGTGTACCAGTATATACCTTTTTAAAAGCACATATGAAGTTATATTATTTGTTCCTTGCTTTTTTTCACCAAACAATATATTTTGGTGATTTTTTTTAACATTTACATTTCATTCTTTTTAGTGGCTTGTTTAGTGTAGTCCATTACATGAATCACCATGATTTATTCAATTAGTCCCCAACTGATGGATATTTGTTGACCAGTCTTTTGCACTTATAAATATTAATTCAGTAAACATTCTTGTCCATTTTTCTATGTCCCCTTGCATAGGCAAGGCAAATTTCTAGAAGTAGAATTGCTGAGTCAAAGGGTACATGCATTTTGAATGTCAATTTGCCATCCCTTTGTATTTTTTCCTTTGGGAACTGCTCATTCACATTAGTCTATTTTTCTATTGACTCACTCATCTTTTTTTTTTTTATTTAAGAGCTTTTTCTATAGGAAAAAATTAGTCATTTGACATATGAGTTGAAATTCCCACCCCCATTCTAACATTTTTCTTTTGACTTTATTAACTATTAAATTCCCTCTTTCCTAAGGGAGAAGTCAGAACTTAACTGTGTTTTCTCACCTGTTCTGGCTTCAAAATCGCCCAAGTAGTCAGGATTCCTAGAACTTCACTATGTGTGCAGACTTTTCTGCCACTTTCTGCCTCGTCATCCTTCAGTAAGACCGAACTATTTGTGGTTCCATAAATCCACCACATTATTTCTCACTTCCACATCTTTGCTCAGACTGTTCTCTTTGCCTGGAATGTCTTCTTTGTCTTTCCTATTAATCCTGGGTAAACGCTGCTTATCACTTAAGATGCAGTGGAGTCATCTTTCCCTCCAGGAAGCCTCTGAGCCAGCTTTTCCTCTTCTATATCCCATAACACCCTGCGTGCATCTGTCATTGCACTTACCACACTGTATTTTAATTATTCACGAGTCTGTCTGTCCCATTAAACTGATTGCTCAATGGGAAGAAAATATATCTTACCTATCATTTTGTATTTTCAGGCTCACAGTAAATGTTTTTTAAAGGAAGGGAGGTAATGAAGAAGGAAGGGAGGGTGGGGAGGGAGCAGGGGAGAGGGAGAAGAGAGGGAGAGGAGAGGAAAAAGAAAGACAGCCGAGGCCGGGTCAGACCCTGTGCCACTCCTCTGCTGGTGCTCTCTGCCTTCTGTTTCCTCGCCTCTGTGGCTTATCCTTCGCTTACACAAATGGCATTTGAAAGTTATTGCCTTCTTATGTCCCCAGGTAGTCCTCTGAGAACTGATAGAGCTGTGCAGTACACAGACATCACTTGTACTTCAATCCCTATTTCTGTCTTTTAAAACCCCATATTATGGAATTTACTAAAGTATTTCTTTAGCTCATAATTTGGAGCTGATATTCCATTTTTATTGTATTTTCTGCTCTTCTATAGAATTTTACAATTTTGCTCTTCTATAGAATTTTACAATTTTGAAGTCACTTGCATATAACTTTTAGTTGATTTTCACACAAGCCTGAGAGGTAACTAAAAAAGGTGATAGAAACCCCATTTCAGAGATGGAGAAACGGGGCTCAGAGAAATTTTAGTTTCTTGCTGTAGGTCACAGAACAATTAACCTATGGAGCCAGGACCAAAAACCAGTCCTTCCAACGATAAATCCAGTGCTCTTTCTACTGCTCCATTCTGCCTGTTCATATTGTAGTAAAAATTTGATTTTGATTATATGGCCATTTTAATAATGTGTTTCAGCATATCAATACATTTGCATTTGTATCTGTTACATAGTTAAAACTCTGGGAATGACCCATATAAGAATAGTTCCTATTTGTCACTTGTCAGCAGGAGTAACTCCCCCCTTCTAATCTAAGAACTACGTATTTCTTTACAGGTGAGAATCTGGCAAGGTGGGAAAATGGTGGAGCTGGGTAGCAGACAAGAAAATTGTCCCTGGTCCTTTGGTCTACCATATTTCCTCACACCTTTTTTCCTCTTCTCTCACTATTGTCTTTCAGTCAGTCAACTATTAAGCATCTGTTAAATTTAGTGTTTACAAAGAGTTTATGGTTACATAGTTGCCATATTATGTTAAAAAAGAAAGGCAAGACTTCATTAAGATTTTTGCTATATAAGTAATGTGCTAAATAAAAGGCTAAAAGAAAATGCATCAAAGTTACTAGAGGTCATCACTAAGTGTTAGGATCATGAGTGGTTCTTTATATATATACACACATATGTATATATATACACACATTTATTGAGAATAATTCACAATCCTTAAAGTTTATTCTTTTATGGCTCACAATCCCATCCCCCCTCTCCCCAGCCCCTGGCAACTATTCATCTACTTTCTGTCTCTATGGATTTGCCTTTTCTTGACATTTCATATAAACAAAATCATATAACATGTGGCCATTTGTGTTTGACTCCTTGTATACTTAGCATGATGTTTCAAAGTACATCCATGTTATAACATGTCTTAGTACTTCCTTCTTTTTATTGCTGAACAACATCCCATTGTGTGGACACACCACATTTTGTTTACTCGTTCATCAGTTGATAGATATTTGAATTGTTCCTACTTTTTGGTTATTATGAATAATGCTGATATAAACATTCTTTTACTACTTTTTAATGTAACCATATGTTTTCAATTCTCTTGGATAGACAGAGAAGTAAAATTGCTGAATTGTAGCTGTTTTCTTTTTTAAAAGATTTTATTTATTTTTAGAGAGCGGGGAAGGGAGGGAGAGAAACATCGAATAGTTGTTTCTTGCACACCCCCTACTGGGGACCTGGTCCACAGGGCATGTGCCCTGATGGGAATCGAACCAGCAACCTTTTAATTCTCAGGCCAGCACTCAATCCACTGAGCCACACCAGCCAGGGCAAATTGTAGTTGTTTTCCTATGGTCTAAATTTACCGAGGGGTATATGTTGGTTTTATAAGAAGAAATAAATTTTATTCAAAAATTAAATACTTTTTTTTTAATTTTGAA
Source organism: Anoura caudifer (assembly GCA_004027475.1). Classification (NCBI taxonomy): domain Eukaryota; kingdom Metazoa; phylum Chordata; class Mammalia; order Chiroptera; family Phyllostomidae; genus Anoura; species Anoura caudifer. The sequence continues at coordinate 58,811 of PVKU01001850.1, read as the reverse complement.
GAGAATGTAGATTAGCAATATAGACTGGCTTCTTCACTTAGTCATACCTACTAACTTCAAGAAAACCACCTTTGTGCTAGTCTCAGCAAGTATGCCGCTGGTGGTTTATAACACCAGCCTAAATCCACTCATAATCTAACCCAGAAAGAAAACACATCAAACACCCAAGTACTTTATGCCTCTCTTAATGGATTTTCCAAGTGTGGACAGAATAGGAATTCAATGATCCAAGCTCTTTCTAAGTTACACTGATTTATATTTTGCCTGCCTTTCTGAGGAGATAAAGAAAAAGTCTCCTCATGCTTGGGTGTCCTAACAAATCAGTCAGGACCCCTATTCCTATCCCCTTGTTTGGTCTGCTCCCTCACTGATAAGGAACCAGAAATCTTCTCTTTTGCTCAAACCTCTCTTCCCACCCAATTCTCCAAGTCTTGGTGTCCCCTGATGGGTTAACCAGGCACTGGTTGCTCAAATGCCCCCTTACTATGTTTTGTTCTACCTAAACTTGCTTCTTCGCACACGGAGGGCTGGCTCTCAGGCTATTGCGCCCTCCCTTTACCCAGGTCAAAAGGCTGCTTTCCCCCTGAATGAGGTGGGGGAGGAAGACCTACCTCTGTAAGTGCATGAGTCATACATTTCAGTGGATTTATTTTAAGTCTTTTAAGTTGAAATTCTCAAGGTGTATTTCTTAGCCAAACTATGAATTCATTACGGTACTTTTCTAGTTGTTGCAATTATTTGTTCTCATTGTTCATTAGCAAAACCCTAGAATCTCCTAAAAGAATTATTCATGTGTCTTGAATAACCACAAAAATGTATTATGATCAAATACAAAGGCCTTAGCCCCACAAAGAATGAGGTGTTGATAGAAAATCTTTGTTCCATCCCTATGTAAATTAGGGTCATCAGAACCCATTTTTTAATGTGCTGATATTACACGTCATTAATTTCTACATATATAAATATCTTTTAATTATCCAGATCATTTGGAAGTGAGACTTCAAAGGAAATCTTAATGATATTGGACATTTCACTCTTCCTGGCATACAAGGTAGTATCTTTCTAATTATAAATTATATCATTTTTTAAGAGACATGGGCAACTGGAAAGATTGCAAGTTAAATAACTTAGTTTAATGTAGTTCACGTTTATAGTCACAGCATATGTTTTTATTTCTTTATTGTGTTATATGCTCACCTGTATGTTTATTTTAAATATGTTACTTTGATGTTTGCTCTGGGTTATATTAGGGCTTAAAAATAATTAATGACTGGAAACAAATTATAGAAAAAGAAGAGTGACAAAAACTTTATGTAAATGAAATTTTAAAAGGTTTCTGCAAATGTAAAGTCCTTTTCTCCTCTATATTTTTGCAATGTAAGGAAAAATACGGGCAACATCAGCACTTATCAGAGAGGAACATGAAGAATATAGGCCTTCCTTAGGGGCAATAATAGTTACATAAACTTGATCTTCATATCATTTCTTGAAGTCTCTCTTCCCACTTCAAATATTGTTTAACCTTGAAGATGGACTTTTTAAATTTAGACATTGGCGATTTGGTTCAGAATATGTTCTGAAATCCAAGATTGTTGGGTATGTGTTTTTACTTTATATCTTGTTTTAATTTTACATTTATAGCTCTCTTTGTAAAAAGTATATCAAATGGCAGAATTTTTATAGTAAATAGTTACCATGAATGGCATGTCTTATAAAATGAATCAATTAATACACTCTTGATGAAAATGATAGTATTCTGCCGATGAAGAAACACAGCAATTATATTTACCTTTAGAAGCCTCATCTCTCTTCTTTTCCCTCAAAACAATAAAAAAAGGCATTTTGTATATCATTTAAAAGGTGTACTATTAACACTGGAATATTTCTTGTTTCCATGAAAAATGAAAATGATTGAAATAAAATAAAAGTCACCATGATACAGTAGAAACCAGACACCTTTTGTACCTATGGGAATTTACAAATCCATCAAATAAACAATCCACCTTATATTATAGGTGTGTAGACAGGGAAAAATACTTCTAAGTGGCTATTATACTAGTCATATCTTCCTTTCAAAGTCATTGTAAGGATCAAAGGAAACGATAAATATTTTTAAAGCCGTGTGTTTATAAGCAGTTAATAGAATAGACCAATGTTCTTTAGAACTCACTGGGAAAATATTCCTAATAAGTATTAAATGTTTTACATTGCATTTGAACATGTGTGTGTGATGTACATCCCGAATTAGGACACATGCCATTTTAAGGAATTTGTGTCATAATCACTATTCCAGTTTTTAAGATCTATACACCCTTTGGTTCCCAACAGCATGACCTTCAGTCAAGCTCCTTAATAACATGAAAAATGTGCCTGAGCCAGAGTCATGCTGCATAAGTAGGAAAGGGCTCTACTTCCCAAGTGAAGAAATAATACTCTTGTTTTACTTGCAGAGTCAAAAGATGAAAGTAGTGCTTCTGATCACTTTCCTTTTGGTCACAGCTCACTGCACATCAGTAAGTAACCTCTTAATGTTTATTTCGGCAAGCCAGCTTTGGTTCATGCATTCTGAATTTTTAGTTATACTCAGTCCTCAAAGGGGAAAAAAAACTTTCATTGGGATCTATCATAATCTCCATTTTACATTGTTTTCTTTTTTTGTTTTGAGCTAAAAGCAAAACTATTTTAACCTGCCTTGAAGGATTTTATTTAAAAAGCAAAAACTTGAATTAAGCACAGTGGGAAAAGTCTCCTAGTCTCAGAGCAGAGCAGCAATTTTCATCGTTTGGCTGCACTTTGGAATTGCTTGGGAAACTTTAAAAAGTCCTGATGTCTGAGTTCCCCCCCGCAACACACAAAAAAATTCTGACTTAACTGGCCTGGTTTGGGACTCAGGCATCCAGATTTTTATAATCTCCCCAGGTGATGATTCCATTGGGCAGCCAATGCTGAGAACCACTGCATGAGCAAGGGGCACTCTCTGGGAGCAGTGATTGCTCTGGAGAAACCCTTGATGAACTTTAAGACAATCAGTAGCTCAGGGGGGTAGTAGGTGAAACAAGACTACGGCCCAAGTTGTTATTGTGAACAAAGAAGAGCAGAATAGGCTGAGAGAATTACCTGAGATAATACTTCTGGCATTAAAAAGGATTAGTGGACTTCCGGCCAAGACGGAGGCATAGGTTGATATGCTGTGCCTCCTCTCACAACCAAGATTAAGGACAACAAAAATATAGAACAACAACAACAAAAAAAAAACCCAACCAGGAAAGAGAGAAAAATTGAATTATCCGGAAGTCCGACAACAATTCACCCAGACCAGTAAGAGGGGTGGAGTCAGGGGCTGGCGGAGTTGGTCCCAGCAGGATAAGACAGTGGCTGGTGGTCCCGGGCATGCAGTCACTCCAGGTGCACAGGCAGCAGTTGCGAATGCAAGGAGGCCAAGTGGGGCACACAAGGCGGCAGACCACAGACACACATTTGTGCACAGATAAACCAGGCAAAAATGGGCAGCAAAACAGACTGCGAGACACAGGGCCCCAGTGCCAGGAAGTGAAGCCTAAAAGCACCCATTGAAAACACCTGTAGGGGCTGAGGTGCCAGGAGGGATTACCAGCCTCACAAGAGAGTTCCTTGGGGAGACCCATGGGGTCCTTGAGTGTGTGTAGGCCCACCCACATGGAGGTCAGCACCAGAAGGGCCCAATTTGATAGGGGAAAGAGGCTGAAGGGACTGGAATCCCCAAGACAGCATGGAGCAAGCGCCATTGTTCCCTCTCAGACCCCCGCACCCACATCCAGCATCACAACCCAGAGACTGGGCTACCCCACCCTGGTGAATGCCTAAGGCTCCGCCCCTCACTACATAACAGCCTCGACCAGACAAAAACAAAAACAAAAAACAACAACAACAAAAAAACAAGGATGGCTCAAAAGGGAGAACAGATCGGGCCCCAGAGCTAATTCATCTGAGCAACCAGGAGGTAGTCAACCTATCAGATGCAGAGCTCATAGCACTGGTAGCCAACCTATCAGAAGCACAGTTCAAAGCTATGGTCATTAGGAAGCTCACAGAATTGGTTAATTTTGGTCGCAAATTAGAGGAACAAACGGAGGTTACAATAAGTGAAATGAAGAAAAACATACAGGGAACCAATAGTGATGGGAGGAAAACTGGGACTCAAATCAATGGAGTGGACCAGAAGGAAGAAAGAAACAACCAAACAGAAAAGAATGAAGAAACAAGAATTTTAAAAAATGAGAAGAGGCTTAGGAACCTCCAGCACATCTTTAAACATCCCACCATCCAAATTATAGGGGCACCAGAAGGGGAAGAAGAAGAGCAACAAGTGGAAAACTTATTTGAACAAATAATAAAGGAGAACTTCCCCAATCTGGCAAAGGAAATAGACTTCCAGGAAGTCCAGGAAGCTCAGAGAGTCCCAAAGAAGGTGGACCCAAGGAGGAACACACCAAGGCACATCATAATTCCATTAGCCAAGATGAAAATGAAGGAGAGAATTCTAGAAGCAGCAAGGGATAAGGGCACAGTCACCTACAAAGGAGTTCCCATCAGACTGTCAGCTGATATCTCAAGAGAGACCTTACAGGCAAGAAGGGGCTGGAAAGAAGTATTCCAAGTTATTAAAGTCAAGGACCTACATCCAAGGTTACTCTATCCAGCAAAGCTGTCATTTAGAATGGAAGGGCAGATAAAATGCTTTTCAGATAAGGTCAAGTTAAAGGAGTTCATCATCACCATGCCCTTATTATATGAAATGTTAAAGGGACTTATCTAAGAAAAAGAAGATAAAAAATATGACAGTAAAAAGACAGCAAACTCACAGATATTAACAACCACACCTAAAAGAAAAGCAAACTAAGCAAACAGCTAGACCAGGAGCAGGAACACAGAAATGGAGATCACATGGAGGGTTTGCAACAGGGGGGTGGGAGGAGGAGAGAGGGGGAAAAGGTACAGAGAATAAGTAGCATAGATGGTGGATAGAAAATAGGGGGAGGGCAAGAATAGTATGGGAAAAGTAGAAGCTAAAGAACTTATGACACATGGACATGAACTAAAGGGAGGAATGTGGGTGGGAGAGGGTGTGCAGGGTGGAGGGGAATGATGGGGGAGAAATGGGAGAACTGTAATAGCATAATCAATAAAATATAATTTTAAAAAATTTAAAAAGGAAGGATTAGTGACTGACGTTAACATACGCAAATTAATCCACTCATTCTGTGAACCAATTTTTGTTAAATACCTATTAGAGATGGTCAGTCACACAGGTGCCAGGGTTCCACCAATGACAAAACCCAGTCCCTGCCTCCAAGGAACTCAGAGTCTAAATTTCCTAGTTCATTAATTTTATTATCATTACTATCAATTTCCTCAGTCCCCATAGTCTGCTCTTAATTTCCACAGATACGAGAATTTCATTCTGGAATTCAACATCATCATCTCTTGTGCTGGAAGGTAATTGTTGTGCTTTTTAAAAAAACCTAAATTAGGAATGTCTGCCGTCTGCTAGAAAGATTTGACTTAGGGAGAAAATACTTGACATTTTCAAGAAGTAATATTTTCAAGAACATAAAGTATGATTATAAGATTTGCTCTATGGTGGAAACTAAAAATCTAAGGTAGAAAGCATAGGAAATGGCCTGATTGGCATAGCTAGGAATCCTGTGGGCAGCCCCAGCCAGTTGAGAGAATCATCCCCAGAGAAATAGACTCTCTCCAGGCCTGTGGAAGTTTTCCACACCAGCCCCGAGTCACCTCCCATTTGCATGAACACCACCTTTCTCAATAGATAACTAGGTTAGATACCTCTGCTTGCAAATAAGGGATAAGTCATGAAATTTCTTTTGCAAGTTTAGCATAATATGACTTAAATAGAAGTCAATTAACTAGAACTCAGAACTCACCTGAATATTTTGGTTTCTGCAACTTAATATTTTGTCTTTACTCTTTAGGGTCCATTGAAGAATGATCCCATGTAGTATTAATGTAGTACATTGTAAACTTGTTAAATACATTCATTTTAATAATCAAAATTCCTCATAAAAAGTTATATGTGTTCATTCCTTTTAGAAGACTTAATCTCAACTGATAAATTTCTACTTCTTTTTCCAGGCAAGCTCTGAGACAATTTTATACTTATTTTCAGTAATTATCTTTAGCAGGGATTTTGATCTATAGAGTGTGACCTCTTGGTCACAAGAATATTGCTTGCTGCTTTGCATCTTTCTGGAGGTGCTTGGGTTATCTTTGCAAGCTCAGGTTTCTGCTCAGAGAGATCGCCAAAGCACATAGCTCTCTGCTCCTCACCTTAGCTCTCGACTTCGCTTTCCTTCTTAGTCCCAAAAGAAAGGCAGAGAGAAATCAGTTTCTGGGAAATTATTGTACTGTTAGTCATCTCAGCTAACTCTTAACTCCCTTCTCCTCAATGCAGTTGTCCAATTTACATTACAACAAGCTTCTTTACCAATCACAGATCTTAAAGCAATCTTTGCATTTTGTCTTTGAAGCATCTTATTTTCTTCAAAACATTTAGAAATACATTTGAACTGGAACAAAGTTTCTTAACTAATAAATGTTGGGTAACTTTTTTTTTTTCCTTGCAGCAGTGGCAGTGGTTACTTAAACAATGGAACATCTGTGTAAGTTTTATTCTTGATTTTTCTATCATTACCAAGACTTGAAAGAGGAGTCAAGGTTCAAGAAAACAAGGGAAAGCCCTGGCTGGTATGGCTCAGTGGCCTAACTGAGTGCTGGCCTGCGAATAACAGGGTTGCCGGTTCAATTCCCAGTCAGGGTACATGCCTGGGTTGCCGGCCAGGTCCCCAGTTGGGGCACACAAGAGACAACCACACATTGATGTTTCTCTCCCTCTCTTTCTCCATCCCTTCCCCTCTGTCTAAAAATAAGTAAATAAAATCTTTTAAATAGAGGAAAGAAAACAAGGGAAAGACATAGGAAATGTGAAATCATGTCTACAAGTTTTGTTATCATCATAGTGGCTATTTTTTGCCATTTATATGTTTTTTAAAAAAAACCTTTAAGTCATTATTTATGAATTGTGAATGTTTCACAGACCAATAAAATTGCTAGTCAATGAAAGAATGAAAACTTCTGACTCTCTGAAAATTGTTTCAATTTCTTGAAGACAGTTATTAACCAATAGTCCTCTTAAACTTCCATGACATGTTTCCTACTAAAAATATCTGAGAAGGAAAGTTTTTAATAAAAAAAAATTTATTCTAAATGTACCTAATTTTTATTTTGAAAATATTTCAGAAACTGTTTGTTTAATTTCTGTTTTTCAGCAGATTTACTTTAATGTGTAGTTGTTTCTAATGATCTTTCTTAAGAATCACAGTGCTCCTTGAAATTTTCACCAGTTTTGGAAAATGTTTAACAATTATCTGATCAAAGATTACTTCCCTGCCATTCTTTCTGTGCTCTTCTTAAACTTCAAACTCACATTCAGCCTTTACAATGATCCTCATACGTCCTATGTGCTCTTTTCTATTTTCCATCCTTTTGTTTTCTCCTTGCTTCAGCCTCTTCTGTTCACGAATTCTACCTTCAGTTGTATTCAATCTGGTGTGAAACCGATTGATTGCATTTTTAATTTCAGTTATTATCTTTTTCAGCTCAAAAATATCCATTTGATGTCAAAGTCACTCTCTGTCTTTTAATTTCTTGAACATTTTAAGCATAGTCCTTTTAAAGTTAGTGTCTGATAAATTCATTTTTTGGCTCTCCTGAGGGTGTGCTTCTATTATCTACTTTTTCCTTTTTCTTTTCAATTGAGTTTTCCCTCCCCACCCCCACCCCCCGTATCTTTGCACCTTTGGATTCCACCCCTTTTTTTAGCCTGTTTATTTTTGATTGAACAATGAACATTGTTTTTAAACATTGTAGAGAACAATTTGAAGTTCTGTATAAAGTTGTCTTCTCCCAAGAGGATTTCTTCTGGTTTCTCTTAGCATGTAGGCTGAGGGCACCACGTTCACAGACCACTGTACTTCACCCAGAGGCCGAGGCGATCAGGGCAAGGCCCCTGGCTGACTGTGGTTCCCGGGGCGCACTCCTTTGGGTTCCGACCATAAGCCTGGTTATTTACTGGGTCCACTTTTTCACTGGCAGCACCTGAACGTGAGCTTCTATCCTCCACCCGATGAATTTGTCTAAAGTTCTTCTCAGCTTCTCAGCCCTTTAGCCACTACTTCTGGGATTGCCAATCACCTTGAGAAGAGTAGTCAGGTGCCTCCTGGGAGTCTGCCTCACGGCAAGCTTTAGTCCATAAAGCCTCACATTACTTAGAACTCTGTTACCTTCCACAGGTGCTTTAAAAAAATGTTTGGGTCCATTGCTTCTAGTTGTTCTTGCCAGGAGGACTGGCTCGAACAGCAAGTTTGGGAGGGGAATACTTGATTACCTTTTTAAAGATCAAATGAAAACTTCTGGAATTTCACTGATTAACTGTCATACATTTACAAAGAAGTAGAGGAAATTGGTAATAAGTTAATGAAATTTATTTTTATTATTTTTAATTGAATTTATTGGGGGTGGCATTAGTTGATAAAATCACATATGTTTTCAGGTGTACCATTCTATAATACATCATTTGTATATTGAATTGTGTACTCACTACCCCAGTCAAGTCTCCTTCCATCACCATTTATCCCCCCTTTACCTTCTTCTACCAAGTCAATGAAAATTTTTTAAAAATAGGCTATTAGTTGAAAATTCTTCCCTTCCTACCTATGTAAACTTAAAACTAATTATGCAAGTAATAATAGCTGTGTAATATTTATATGTTGAGTACGTATTGTATAATGCTCTTTTATCTCGATTTTCTTTCTCCCAGAGGAACCCACCCATGAACAGAAGAACTACCATGACACCTACGACACCACTTTCACCAAAGACAGACAATGCCCTTCCTTTGACCCCTCACCCACCAGTCCCTCTTACTCCGGAGAGACGGGGAGATTCATGATTCTTGTAGAACTTTGTAGCCAAATGCAGCTTCTTCCTTCAGGCATTGATACCACAGCTGAAGATCAAAGATATCATGTCACTGCATGTACCCTTTTCAATATCCTGAATAAATTGACAATGCTTTATTGAAAGTTTTTGTATCAGTATGTTATTTCCAAGTAGAATGTCGTTTTCTATCATTATTAGCATTTTAAAGAGGGATCAGGAAGATAAGCAAAGCAATCTAGGAAACAGGTTCTTTTTTTTTTGCCTCCCTCAGAGAGCGGTTCTACCACAAAGGAGGAAAGAAACAACAATCTTGGGGAGGGGCTTGCAGCCCGCAGCCTCTGCCACACTTGGGGAGGTGGGGGATGACAGAGGACAGTGTCCCCGGCCTACATTCAAGCCCTGCAAGGGACTACTGGGATGTTTCGAGCAAGAGAAGTGGATGCTCTGACCCTTTTCATTAGGACAGAAATTGAGAACCCTGGGAAATGCACAAAATTTCCTTTTGTTTTATTTGGGAGGTAAAATGACAAGTTTCCTCCTAATCCATCTATACAGGTATACAAAGCAAAAAGGAACAAGAAAGATTTTACAGGTGTTACTCATTCTCCATCTCCACAAAACATGTAGTAGTTTTCCAGAATAGAGAATGGTAATCTTTGCACCTCTTAATTAAGAACAATGATCACAATCTGTTTCTCCTGTCTGTTCCTCTCCGGTGGAAAAGTTGCTACATGTCATTCATGCAGGACTTTTGGGAAGTTTCCCAAAGTTTTCTTCTTAAAACTGGTTGCAACAGGGCCACACCTAGAAGTCAAAGGGAATGGAGTCTGTGTAGGAGAGAACATGCATCCATTTCTTAGAGACCATCTGTTTCTCAGACTTGGAAAGGACATAAAGGCCATTGAATCAAATCACCTGAAGCCCATTAGAAAAGCAGGCAAGTCAGGCTCCACTCTGGACCTACTAAAGCACTGTCTGCATGTAAACAAGGCCCCAGTGCTTCTCCACAACAACTAGACACACCTGGCCAACATAGAGACATCAGCCTGAGTACCTCTAGCCACAACAGCTCACTCTATGCACGGTAGCCCTTTCCATAATCCTCCTTTGGGTTGCTTTGTTCTTGGAAAAGTATTCTCCGTGTGGAATTAAACTTTGATCCTAGTCTAACTCTTTGGGCTCGCACTAAATAACTCTAGTTTGTCTTCTCAACGATAACCTTCGGATAAAGAAAGTTAACATTCTCAGTCCCAACTTGCTCTAAGTAAAAATTCTCAACTTCTGTAGTCATTCTCTTTGTGACATGGTTTCTCCCAGTATCCTAGGAGACGTCCGCAAATATTCTCTAGTTTTTACATATGATGCTTTTTAGAACTGCACATACCACAGATGTGATCTAGAAAATTACAAAAATGAGATGATTATCTCCTGCATTCCAGATCCTACGCCTATAATATGACCTAGGGCTATAACTGTCTTCCTGGGTAACCACTAAGTTCTTTCCATGTGTTGCTGAGAACATGTTTGGTATCTTCTGTATCTGCCCCCTTGGACTGAAGAGCTTAACCTTACATTTACCTCTGTTATGAGTTATCTTATTAGACTCAGCGCAACATTCTCACACACACAGATCTTTTTTAATCTAGATTCTATCATTCAATATACTTGAATTCAGCAGTCCAGTATATGGTCTTGGCTTTCTGTTTAATCATCTACCCATTCAACAAATGGTTTTCACATGTCTCTTTGGTTCCAGGCACTAGGGAAACAGAAGGGACCAGAGAGCCTGGGCCTCCATCCTCCTTGGTGTCTCACTGCTTTGAAGCAGTGTTCTCTACAGCTGGGAGGATGCTGCGAAAAATAATAAAATATCCGAATGTATAGCAGATACCTTAGGGGCTAGGGATCACCTTTTCATGACCCAAGCATGGGGAAACAATAGAGTACTTAGCAAAACAAATATTTACATAGCTAAAAAAGGATACAGTTCCACTCATCCTGACAGCTGGGGCCTGGAGGGAAATGTGACCCAGAGCTTCCCAGCCCTAGCTCCACTTTAGAATCATCTGGGGACCTCCTATTTATTTACTGATTTATATTGGGGACCTTTTAAAAATATACCAAAGCCCCACCCCAGACCAGTTGGAGTGAAATTTCTGGTTGTGGAAGGAACTAGAGCATCAGCATTTCTACAGCGCCTGGGGTGGTTCTAATGCGCAGCCAGGTTTCAGAACAGCGGCTCTGCAGGAGTACTCGGTACAGACCTGGGCCCCGCTGACGGCGGCAGAGCCTAGCTCAGCCAGCACACCCGGAGAGCACAGCTGGGTGAGAGGTTCTCCAGCGGTGGGGGGCGGGGTGGGGGTGGGGACAGCTGTTGCAGGGTTCCCTGACGTAGAGTGTGCTGGGAAGTCCACCGAGGTAGGGCTGGGCAGAGGTCTCCTCAGCTTCCTCTGCTAGCGAGCAAAGTACTTCTCACGCACATTTGTGCGGGATAACGGGTTGGAGGTCTCCAGGAATCTCTGTTGAGTGAACTTTCCTTGTAGGAAGTGTGCATTTTCTGGTACACTTTTTTTTCTGGTACACTTGTACTCACCAAGCACAGCGCTGGAGCTTTGTGTCTTTCTGGCATTTGTTGGAAGGAACACAGGAAATGAAAAGCAAGTGCTGTTTACCTCCTGAAGCGGAAGAATTTTTACAATTGTCATCATCTAGATTTTAAACTCTGAATAACAAAATAATGTCTGAGACAAAGACCAGCACAAAAGATGATGTGATTGGTATAGTTTAGGTTCATTTAATTAGAATTTGCCACCTGCCTTATGTTTTTCTCTGACAGCAGTAAATTCTTAATCAGTTGACTGAAAAAAATAAAACTGACACACAACATTTCTAATGTTTCTTGTCTATAGTATTTGGTTCTGCTTGTCTGAGGGTTCTCTGTGGTTAGGAATTCACGCATATGTTTACCGGAGGCTCTGGCCTCACCCGCCTCCTGGAGAGCCTTTCCCTGTCCAGCCTCGTGTAATTACGTGCAAGGAGAGGTGTGTGGTTGGCTGCAAAGCCAGGAGTCAGCGGTTCTCTCAAAACGAATCCTGAAAACAGACTATCTGACATCATGTTTATGAGGTCTCCTGTCTGGAAAACACACAAAACCGCAGGATTCCTGACCAGGGCATGTTGTAGGGTGAGGAGAATGCCTTGCTGCGACCTAATGGAATCTCCTGCTCGTCTTAGAACGCTGCCCTGACAGCAGGTGAGTCTTGAGGGGTCTGCGGGGAAGTGTCTAGCCTCCGATTTATTGATTTATTCGGGGCTAAGTGAACCTTCGGGCATCAGATGCAGCTCTTTCTGGTGGATGTGGCAACAACGTGAGATGGTCACTAGAGTGGAGTGGTTCATCGCGACTGCGTGGTGGGGTAGATGCAGTGGGGTAGTGAAAGATTTTAGAGTTTTTATATTTTGAATGTTCATACTTTTAAATTTATTTTTGTGACTTCCACAATGTACCTAACATATATGCAGTACAATATGCTGAAAGCAGATTTTAAAAATTAAATGATAAATAATGTTAATATATTTAAGGGGTACATGCTCCAAAAAATTTTATTGATGATATGCATGGTAAAAAATAAAAATAAAATAAAACGGAGCCTCTGGTAGCAGAATCTATGAGGTAAGTGATCCTATTGATGAGCCTCCCAGTTTCCAGTTCTTCCTCCCTTGTGATCTTACTGGGCAGTTTCACTAAAGGGAAACAGCAGTGACAAAATCAGCAAAGTCTGTGGCTGGGGGACAGTTTTCCTTACATTTCTTTGTTGTTTTCAACTTGAAATGATAAGACTACAATCACAATGTATGTTTTTCCTTGGCTGGACCGCTGCAAGAGTGTGTGGTGAAGAGAAGAGCTGAAGTAGGAGCAGAAACAACCCAACGCCTACAAGACCTGTTTTAAAAAATAGGATTTATTGGATAAAGGGACATTTTGTTCACATTGTTTACTTTTTTACTGTCTTCTCTAAAGTCATTCAGCCAAACTTTAAAAAATAATTAAAAGTGCAGGTAATTTAAGCATGCATTGGCTATTTATTGAAACATTTACTGGTTATTAAAACCTATTTTGTAGCATGGCGAAGGTCAAATGAGATAATGTGCTGCCTTGTCTGTAAGGATTAGTTTCATTATTACTGTTTTATTATTATTACTGTTATTTAAAACTTTTATTATCATTGCATAGCTCCCCACTTGGCCTAACTTTCTTGAGGTGGTTCTCTGGACATCTGAGGTTATTTGGGACCCTGGGAAACCCTCTCTCCAGCCAGGCCTGGTTTCACTTCCCACTGACTCTGACCAAACTCGGGGCTTCATTCTCCTCTGACATGGAACTTCTTACTGAGTGGGTCCCTGCTGATGTGGCTGGCTGTAGTGGCCAGGCTGCTTTTCCTTCAGAAAGGGACAATGTAACTACCAGGCCTGACAGGTCCCCATTATAAAAGGTAATGTCTTTCTTCTTTGTGTCCTCGCCCCCTCGCACAGTGCTCAATAAATTGACTATTAGGAGAGGCAGTAATTTAAGTCAAAAGAATGATTCCCTAAAGGTAGAATATCAGACAATATCACAGTGAGGGGTGGAGAGGAAATCGTTGGGGTTTACCATTCCTTGGACGGTACTACAGAGTATCAGCTCACTCTGTCTACATAAAGTGTCTCTTGCTGTCCTCCTTCCTCAATATAGGAGCCAGAGTGGTGGGTGGGGGAAGGCTCAGTACTGGGAGAGGGAGTGCTGGTCAGAGGTGTGCCAGAGGAAGACCTAGAGCTCACGGGAGAATGAAAGGTGACAGTATCGTTGCGCATGACAGGAAGTCAGCTCCCAGGTGCAGAGGTGTCCTGGAACCTGGAATTGTACCACATGCAGAACCAAGGGGCCTGAAGGTCAGCTTTTAAGAGCAGTGTGGAGGGCTGCCTGTGTCTTAGTCAGCTTGGGCTCCTATAACAAAATACCATGGACCGGGTAGCTATTTCTAGAAAAGTACTGTGTAAATGATACAATAATCACATGTGACCACTATCCTTTTTAACCCCAAGGGGCCAAGAAATAAATAGGCCAGGGGATCTGGGTCACTCGGAAAGAGTCAATTGGGGTCAGATAGACATTCAAACCCTGACTCTACCACCTACTTTGGTGTGACCTTGGGGAAACGATTAACCTTTCTAAATCTTGACTTCCTGATCTACAAAGTAGTCATAGAATATCCACCTGATGCACATACTGCAGGGATTGAATGAAATAATCTGTGTAAAGCACTCTACACAGGGCCTGGACTGTAAAGGGTTTGGGGTGATGGGTAGGCAGGAAATAGTGCAGGGAAGGAAAACAATTTTTCTCTCTGCCTATCACAGGTTCTCCAGGAGGGGCCCTGTAAATTAGCCTGGCAAAAGTAGGTCAACAGGAGAAAAGCAAACAGTGTATTAGGATGTGCGCCATGTACATACATACACCTGGGCATACCCAGCGAGGAGCCCCTGGGAGGGGTGGTTAGGACTTGGGCTCATACATTTTAGGCTAAAACAAAGAAAAAGGGGCCTGGGGCCTCTAGGCCAGGGGAGGTGAGTTATGGGAAGGTGTCCAGAGAAAGATTAGTAAGAGGGTTGTTTAGTGAGGTTAAGTACGCAGACTCAAGCCAGTGCTTCCGTGTTAGTAGGAGTTGTCAGGAGTCCTTCTCCTCCTGGGAGGGAGAGGGGCACACTTTTCCCAAGTAGAAATTTCCTTTACACAAGGGGCACTTATGCCCCATTTTCAGAATTTCTCCTGCAACTCCTGGGTCTCAGTGGTCTTAGCTCAGAATGATTCAGAAGCTGTACTGAAGTATAGAGGGGTAAAGTAGGAGTGGCAGGGGTTTTGCTTCCATATTTATCAGATGAGAAACAAAGGAAATATAGGTGAAGTAAATATATTAAAATTTTGATAACTTTAATGTGAGTGATCAGTGGTTCATTGTATTTACTATGTATTTGTATTTGAAATTTAGCATTAAAAAGTGTTAAGCTGAAAAAAATAATTCAGATGCCAAAGAGGCATATTCTGGGATGGCATACGCTGATACCCTTCAATGGTCAATGGATACTCACATCAGAGCTCTTCAGGTGGTTCCTGCTTCCCCAGGACCGACCTGCAGGGCCTCCCCAGCACCAGGAAGCAAGCCCCACTGAGGAGCGGTCTTGTGCGTCCTTACGCTCTCTACCCTGGGTCCCCGACTCACAGGGCTCAGTGGGCCCCTAGTGGCTCCTGGAGGCGCCTGCAGAGTCACCCGCCCCATTGTTGAGTCCAGGTCCCTGGAAAATGCCTTAAGGGCCTCTGTGGATGACAAATTAAATGCATTCATTGCCTTGTAATGGGCTGGGGTGATGCAGGGCAAGAAGCAGCCAGGATGTCAATGGTGTCAATTGCCCAGAGCTTCATTTTGGAGTCACCCATATGACTATCAGTTACTTCTGCTTTAGGCATTTTTTGCTTTTGGAAGTTCCATCTTTTGACCAAGACAGCTGTGCAAGGCACTGCGCAAGTCCAAGTCACCCTGAGTCACATCCAGTTCATGGATTCTCTCAGCAAGCATTTTATGAGTAACCACTGTGAGGACCGATGCAGTAGAGACAGAAATCTGCTCCTTTTGTTTATTCTCTTAAAATAGACTATGACTTTCTTGAGAGCCAGGCCTTTGTTTCACTTTTCTCTGTATCTGTTTGGTGCCCAGAGCATGGTAGTAACAATAAAAGCTCAAAACATGGAGGGATCCCTGTGTTCCATGCACTATTTAAATGCTTCACATGCACTACCTCATTCAATTTCATAACGACCGTTAAAATGGCCTTCCATATTATCTCCATTTTATAGATGAGGAAAATGAAGCATGCAAAGGTGAAATAATTTGCCCCAGGTCACACAGCTCTTGAGTTGTTGAAGCCAGGATTTCAAGCCCAGCCTGCTCCAGTGGCCCCTGGGCACCGCTGCTTCCATAGTTCACAGTTGGTGTTCAATAGATAAAGACTGAATGGCCCAAGGCATTGTGTACCTACACACATACGCATTTGTTTCTGTGAGTAAAAAACGTGTCACCTGTGCTTTCAGCACCTCGGCATGGCCTGGTGTGTGAGTCTGCTGGTGCTTCTCCATGGAGTCCTCACGTTTCAGACGGTGAGTGATGCTGTCGCCGTCCACTCCTTGCCCCGCGGGGCTTGTGCAGTGAACTTGAGGGAACACAGAGTCACACGCTGCTGGGTGAAGGACATCCAGATCTCCGATATTCTGGAAATAAGATGAACTGTGTCCATTCTCCCCTCCCCCAGTCTTGCACCCTTTGATATCTGTCCTCTCTTTCAAGAAAGGATCTAAATTCATTATTAGTAAAACGAAGGTGACTAAAACTTACTTAGGAGTCAGTAAATTTCAGAAATCATATTTAACTTACTGACTCTACTTCTTAAGGTGGGGAGTCTATCTAACTTGGACAAGGGGGAGGCCCTTCTTCTCAAGAATATCTCCACAACACATTCTGCCTAGGAGACTATTTAGGTTTAGGTTTTTGTGTTATGATCAGAGGAGAACCCAAAGGCACAGAGGGAGATGAAAGAGGAGCATAGAGATCTGAGTGCCCAGCTCAGAGGCTTCAAAACGCTGCTGTTCTCTTTGGGTGTGGTGTCTTTTCCTTCCACCCGTCCCTCATAGCGGCTCCCTCCTCTCCCAGCCACCTGTTAATATCTAGTCATCCCCGAGAGGGCACCTGAAACAGCACTTCCTGACCCTCTCTCCTCACCCTCACCCAAACTCAGATCATCCCAGATATGCCCACGCCACCTTCTGCGGTTCTGCGTGGCACTTCTAACAGTCCTGAGTGATTCATCGAGTTGCTAGTTGTTTGATGGGTGTCTTCACTACTAGAACCTAAGTTCTCAGGGCAGGGACTGCCTCGTTCAGTGCTGTGACCCCGGTGTCTGAATCAAGGTAGGTGCTCAGTACATGTGTGAGGCATGAATGTTGAATGGACTTCCCATTTTCGACAATGATGTGCAAGGGACGTGGTGAGTACATGTGAATCCTCTTCCGGTGCCTCTGTCTGCCTTCAGTGGAACCTCTCTTGGAGGTGCTGGCCTTTTAAGGCAAGTCAGCAGGCAAGAAGTGGGCACCTCCTGAAACCAGTAGGACTGGATGCACGTCCCCACTGCATCACTCAGGAGGTCCTTGCCCCCTCGGGCAAGCCGTCAAGTTTCATAATTTGTAAAATGTCCTGTTGTGAGAATCAGGTGTGTTAATGAACATGAAAGTGCTCTGTGCACTCAAAACACCTTACACATATTGCTGTTTGGGGAGAGGAGGGATTCTGAATGGCATCAGTCAAGGCCCACTCAAAGACCAAAGCTCCCAAGTTGGAACCTCAGGCACCTTGCAAGCACGTAAGTAGGAATTGGATGACAACAAAGGGTCTTCTCCATGTTCCCCAAATCACACCAAATCAGTGCCCACTGACTTACAAGGCCTGTCTCAAAGAAAACACCGTAAAAACAAATGCACCGTAACAGAAAATTTTGGAAGACTGCTTTCTATTCAGTGATGTTCCGGTTGGTACCTTTATGTCCTTTGTCTTTGACACTTGGAGAGTCATGGGGAGAGAGAGGTTAACTTGTACAAAGCTGATAGTAAAGTGATTAAATCCTGGGCATAGAAATGCAGGTGTATCTGGTGGGATGCAATTGATTATCGCTTTGTGGATATGACAAGCTCTGCTCTATTTGTAAATTCATTTTTATAGTCTATACCTGAGTATAAATGTGTAGTACTTTCAGTTCTCTTCTTAAACTGTTATTAACGTCTTGCCAGCTTCCTTATTAATTAATGAGTTAAATATAATGCTTGACACATGTTCCTTTTATGTTTGTATAGAAACATGATTATATTCTCCTTTTACAAATATCCTTTAATAGGCACAGAGTGAAATAAAACACAGATCCCTCTCCTCTTTCTGATAGATACAAAAGTAAGTGTTGAGCAGTAGAATTGGATAGTTCGGCGTTTGCTATTTCATAGACTTGTTCATGAACCCTCACTAGCGTCAAGTCTGGGCACTTCATTCTAGTCGTCACACGAAGATTCAACAGACAGTACTTCGGGGATACCACACAGGGCCTAAGGACACAATAAGGACCAGGACAGCTCCGTGACACTGTCTTCACCTCCTTTGGAGTCATTGTACTCCTCTGAGAATCTATGTGGATCCTCCACCTCCACATGGACATTTTGCATAAAATTTCAAGCAGACCTTCTGGAAGTCCATGGACTTCTAAGAGACAGTACTGCTGCCTTACGGAAAGGCCAGCTACGGTCCACTTCCCAACAGGTGAAACGTGGAGAAATTTTACTCACATACACTCCTCTCTCACTGTCCCAGCTGACCAGTCAGGTGCTCTCTCTCCAGCCTCCAGCCAGCATCCTGAGTGGCCACACCAAGTTGGTGTCTTTGCTCTCTCTAATGTGAAAAGTGAAGTATCTTAGAGTAGCCTGGCAGGTAGAAATTCTGCATAAGAGCTCCCTCATTCAGATGTGTGAGGAAGAGGTAGGAAGGGAGGGAGAAACAAGAAAGGCAGCAATGGGGAAGGAACATCCATTGATTTCTTTCTTGTGATGTTAGGTACCAGGGCAATGCCAATATATTAAATATTGGTAGCTTCCCCCACTCCTGGAATCCCAATCATCCAGAAAATAGCAGATTTCAGTGTAACTTGCAACTGAATTATCTTTCCAAATCTTTGTTCTTCACACAAACCACCTGAAATATCCACATCCTTTTGTCATTTATATATAATGAGCATTTTGTATTTATGAAATAAAAAATAAATTATATTGTATATATAATAAACATGCCCTGTTCCATTTGCTTTCCTTTTTAAAATTATAGCTATTTAGAACTGACATTCTATTCTGTTTTAATCTATGGCACTGAGTATGAAACATTTATAGTATCAAGTTATATATTTCTTCTAGAGAAAAGAGCTAAGCAATTGTGTATTTTCTTCTTGTTTGTGGTTTTGCTTCATTATCTTATCCTGCACATACACAGACATACTCTTTTCTGTTTCTAAACAGCTTCTAGCCACCACTGCGTTCTTGGCAAAGCAGCTTTTGGGTTCTTGATGGCCTGTGGCTGCAAGTGGAACGCCTCAGTGAAAATGCAGCCATAGCCTCAGAGTATTAGTGTTGGGAGGGAACTTGGAAGGAATGCTTTCCATCTTTTTGCTAACAAGGACTCCTTTTCTTTGCCTTTTAATTACAACCTCCCCCAGAGGTTTGATGTTTAAAGAATCTTGTCTACCAACTGCATTTTGTATCTAATATTTCATTCATTTTCTTCACACTTTGTAATCAAATAATCTCTTACTGAACATGTTCAGTTAGGTTACTGGTCTTCAAGTGTTCCCTAATTGCATCCCATAAATATATGTGCCAGTCTCTAGCCGGAGCTTCTGATGCCAAAGTCGGAGACCAAATACACACACACGGAACGCATAATGCAACACCTCTTCCCTCCTGCTCCCACTGTCACAAAGCAAACGTTGTTTGACTGGACTTCTGCTTGGGATCCTTTAGAGCAGGGCAATGGACTGAGCGCAAGTGTCCTCCTGCGGCTGTCCCAGCATCGCAGTAGACAGATGGTGTTTACAGAGGCCCTATGTTACTGATAAAATGCAAATCGTGTTTAGTACACTCTAGTTAAGATAGCCAGGAAGTGTGCAACACTTACCGATGTTTCCAAACAATTTAAAAAATGTCTAAATACCAGTGCAGATCAGAGTCTGTAATCTAGATATATCATTTGTGATCTCCTATTTTCTTAGAGTGCAGAGACAGATGTGTTTAGACCTCACTTTCAAACTATGAATGGAGAATTCCAAACCTTGTTTTTGGAAAGGAAGCAATGGACTGGAAGAAAATTGGGGCTCTAACACAACGTTCTTCTTCCTCTCTAGACAGGTGCACTCAGTGTGTCCGATGAGAGCAGCGACAGCACTCCTGGGCACAGAAAAGGCTACTACATATTTCAGCTGTTGGTAAGTGAGTAACGTACTGCCTGCCTAAAAAATCAAGTTACCCTGAATCGGGGTTTCTCAACAGTGGCACTATTGCTTTTGGGGCTGGATAACTTTTTGTCATTGGGTTGTCCGATGCATTGTAGGACACTTAGCAGCATCCCTGGGCTCTCCCCTGTAGATGCCCTACCTCCCATGTATAATGATCAACAATGCCCCCAGACATAGGCAAATGTCCCCTGGGGGCATTGCTCCCGATTTAGAACCCCCACTTTAGATAATTTACAAAATAAATCCATATTTGAATTGTAGAAACTTAGTACAATGGTAGTATTTGAGGGACTGGTAAAATTTGAATGTGTCTAAATTCTTCAAACTCTTCTTTACTGAATTCAGAAAAGATTTTTTTTAAATATGACATACCTTTGTCATACTAGCAAAATTCAGCATTGCTTTAAGTTTAGAAGTTATAGAGTTGAAACTAACCACTTGAATTCTAATACCACCTGAAGAAAATCCTAAGACTAAAGTAGCACCCACCACCCACAAAACAATTACTCACTTAGGGCATGATGGTGAGGTTGTTGGAGGCTCTAACTGCCGCCTAAAACGCTCAGTGGCTCCCTTCACACAGCCGGCAGAACTTGGGCTCAAGAAAACCTTTGACTTAACTGCCACTTGCTTGTGGCACTTACCTATTCCAACAGGAATTTGACCTACGATAAATAGGTCCACAGAGACAATGAAGGATAGGAAAATACTAGGCCAGATTCACTGGTCCTCGGGTGTGTGCAAGATGGCACAATTGTGCCAAAAATATTTCTTTTTGTTGTTGAAAATATCCTAGCATTGTGTCACACTGATAATAAAGGGGGGGAAAAAGGAAGAAAATATCTAACCATCTTGACTGTTTAGTCAAAGCACCAGCATGGAAAGGACCTGGGTGGTGGGTGGCAGTGACCAGGATACACAGGGGTCTAAGGATACTTTAGGACATTTCTACTTGGCTGCACTGATTGGGACGATTTCCATGGCTCATTTCCCTGTGCTGTAAGTTTGCATCTGAGGGGACAGATGACATTCAAAATGTAGGCAAATCAGGCAAAAGCTAAGCCAATCTCCCGGTTTCGCCCAACTTCAACCACACCTACCTGCTGCACGACCCTCCAACCTTAGGATCCCCTTTATTTTATCTTCGGTAGAAGTTACATGTGCACAGTCTGCCCCCACCTTCACACCCTTCCTCAGGCTCTTTCGGGACAAAACTCTGTCAATTAGCTTGGTGCCACCTGTGTATTCCAGCCAGGAAGTACTTTCTCTAACTTGGTCTCTGTCCTTCTACTTACAGCCAATTCACAGATTGAAAGGGAAACCAGAGAATGCTTTTGACAGGAAGGCAGCTGACTTGCTAGCTATGCGGACTTCCAGTGTTTTTGGAGCACCAGATGTAATTAGACCCAAGGTCAACAAGGTGGCAAGCTTCCAGCTTCCACCAGCGTGTGTCGTTCCTAGACGAAGCCCATCCACCCTGATTCCCCCTCCCGTGTCAGGGAGCACAGCTCTGCGAGGCCCTGTCCTCACACTCCCCACCCAGTCCGAGGCACTGGAGAGCAGTGGAGCGACCTCTGTACCTGGGAACCTGGGAACCTACCGCGGCATGTCAGCCAGGTTTTCCCCTCTACCCCAAGTTTTGACCACTCTAGGTTTCCCCACAAAGGGACCGCTTCAGAGCACCATCTTCCCCACCTTGCCCACAAGTAAGGAGCCCCGAGGAGACGTCTAAGCTGAAGTGGTAGGTGCCCCCTTCTTTTGGGAGGAGACACAGACCCACACCTGCCAGGGCCTGGTCAACCAACCACCCCTGCTACTGTATCCTGTGAACCTGACTATTTTTATTATGGGAGTCACCTCAGTCACCTCCTCCCCTAGGAATGAAATCCATAAAGAAGCTTCATCCATAAAGAAGCTTCGCAAATCCAGGAAAGGGATGTTGGCACGTGCCCTACAGCTCTGGAGCGATTTCTCACCGTTACCTAAAAATAAAACAGCACAACTTTTAAATCATCTCTGAGCGTTTTAAGATTTTTTTTAAAAAGCAGATTTCAGGCAAAATTTGGAAGCCATAGGAATCTTCCAACTGTTGCCATGTCATGCCTTTTATTTTTGCGCTTTCTTCTTGCCCTAGGGATCGGAATCTTCTCAAATTGTTTCTACCAAATCTGGAGAGGTTCTGATGTAGGTATTCTTCAGACCATCACAATAATCTTGATGTCATTCATTGGTTTCTAACACTTGAACCGTGGACTCCAGAGTGACAGAGATAGCCCAGAATGAAGCAAACAGAATAATTGTAAATTGAAATATTCTTAAAGAAAAAGGTTCAGAAAGGGACTGTTTTAGCAGCAAAATATTTAAATACACCAGTTTTCTTCACAGTTAAGTCAAACAGATTCTCCTCCCAGCGGAAATAACTGCACTGACAAAGTGTTTTCCGAGAGTGAATCGGTAGAGATGATACGGAAGAGTGAGCAGGCTAGAAACTGAAACTGTAGCCGACTAGGCAGATAACAGCTACTGAAGAGCTTCAGCGACTCTTCCCTTTGCCACGAAATTACTCACAGAGACTCCCACAAAGATTTTAGTTGGGGGGGGGGGTCGTGTGCAGCAAATGAAACAAAGAAGATGGCTGACTGCAAAAGGGAAGTCAATCTACCCTTCGAATGAAAACTATTTCTGCCTAAACAAGGTTAAAAGGACAATGCCTATGACTGGATGAGAACATTTCTATGAACCGATCATACCAATCTTAACCCTGGAAGAAAGAAGCATGAAATTAAGCACAGCAAAAATGAGAATTTAGTTGTTCAAGCTTAAAACATGATCCGGCAGCATCTTGTGGGTTTAGAGCAGTGGCATGCTGGCAAATGTTCCACAACAGGCTCTCCGAGTGAAAGTTGCACCCTGATTTGTGGTTTTCACCATGACATCACCGCACACTGAGCTGAGCGGGAAGGATGTGCAGCAGCTCACCTTTATGTAGTGTTTCCTCCATACAGATGGAGGTAATGGGCATGAACGTCCTTAAGAGCACAGATACTAAGACAAAGTAAAATAGAAAGTATTGCATTTAGAGTACTTAACACCTTTGTTTTCAGTATAATTTATTTAACTGTAAGTTTATATAATTTAGTGTTTGATAACAACCATGTCAAAAAATGGCTCACAAAATCCCTACAACATTATCAACCAGCACCAGCACACCACTAGGCATGAGGATTAATTCAGAAGACAAAAGGAAGCAGACATGGGAATCTTGCAGTAGCAGAGGGAGTATATTATTGTATTTCTAGACATAGCATGAAAACATTTAAAAAGTTGTCAAATGAAAGCAGAGATAGAAATCCTGGTGATTACAGTTATAAAGTACCACAGGGACTTTCCCCCACTGTACTGCATATGGGAAAGCATGTGTATTTCTAAAGAATACAGAAAAAAAAAGAAAAGGAAATTCTCAAACTGATGGAGCTGTCATGGCGAAAGCCTGTGCCAGCACAGGATGGAGACACAGGAGAAAAGGAAGGAGAACAGCCGCTGGACAAACACAGAGCAACCTGAGAGGCTGCCTGTGGCCCTTGTCTGGTCTGGAATCAGTCTTTGTCCTTCGGAGACTTAAACATCATAAAAGCACTTATAGTAAGAAAGGAAACTTAGAAATGTAAATGGACTTATTTGCTTTATAGATTTGCTGACTTTCAAGGGTGATTTGAGAGGAGAAAAGATTTTCAAAATCAAAGTTGAGCAGCTGGGGTCATGATTACATACAATCTTCCAATCTGAGAAAAAGGTTAGCACTTGAAGGGGGTCAGAATGGTCCATCCCAAAATGCACCACTTTGGCATGAGGATCATTTTGAACTGAAGGCATTTGAGAATCAACAGTTACAGGAAGAGTTCTCTGCCTTCCCCTCGTCTGTCTGAAGGCAGGGTGTAACTTTCCCTTCGTGGAGGTGGTCCCGCTCTGTGCCGGGAGGAGAAGAGCACGGTTATCACCAGAAACTGAGCTGGCACTGAGTGAGTTTGCGTGAACAGACTTTACTGACCTCTTTAGTTCTCCCATCAATTCCTAGTCACTTCTCCACACTTTATTGTCTTTTGAACCCCAAGTCTCTTTTCCTATGTTAAGATGGTATATAAACCCCTATCTCTAGTCTAGTCACTAAGTTTCACTTTCCTGTGAACTCCTGTGCACATAGAAAGTTAATAAATTTGTATTCCTTTCTTCCTGTTAATCTATATAGATTTTGCATTAAATTCACAGATCAGATGCACTAAGCCAAGGAAGGAGAGGAAATGTTTCTTTTTGGACACATTAAGAGTGGTATCTCAGTGGTTTTTCAAAGTTTGCCTGAAGGCTTTACTGTGCTTACTTGAGGGCAGATGCAGAGCCCATGACTAACGTCCACTCTTCTCCCAGGGCAGACATCACTAACTGAGCAGGGTTACCTTTCTGCCACTGAGCAAAACGTGGTCTTGTGATCTCAACCCAGTATGCCAAGTTGTCACACAAAATGGAACTTACTAACCAGTCCTGTCTGAGGTAAGCCATCAAAAAGACCTTGAATAAATAAAGATCTACAACAACAACAAACTGAACAAAAATTTCATATGGCTGTAAGAAACACAAAGAAATCATCTAATCTACTACTGCAGGAAGTAATCAGCTGCTTGAAGTCAAACCTATAGCTACAGGGACTTCAAAACCAAAAACTACTGCTGCATTAATTGCAAAAATAAATTACCTAAGGGTTTGGAAAAGATCCTAATGGTTATTTTACCTCCATTAAAGCCAATTGGATGAGCAGGCAATTAGCAGGAGGCTCAGCTTTGTGCTTGTGCCCAACAAGAAACATTTACATTTCAAGCCTTTAAAAAAATTTCCCTCACTGAGGTCCAGCCAATAGATAATTGGTGACGTTAATGTAGTAATAATTTACTTTAGGGTGGGCAACAGCAGGCTTACAGTTTGCGAGTAAGTGAAACACAAAGTTTATTCTTTATTATTTATTAATTATTGTTTTATTATTTATTAATTATTATTTATTAAGTACTGTTTTCGGTACGAACAACTCTAAACCTACTTTTGGCCCACCCTGTAAGTGCTGGATAGATAAGCCTTCCCCATTCGTAATTCCTGAATAACGGAGGCACAGAGTTCAGTGTGCTTCATCTATAACAATCTCCCAAGGTCATTATCTGTTCTGATATCCTTTGACAATGAATATAACTTTTGATTCATGTACATACACTCTTCCCTCACAATTTGATATTTTTTAATAGAATCTTTTTTTCTTTTTTTCTTTTTATTGTTGTTCTTATACAGTTTTCTGTCTTCTACTCCCATCCCAGCCCACCGGCCCCAACCCTCCCCAGCTTTGATATTTTAATTGGTTTGAGCAATTTTAATTATAAGAAGTAGAAAGGATAGAAAACAGAGATCAAAGACCAAAACTTCCAAGGTTTTTAAAAATGTAATGAATGATAAAGAACCAGATTAGCTGTGTGAAGACTCGATTGTTATGTGAGAGATAGTAGGAAAACCTTCAAAGACAGTAGCTGGCCATAGCTTGGTCCATTTTCATCTAGGGGTCACCTCTAAGAATGCTTTCAAATCAATTTGAACAAGAGTAACCTCATTTTAATTTAATTTTGATTTTTAAAAGATTATTTATTTATTTATTTATTATTACAGAAAGGGGAAGGGAGTGAGAAAGAGAGAGAGAGAAACATTGATGTATGAGAGATCACACGGATTGGTTGCTTGTTACTACCCCCCTCCCCCACTAGGGACCTGGCCATAACCCAGGCATGTGCCCTGACTGGGAATTGAAACTGTGACCTTTCAGTTCACAGTCTGTGCTCAGTCCACTGAACCACAATAGCCAGGGCAAGTAACCTCATTTGTAAAGAAAAGAAGGAAAAATATAAATCATCTTAGGGTAGTAGGCATTATCACACTAACATAAAGCAAACAAAAGAAAGAATGAAGAAAAGTATGGAGAGCTCAACTCAGCAGAGTTTTCATAAAAGAAGACTTAAAGTAAAATGTCTTCACCCAAATAAATGTAAATATAGGGAAGCAGTCAAACCAAAGGTCCTCGGTTTGGTAGTAAAGACAGGGACAATTGCAGTTGTCTCAAGCTCTGTGCTTTCAGGGCTCATCATTGTAAATAAATCCTCTATCAGTTAAGTATAGATCAGAGGGATTATAAAATGTTGTCAAAGATTCTGCCACATCATTTGAAAATGACTCCTCTAAAAAAAAAAACAAAACAAAACAAAACAGTATTTCTCTCCCAAATGGTTTATCTGTATTTAACAAATACACACCTACACACTCAGTGGAAAGAGAACTTAAAAACTCAAACAGAAGGAAACTATGGGAACAAATGGAATCAATAAAGACTTTTATTTTTTAAAGTTAGGGCAGGACATATCTCCTTCATTTGCAATGAAAAATGCCTATTCACTGAGAGCTATTCCTCATTATCTTACCTCCAGAGCTGGGTTTTTCCCCCTCCCTCACCCTTGAAAGTAAGAGTGTTCATCAATATTGATTCTGACTTCAGATGAGCTACTATTGAATGAACATCCAGAAGCACAAGAAACGTGGCAACATTTTTAGTCTGTCTTCAAAAGTGATTTTGATTTCTTCCAATTTCAGTTTAAGTAACTACTGTTACTTCAGTGATTATACTTATGCTGTAATTGGAGCTTAATGGAATTACATCCTCAGGATAGTATTTTGTAAATAAAGATGATTTAAATATTAGAAAATAAATTAAAAAAATTCAAGGAGTGACTAAGTTTATTAAATGGCATTTTGGCCCATAGAAAAAATTGTAACTCAGGAAAGGTAAAGTTAGTGGACAACAAACAAAAATCAACTATACAGATCCATATTACTCCTTAACTAAGATGATAAATTTTTTATTTCCATATTAACAAAGATTAAATATCTAACCAGAGAAAAGTAATACTGATTACAATCAGAACACACTTATCATTAACAAGCACTTCATGGATAATACCAGAAAACTCTTACTCCATTACTATAAATTGCACAAAATGCCATGTTAATCAGTCACTTATAAAGGACATTCCTTTGAACAGTTTAGAAGACAAGGCAATTTAAAGGAAACTTTCTTTGCATAATTAATGATCTCTGTAAGTCACACATAAAACCAAGCAATTGCAGGCCCTGGGATTTCTCAGCGAAGACAGGAACAAAACATAGTTGCCCCTGTCCTTTTCTTAAGGGCTCATCATTACAACCCCAGTTGCAGCTGGGAGAAATTATCCCAGCCCACTCTACATGATGACCAGTGAGGCTATGACCTGTGAGGCTTGGCCGTCTGTTTTATTTACATTTTTTTAAATTAATAGATTTTTTTTTTTTGAGAGAGAGAGAGAGGTTTGTTGTTCCACTTGTTTATGCATTCATTGGTTGATTCTTGTAGGTGCCCTGACCAAGGATTGAATACACAACGTTGGCGTATCAGGACAATGCTCTAACCAGCTGAGCTATTCTGCCAGGGCTGGCCATCTTGAAGGAATGTTAAAATGCAACCCATTTCATAGAATGCAAGCTCTTATCATTTTTTAATTTTTTTAAGGATTCCATTTACTTATTTTTAGAGAAAGGGGAAGGGAGGGAGAAAGAGAGAAACATCGATCCATGAGGGGTACATTGATCAGTTAGTTGCCTCTCACTTGTCCCCAACTCCCCAGTTGTGCCCTGGCTGGGAATCGAACTGGTGATCTTTCGATTCAAAGGCTGGAGCTCAATTCACTGAGCCACACCAGCCAGGGTGGGTTCTTATCATTTTTAATTTCAGACTTTAAAATTAATGACATAAGATTATATTTGGTCACTGTTCCTTTTTTTCTTTTTAAATTAAATTTATTGGGATGATATTGCTTAATAAAATTATATAGGCTTCAAGTGTACATTTCTATGATATATCATCTGTATATTGCATTGTGTACCCATCACCCAAAGTCAAATCTTCTTCCATCACCATATATTTGACCTCTTTTACCTTTCTATTTTTTAAAAAATATTTTGGTTATTAATTTTAGAGAGGAAGGGAGGGAGAAAGACAGGGAGAGAAACATCATGTAAGAGCAAAACATCGATCGGTTGCCTCTTGCATGCTCCCTGGTCAGGGAACAAACCCATAACCCAGCCATGTGTCCTGACCTGGAATTGAACTGGTGATGCTTTGCTTTGCCGGATGATGCTCAACCAACTGAGCCATATGGGTCATGGCTACCCTATTTTTATTTTCATTTTTGATATTTTATTGTTATGCTGTCTTGAAAAGATGTCCCATTTTTTCCCCCTTCACCCCCCTCCACCCAGCCTGCTACCACTTTCATAGTCAATTCCCCACTGTTGTCCATATTCATGGGTCCTTCTTGCATATTCTTCAACTAATCCCCTCACCTTCTTTCAATCAGTCCCCACCTTCCCCCTCCCCTCTTACAGTTGTCAGTCTATTCCATGATTCTATGTCTCTGGTTCTATTTTGCCCGTTAGTTTATTTTATTCATTAAATTCCTTTGTGAGATCATATGATATTTATTTTTTACCAACTGACTTATTTCACTTAGTGTAGAAGTCTCCAATTCCATCCATGCTGTTGCAAAAGGCAGGAATTCCTACTTTTTTCTGCTGTGTAGTATTCCATTGTGTAAATGTATCACAGTTTTTTGATCCAGTCATCTACCGATGGGCACTTAGGTTGTTTCCAAATCTTGGCTATTGTAAATAGCACTGCTATGAACAGAGGGGTGCATAAGTTCTTTTGAATTGGTGTTTTGTGATTCTTTTTTTTAAAGATTTATTTATTTATTTATCTTTAGAGGGGAAGGGAAGGAGAGAGGGAGAGGGAGAGATATAGCAATGTATGGTTGCCTCTCCTGCACCCCCAGCTGGGAACTGGCCTGCAACCCAGGCATGTGCCCTGACTGGGAATCGAACTGTGATCCTTTGGTTCACGGGCCCGCGCTCAATCAACTGAGCTACACCAGCCAGGGCTGTTTTGTGATTCTTAGGGTATATTCCCAGCAGTTGAAATGCTGGGTCAAAAGGCAGTTCCATTCTAATTTTTTGAGGAAACTCCATACTGCTTTCCACAGAGACTGCATCAGTCTGCATTCCCACCAACAGTGTACTAGGGTTCCCTTTTCTCCACATTTTTTCACCAGCACTTGTTGTTTGTTAATTCATGAATGATAGGTGTGAGGTAGTATTTCATTGTGGGTTTAATTTGCATCTCCAATGGCTAGTGATGGTAAGCATCTTTTCATATGCCTATGAGCCATCTGTATGTCCTCCTTGGAGAAGTGTCTGTTCAGGTCCTTGCCCATTTTTTACTTGGATTGTTTGTTTTTCTGGTGTCTTCCTGGTGAGTCATAGGAGTTCTCTATGTATTTTGGAGATTAAAGCCTTGTCTAATGTATCATTAGCATATATATTTTCCCATACAGTTGGTTCCATTTTTATTTTGTTGATGATTTCTTTAGCTGTGCAGAAGTCTTTCAATTTGATGGAGTCCCATTTGTTTATTTTTTCTTTATTTCCCTTGCTCTAGAAGACATATTGGCAAAAACACTGCTACGTGGGATATCTGAAATTTTACTGCCTATGTTTTCCACTAGGATTTTTATGGTATCTCAGCTTATATTTAAGTCTTTCATTCATTCTGAGTTTATTCTGGTGTATGATGTAACTTGGTGGTCTAATTTCATTTTTTTGTATGTACCCAGTCCAGTTCCCCCAATGCCATTTATTGAAGAAAACATCTTTACTCCATTGTATGCTTGTACTCCTTTTGTCAAGTATTAATTGACCATAAAGGCATGGGTTTATTTCTAGGCTCTCTACTCTGTTCCATTGATCTATGTGTCTATTCTTATGCCAGTACCAGACTGTTTTGATTATAGTGGACTTGTAGTATAGTTTGATATCAGGTATTGTGATCCCTCCTACTTTGTTCTTTTTTCTCAAGATTGCTGAGGCTATTTGAAGTCTTTTTTGGTTCCATATAAATTTTTGAAATATTTGTTCTAGATAGGTGAAGTATGCCTTTTGTATTTTAATAGGAATTATGTTGAATCTATCAGAGGAATTAACATTTTAATGATGTTAATTCTTCTGATCTATGAACAGGATATATGCTTCCATTTATTTATATCTTGATCAATTTTTTTCTTCCATGTTTTATAGTTTTCCAAGTACAGGTCTTTTACCTATTCAATTAAATTTATTCCTAGGGACTTTATCATTAATTTTTTGTTATGTTAAATGGGATTTTTTCTTAGCTTCTCTTTCTGATGGTTCATTGTTGGTGCACAAAAATGCCACTGATTTCTGAATATTGACTTTGTATCCTGCTACTTTGCTGAATTAACTTATTAGGTCAAGTAGTTTTTTGGTGTAGCCTACAGGATTTTCTATGTATACTATCATGTTATCTGTGAATAATGACAGTTTTACTTCCTTTTTTCCAATTTGGATGCTTTTTATTTCTTCTTATCTGATCACTGTGGCTAAGACTTCTAGTACTATGTTGAATAAGAGTTTTGGAAGCTGATACCCTTGTCTTGTTCCTGATTTTAAGGGAAACATTTTTAGTTTTGCCCATTGAGTATGATGTTGGCAGTAGCTTTTTTGTATATATCCCTTGCTATATTGAGCTACTCTCCCTCTATTACCACTGTGCTGAGTGTTTTTATCATGAATGGGTGCTGGATTTTATCAAATGTTTTTTCTGCATCTGTTGATATGATCTTGTGATTTTTGTCTTTCATTTTATGTGATGTATCACATTTACTCATAAATATTGTGCCATGTAGTCACTGTTCCTAATTTTGTTAAATTTGTAATAACTCAAAGCAGATAACAAGATCTTTGAAACAATGGGACACAAGTTCTCAGATACTTAATTTGATTATGAACAAGTAAATAGAATCCATTTATCTAGTTAGTACTTACAGAATTGCCACTATATGCCAGCATCGATCTGGACACTGAGAGTCAATGATGGGCAAGACAATTGTCCTGCCCTTGCAATGCTTATCATTTTTTAGTAACAGAGATACAACAAACAAACATCTGTAGACAGTGACTTGTGTTATGAATTTTAAAAAGCAGTGTGATGGGATGGAGGCTGTTGGGATGTTGGGTGGCAGGGTGGTCCCCGCATCCCTATCTCATTCCCACCCCATGTTGTCTGCTTTATTCCACTCTGCAGGATAAACTTTCTCCCCCTCTCTGTCCCATATCTGATGCAGATGGCTACTCCACAGCCCTCTAGTTCACCTCTTCCTGGTTTAAAAGCTGAAAAAGAAAACAAATACAAATTCCTGGAGGGAGAATTTGGCCCATGTTGGGTCAGAGGTGCAATCCCTAGTTCAATCAACTATAGGCAAGACAGAAACATTTAGAATAGGAAAGATAAGGATTACTTACAAGTACAAGGGAACAGACTTCCCAAATTAAAACAGAAACAAAAAAACTGCATAAGTATTTTTTTAAAGAAACTCAAATTAGCGAGATTATGAGAGTGACATTAGTCTGCTTATGGTGGGAAAATGGTAACTTTCCCACATGATTATGAGTTTCACAAAGGTCATGACATCTCTGTAGACATCAGCATAGTGAAAATTAGGGATAAAGTTATTTTGGTTACCAAATCCAGTTTACAGGAAATAGTCAAGGATTTACTATTTTGGAGATCACAACCAGTCAGGATGACTTCAATCTTTTTGGTTTATCTCAGAGTACAAAGCTTTGTTGCTCTGGATGTGATATATAAAGTGCGCAGTCATATTGGAAACAGGGCTCCATGTCAGCTTTTGCTTCTATAATTCACAAGCTACAAACATAGCAGTGAGGACCCATTGCCAGCTAAAGGAGGCATTGATGGGGGTTGCTCTGAACTGGGCACACTTCAAAAGAAAATGTTTACTATTGCCTAGACTTGTTAAGCCTGATTTATCCTAATCACATAGCCACAGAAGCCTACATTGCAAATTCCTAAGTCTTCACACTTGACCAGTGCATATTGTGTTGACCAAAAAGTTTAATTTTTTCTGTACAATGGCTTTAGTAGTGCTTAACTGTGTTTAACTTCATTTGAAATGATTGTGTTAGATTGTATTGTGACAGCTGTCGTAACACCATGCATTTTAAAAAAAACATCAAAATTGGTAAATTTTTGTGAAGTCATTTTAATGGGAAAAAATACACGTTTCAGCGTATTATTCTTTATTATTTCAAGAAAAGTAAAAATGCAACTTCCAGTCAAGATGGAGGCATAGGCAGACACACTTCACTTCTCACACAACCACAGAGAGAATCACAACTAAATCTCAAAACAACACCGAGAACCACCAGGAAATCAAACTGTGTGGAAGCCCAATGAGCAAAGATTTAAAGAAGCCACATTCATCCAGACAGGTGACTTTTCTACAATGCACCACACCACTAAAACAGGGAATCAAAGCAGCTCTACCTAGTACACAGAAACAAACACAGGGAGGCTGCCAAATTGAGGGGACAAAGAAATATGGCCCAAAGAAAGAACAGAACAAAACCCCAGAAAAAGAACTAAGTGAAATGGAGATAACCAACCTATCAGATGCAGAGTTCAAAACACTGGATATCAGGATGTTCAAAGAACTCATTGAGTATGGCAACAGCATAAAGGAAGAAATGAAGGTTACACTAAGTGAAATAAAGAAAAATCTACAGGGAACCAACAGTGAAGGGGAGGAAGCCAGGATTCAAGTCAGTGATTTGGAACATAAGGAAGAAATAAGCATTCAACCAGAACAGCAGGAAGAAACAAAAATTCAAAAAGAACCTGAGGATAACATAAGAAGCCTCTGGGAGATCTCCAAACATACCAATACCCAAATCATAGGGGTGCCAGAAGAAGAAACGGAAGAACAAGAAATTGAAGACTTATCTGAAAAATAATGAAAGAAAACTTCTCTAATTTGGCGAAGGATATAGACATACCAGTCCAGGAAGCATAGAGTCCCAAACAAGTTGTACTGCAAGAGGCTCACACCAAGACACATCATAATTAAAATGCCAAAGATTAAAGAGAAAACCTTAAAAGCAGCAAGAGAAAAGCAGAGAGTTACCTACAAAGGAGTTCCCCTAAGACTATCAGCTGATTTCTCAAAAGAAACTGTGTAGGTTAGAAGGGACTGACAAGAAGTATTCAAAGTGATGAAAAGCTAGGACCTACAACCTAGATTACTCTATCCAGCAAAGCTTTCATTTAGAATGGAAGGGCAGATAAAGTGCTTCCCAGACAAGGTAAAGCTATAAGAGTTCACCATCATCAAGCCCTTATTATATGATTTATTTAAGAAAAAGAAGATCAAAACTATGAACGTTAAAAAGGCAACAAATTCACAACTATCAATAACTGAATCTAAGAAAACAAACTAAGCAAACAAGCACAACAGGAACAGAATCATAGATATGGAGATTACATGGGGGGTTATCAGCTGGGAGGAGGAAGAGAAGAATGGGGGAAAAGGTGAAGGGATTAAGTAGCGTAATTGGTAGGTACAAAATAGACAGGGGGAAGTTAAGAACAGTATAGGAAATGGAGAAGACAAAGAATTTATATGCATGACACATGGACATGAACTAAGGTGGGGCGGGACTGCTGGAAGGAAGAGGGGTACCAGGCAGAGGAGGGCAAAGAGGGAAAATTGAGACAATTGTAATAGTATAATCAATAAAGTATATTTAAAAAAGAAAAGTAAAAAATGCAACTGAAATGTAAAAATAGATTCATGTAGTGTATGGAGAAGGTGCTGTGACTGATCAAATTGGCAAAAGTGGTTTGCGAAGTTTCTTGGTACTATTGACATTTTAGCCAAATAATCCTTTGCTGTGGGACTGTCTTGTTGGAAGATGTTTAGCAGCACCCCTGGCCTCTACTCACTAGAAGCCGATAGTGGGAGATAGCTGGCATATCAAAATATCCAAATCAATAAAGTTATTGATAAAAATGAAAAATTTGTCTCTTATTTTATGGAAAAAACTAAATAGACTTTTTGGTCAACCCAATGCATTATATAAAGCACTTTCATGCCTATTTACATAGTCAATCCTCAAAGATTTATGAGAAACTAGTTAAAACTTACTAAACACTTCGTATATGTGCCATCCAGTTATGAGTCACTACCTAGAGGCAGGCACTGTTCTAACACATGTACATATATTAACAATTCATTCCTTTAATTCCCATAACGTTGGTATAAACATAAGGTGTGATTATTATCCCTGTTTACAGGTAATGAAATTGAGGCACACATGGGTTAGGTAATTTGCCCCAAGTCACACAGCTTGAAAGTGGTGTAGCTGGATCTGATCCCAAGTACTCCAGCTCCAACATCTATGTCCTATACAGGACCTCTAGAAATGAGAGCTCTTCCAGTTACAGATGAAAAAGTAATCAGTGCTCAGAAATTAAGTGACTTGCTCAAGGTCACTAACAGAATGATAAGCTGAAATTTTAAATCAAGTCTTTTGACTTCGAGTCAGGTTTCTTTCAATAATAGCAATAACAGCAGCAGTAACAACAGTTAATTATATAGGGTTTAGGATATACCACACACTGTTCTAAACACTCTACATGCACAACTAATTTAACCCACAGCTCTGTGGCATAGACACTATTACTGTTATTGTTCCTATTTTACAGAGGAGGAAATTGAGGCACAAGGTTAAATAACTTGCCCAGGGTCACACAGCTAAAAAATGGCAGAGTCTGGATTTCAACTCAAGCAGCCTGTTTCCAGAACCTAGACTCCTAAGTCTAGGTTCAACTTTACTCAGCCTCTGCACGCTCTGCCACCATCCTCCTCAGCAGGACCCATAAGGGAAAAGAGGGAAGGGAAGGACACCAACATTACTGGTTATATTTTTATATGCTATGATAGATTATATAATTGTTAAAATATATATTGCCCCTTGCTCTCAGGCCTGTCCTTCTGGAAGGACTATCTTTGTATTAGTTTGGCCATTGAAATGTGAATGGAAGTGATGCCCTTTCTAAGCATCTCTGAGAGCCCCTGTGAGGTTCTGCCATCTCTTTTCCTTTTGCCATGAGACCTGCCTCTCCCAGATATGAGCTGCTTCTTCAGTGTGGCTTTGGAATAAAGATTTGGAGCAGAGCACACAGCTGACAAGCCGAGGGTATGAACAGCCACCGGAAGTATCCTTGGATGCTGTAAACCATTGAAATTTGGCAGTCACTCGTTCCATAGCATAACTCAGTCTAAGCAGGCTTATGCATATATACTAAAAACTCATTTAATGTCTACTAAAGCCCTGTTAAGCAGGTATAATTAGTTCCAGGAATAAACTAAGATTCACAGTTTCAGTAATCTGCTAAGTGGTATACACTGAATGTTTGTATTCCCCAAAATTTGTATGTTGAAGTCCTACCCCGCAACGTGATGATATTCAGTCTGCAGTACTTTGTCATGGTAGCCTGAGCTGACTAAATCACTCAGAAATTTAGATGTGTAAGAGCAAGGGACTGGGCAGAAGTCTGCCTACTCTACTAAGTATCAAACCTATTTGCTCTTCTGCATTGAAAGTCCATATAAGGTAAATGGAAAAACAAGTTCACATTGGAGTTTGTCACCTGTGGAACACAAAGTTCCTAACAAGCTCAGTCTGCTGGTGAATCACTGCTTTCTAAGAAAAAAGAATCAATGAGTTAAGAAGTAAATTGTTTAGGAAGACACTGAAGTAATGAATTTTTCACTACCCTTCAGACACTGGTAATTTTACAGTACTTTATACATGGCAGGCAATCACACACAAAAAAAATTAAAGACATTTGATGGAACTTAAACTTCAAAATATTTTTAAAACCATAGAAGCGTGAATTTTATATAAATATGAACATTACCTTAGAAAATGGGAAGACTGAATTTGGTGCTTGGGTTACATATCTGGTCTGTGATATAATTCATGTCTAACATGAAATAGTTAACTTTTTTTTTTTTTTATTCCTCATCCAAGGACATGCTTACTGATTTTAGAGAGCAGAGAGGGACGGGAGAGAGAGGGAGAGAAACATTGATCTGTTGCCTCTTGTGTGTGCTCCGACTGAGGATTGACCCCGCAACCTAGGCATGTGCCCTGAGCAGGATCGAACTCACAATGTTTTGGTTTACAGGATAATGCTCCAACCAACTAAGCCATACTGGCCAGGGCTGAAACAGACAATTTTTAAGTAGGACTTCTTGACACCAGTCCTTCTGTCACAGCAAACAGCCATGAGACCTGAGAGAACATCCTGTTTCATCCTGTGCTATGTATGCATTATGTACTCGTGTGTACACAGATGCAACTGATGGCCTGCCCAGTAGCCTCTCCCTGCTACACCCAGGCTCCTACCTTTCCTTCTCCTCAACATAACCTTAATTTTGCTCAAGTATTGCCCACCCCTACACAGCTGTGTGCTTTCAGAGGCGCTGCCTCGTCACCCACCACACCCCAGCGGGGAACTGCAATTAGTCAAGGCAGTCACTGTGCTCTTATTTCCTTTGGGGGTAACTGGTTTGCCAGGATATGAGTCTGAGCCAACTCTAGCTGTGAGAAAGGAAGAAAGAAATTGAGTTAAGGATTTGAATGTCAATCCTGCTTCAAGTATCATTCTGCTCTACATCAGAAATCATCACAGGTTTGATTTTCAATCAGACTCGTATTTAATAGACTTTATTCTAATTCTTCATTTATTTATCTTAGAGTCATACAAGACAGGCATACTGAATGTACAGTTTTGTCACATCATCGGGAGGCTCAGGGTCTACCCAGATACACTGGCTTCTTGGCCCCTATGACCCACCTGGGTCATGTACAGCTGCTAAGGAAGATTGGGATGCATAGATTGATGTGATGGATTCTCACCAGTGCCTGCCCAGGGCCAGCTTACTGCTGTCTCTATGCAGGTGCAGTTTGTTCCATAGATGGAAGATTTCACAGCAGACAAGGCAGAAAGTCAGCTTCCAGCACAAAGCATTCCTCTCTGGCTTCACATGTAGTTGCCAAGGAAACAACGCTATGAGGAGGCAGAGCCAAGGTCAGCTTCCTAGAGAGGTGCAAACCTGTTTGGAGACCCAGGCCTGATGTTACTCTTTTTTTACAGGAAAAAAATTTGCTGGGGGCTTCAAGGAAAGGTTTCTAGGCTTGAAAGAAGGGTAACAGAAAAAGATAAACTCTTGCTCCTCCAGACATTTTTGTGTCTGAAGTGGATGCTTGGGTTACATCTTACTGGTGCATTCAGTTCCCCAAGCTCTACTGTAAGACAGCTATTTTCACAATTTCTCTGCTTTCTTCAAATCTCTTCCCCAGTTCTGTCAATTGATTTCTTGCTTCCTACTTAACTGAGAAAACAGAAGCAATAAGAAAACTTCTGGGCCTGCCGGCCACCACATACAAAACCATTCCCTTCTTTACCCATATCCTCCACCTCACCTCTTCTTACTGCGATCTCCTGTCCATACTCCCCTCTAAGGCTACACTCCCCCACTTGTGCTTTAGCTCCTATGCCCACTCATCTATTCAAGGACGTCACTTTAGCAACTGTGAACCCTCCTCTTCCCTAGCTGATTATCCATCAGCATAGAACCTTTACTGTTTCCTATTTCAAAAATCTCTTGGACCCATATCCCGGTCCAGCTACGGCCCATTTCTCTACTCCGCATTACAGCGAAACATCTCAAAGGAGTTTTCTGTTTGTTGTCTCCCATTACCCTAGTAATATTTTTCTGAATTGTTTTCTGTTGCTTGCAGGCCAAGTTATCTTAAATATTATAACTTCATAAACTCAATAATTTATTCCTTTGCACACTGGTTATTACTATGACTCAAGATTATTAAATTGGGAGCAAGAGAGTTTCAATATGAGAAATCCATCATTGAAAAAGCAGCAGGCTGGAATACCTTTCACATGTGACGAGAGTAAAGAAATGCTCATATCTAAATGTGAACAGAGAAGTTACTTCTTTGAATTTAATATCTGCATTTTTTCATAACTGATGTACTTGTTCTAATCTGGGCTGATATTAGAGATTATAATTCAAGACAAATTAAAACATTATCTTTGCAATCCAAATGGATGCTTTGTCATTTCTCTGAACACTAAATGCTTTTTAAGTTTTTTATCGACAAGCAAAGTATTAATTATACAAGATTAGAAAATTCAAGTTATCTAGATATTATAATGAAGTAATGAGGTACTTTAAAATGAGGTTCAAAATTGTATTCTCTTCATTGTATATCTTTTTATTACATATATTATGTATCTAATAGCTCTTTTAATTAGTAAGCAATCTCAACTGCATGTGTTATAATCTCTTAATAAAACCTGAAATTTTATGATGTTTACTATGCATGAACATATTGAACTGTGGTAATAACTTGCTGAGGTCTGTAGGGCAAAAACAATTCTTCCTTTTTTTTAAGAGGGGGAAAGTAAAGTGCTTATGATAAAAACTAGGTTATGAAAAATATCCCCAAAGGCTTCAGTGATGCAAGTGAACCTCACAAGTCTAAATTTAAACAGATATAAAAGATCTTATCTTTGAGAGTCCAAAAGAACAACTGCACAAATACAGAATGGCTTAACAATAGCACTTGTAGAAAACAAGGCAAGAGTTGGCAATATTGTCACCTAAAAAGATGCTAAAATCTTGGGCTGAGCTGAAAACGAGTTTTGGACTTAGCCAACATTTACCAAGCATCATACCTGCCTTGCTTTGCATAGAGTGATTAGCTGTCAGACAAGGGAAGTACTCACAACATGGAGGTGATCGTTCTTTCCACTCAATTTGGGCATCACGTACAGAGTTTGTCCTGGGAACCACGTGGGCACACTTGAAAGGGCAGGGGAGATTGCCTGGAGAGCAGACTCAGGGGATACAGCTTGCTGTTTGAGACTGCATGCCCCTAAACACTCAAACTGTGGTCAATGGACAGAGAGCCACAGGAAAATAGATTGCATCTCAATACACAGGCAGAAATTTGTAGTGGTAAAACATACCAAAATTGGAAGAGACATGAGAAAGGAAAAGGAATTAAGTAACTACTACGTATCATACCATGTGACTGGCTGCACAAGAAATTATCCCAAAACTCAGTGGCTTAAAAGAACACACACAGACTTCTGGCCAAGATGGAGGCGTAGCCAGACATGCTGTGCCTCCTCTCACAACCAAAATTAAGGACAATAAAAATACAAAACCAAAAAAAAAAAAAAAAGAAAACGCAACCAGGACAGAGAGAAAATTGAATTGTGCGGGAGTCCGACAACAATAATTCACCCAGACCGGTAACGGGTGGAGTCAGCAGCCGGCGGAGTCGGATTGCGGTGGGATAAGCTGATGGTGGTCCCAGGTGCGCAGTCACTCCAGGTGCACAGGCAGCGTTGCTGAACGTGAGGAGGCCAAGCACAGCACACAAGGCAGCTGACCACAGACACACATTCGAGCACAGATAAACCAGGTGAAAATGGGCAGCAAGTCAGATTGCGCGACTCAGGGCCCCAGTGCTGGGAAGTGAAGCTTAAAAGCACCCACTGAAAATACTTGTAGGGGCTGAGGTGCCAGGAGGGAGTCCCAGCCTCACAGGAGAGTTCGTTGGGGAGACCCACGGGGTCCTGGAGCATGCGCAGGCCCACCCACCCAGGAATCAGCACCAGAAGGGCCCAATTTGATAGGGGAAAGAGATTGAAGGGACTGGAATCCCCACGATAGCACGGAGCAAGCGCCATTGTTCCCTCTCGGACCCCACCCCCACATCCAGCACCACAACCCAGCAACTGGGCTGCCCTGCCCTGGTGAACGCCTAAGGCTCCACCCCTCACTACATAACAGCCGTGACCAGACAAAAACAAAAATACCAAAACCAAGAATGGCTCAAACGGTAGAACAGATCAGGGCCCTGGAGCTAATTCACCTGAGCGACCAGGAGGTAGTCAACCTATCAGATGCAGAGCTCATAGCACTGGTAGCCAACCTATCAGAAGCACAGTTCAAAGCTATGGTCATTAGGAAGCTCACAGAATTGGTTGATTTTGGTCGCAAATTAGAGGAACAAATGGAGGCTACAATAAGTGAAATGAAGAAAAACTCACAGGGAACCAATAGTGATGGGAGGGAAAGTGGGACTCAAATCAATGGAGTGGACCAGAAGGAAGAAACAAACCACCAAACAGAAAAGAAGGAAGAAACAAGAATTCAAAAAAATGAGGAGAGGCTTAGGAACCTCCAGGACATCTTTAAACATCCCAACATCCGAATTATAGGGGTACCGGAAGGGGAAGAGGAAGAGCAACAAGTGGAAAACTTATTTGAACAAATAATAAAGGAGAACTTCCCCAATCTGGCAAAGGAAACAGACTTCCAGGAAGTCCAGGAAGCACAGAGTCCCACAGAAGGTGGATCCAAGGAGGAACACATCAAGGCACATCATCATTACATTAGCCAAGATGAAAATGAAGGAGAGAATTCTAGAAGCAGCAAGGGATAAAGGCAGAGTCACCTACAAAGGAGTTCCCATCAGACTGTCAGCTGATTTCTCAAGAGACCTTACAGGCAAGAAGGGGCTGGAAAGAAGTATTCCATGTCATTAAAGTCAAGGACCTACATCCAAGATTGCTGTATCCAGCAAAGCTGTCATTTAGAATGAAAGATAAAGTGCTTCTCAGATAAGGTCAAGTTCAAGGAGTTCATCATTACCAAGCCCTTATTATATGTAATGTTAAAGGGACTTATCTAAGAAAAAGAAGATAAAAAAATATGAACAGTAAAAAGACAGCAAACTCACAGGTATTAACAACCACACCTAAAAGAAAAGCAAACTAAGCAAACAGCTAGACCAGGAGCAGGAACACAGAAATGCAGATCACATGGAGGGTTAGCAACAGGGGAGTGGGAGGAGGAGAGGGGGGTAAAGATACAGAGAATAAGTAGCACAGACGGTGGGTAGAAAATAGACAGGGGGAGGGCAAGAATAGTGTGGGAAATGTAGAAGCTAAAGAACTTATGACACATGGACATGAACTAAAGTGGGGAATGTGGGTGGGAGGGGGGATGAAGGGTGGAGGGGAATGATGGGGAGAAATGGGACAACTGTAACAGCATAATCAATAAAATATAATTAAAAAAATAAAAAAGAACACACATCACTTCCCACTGGGGCCTGGCTTGATGAAGTAAGTGAAGAGGCCCAGCCAGCAAGGAACTAGGGGAACAACTAGCTGCTAAGGGCGGACTTCAGCCAACTGCCAGCAAGGCACTGAAGGCCTTAGTCCTACAGCCCTAAGGAAATTAATTCTACCAACACCCGGGAGGAGCTTTGGAAGCTGGTTCTCCCCCAGTGGAGCCTGCAGGTGAGAACACAATCTGGCTGATATCTTAACTGCAGGCTCAGCACCAAGAGCAGGGAGCCTAGCTAAGCTGTGCCGACTCCTGACCCACAGAAACTGAGGTAAGAGATGTGCATTATTTTAAGCCTCTAAATTTGAGGTAATTTGTAAGGCAGTGGAGAAACCTAGGTACAACTTAAGGATTTATTCATCTCATCATATTTTTGAATATGCTAACCTTCTTGTGCTGCAAGACAGTTGCCTACTTTTTTGTCTTATGGGCTTTGTGCCACCTCAGTTGGGGTCAAGAACAAGCTGTTTTATTTAGGGTATTAGGAGCATGAAATGTCACAGAGAGGTGACAAACTTAAAGAGCCACAAAATGGCAAGCCTTATTACTACAGATAACCCACTAGCTTCAGAGAATAAATTTATTTAGATAAACCTAGAATTAAAAGCCAGAGCGGGAAAAAGACTAACAAACCAGGCATTAAAGACTTACGTGTTTACATTCTCATAGTTGGAAAAATATTAATTACAAAGTGGTCTCATGTTTTTGTAATGAGCAAAATGAAAAGTAATGTATAATTATAGCAAGATTGATATACAAAGCTTTTTGAAACTAAAAGTAGTTACAATTGCTTAGAGGGAATACAGAAAAAACCTGCATAGACAAAATGAGTTATTTTGCAGGAAGGGAAACCACATTTTAAGGTAGATATGTGTCACACCTTAATGTTTTCCCTTTGGCTCAATTTTCATTTTGAAAGGTTAGAGAAAATCCTAAAGTTTCTAAGTTGCAGACATATGAAATATCAAGAATAACTTCTCTTTAGAGTTTCTGGCAGAGAAACATCACTAATCCACAAAAGCTGCAATTTGATAAAATGGGCAATTTGATAAAATAATTTGCATTGAAAACATTTCAAATGATATATGTAACTGTAAATGAACATTTTCTTCAAATACTTATCTACTATTTGGTTAGAACATTCTCTTCAAATACTTATTTGGTCAGCAGGGCAGATTTCTCAAAAATCATTTAATTAGATTCACTGGTAAAGAACTACTCTGCATCAATAGAATGTTTGTTCAAGCAATTTTGAAAAGTTTTCATTTTCCAAAATTGTAGTAGCAAAATCAGTGCAAAGATCATTGCTTCCTCAGTTTTCCACTTAATTCCAAGGCTCAAGTTTGCTCTTGGGGTAAGATTATTTCATTGTTCATTTAATATTACTTAAGATTCCCTCCCCACCACTAAACTGAGTTTGCCCAAAGGCTCAGTTCTTGGCTGCCTTGTCTCTCCATTCTCTCCCAATAAGAACTTATCCTCCTGGATGGACTTAAGTACAAACTTTTCCAGCCCCACTGAGCTCCAAATTTCTTTCCTGAAAAAGATTTTTATTTTTAGAGAGAGGGGAAAGGAGGGAGTAAAGAAACATTGATGCTAGGAGCATCGATCAGTTGCCTCTTGTACCTGCCCTGACCAGGTACTGAAGCCACAACCCAGATAAGTGCCCTGACCAGGAATCGAACCCTTGACCTTTCATTTTGCGGGATGATGCCCAACCGAGCCACACTGGTCAGAGCTCTAAATTTCTATATGCATCTGCCTACTGCACATATCTATGTGTGTAAATGTATCTATTGGGTCTCAGATTTACTAAGCCTAAAACCACAACTCCAGATCAGCACCCCAAACCTGTTCCCGTCTCCCTCAACTCAGCAAAATGGAAACCCCCTTCCCCAGGAGTTACTCTTGACCTCTCATTCCTCCACTTCCCAGACACATGCAATTCATCAAGTCCTCTCAGTTCCACCTGTAAACTATACCCCAAACCCTACCACTTCAGACATCTCTACCCCTACCATGTAGTGCACCTACATCTGCTTTTGCTTGGATGATGGCAATAGACTCCTTCCCCTAGACTATTCTCAACATAGCAGAGAGAATAATCTATGAAACAGAAACCAGATCTAATCACTCCTCTGTTGTCATCAAGCTCAGGATAAAATGCAAACACTTTCCAGAAGCTACATAGCACCTGACATTGTCTTCTGTACTTATTTACTTTTCCACAATGTCACATGGAGAAGGGACTTGTCTTATTCACCACTATCTCCCCAGTGTCCATCCACAGCATATTACACACTCAATATTCATGGGATGAACTAATCTTACTGCTACAGTACAGATGAGAATTATGGGCCCTTACCTGGCTGCAAAAACATCCCTGAACTTCAAGGGTTTTTTAAATTAGCATAATTTCAGACTAGTAACCTTTAAAATGTGAGCTGCTATAGTAATTACCTTTTATAGTAATTCTGGGTGATGACTCTAGAGGTGCTGGAGGTATGAACTACTCCTGAATAAAATTTCAAATCATAAAGTATGTTTTATGCTTTGCGATGACTGCTCCCCTGTTGCAGCTCTTTATACGTGGAAAAACAGCCTTTAATGAAAAGGCTGACAAATGGGTGGACAAAGGAGCATGTGCAAAAGCAAAGTGAAGGTTGAAAAAGCAGAATATACACAACAGCAAGTATTTGAGGAGATAAAGCTAGAGAGCAGCAGAGCACAAAGGGCCTTGATGTACCTGGCTAAGGATTTCAAACAGCAGGCAACTGCAATCTCTTCTCCTATCTGCATTTTAGAAAACTTCTTGTGGTGAATATGACGGCTGGTAGGAGGGTGTGGTAGAGAGGCAACAACCTCACTGGAGGCAGAGAGACTGGTTTGGGAGGCTCCAGAGCAGCCCAGGCAAAAATCTATGGCTATGGTGAGAAAGACATCTATTCGGGCTGCGGACTGGAGTGTGCAGCTTCGAGGCCTCCTCATGCTTCTCTGCTCCAGGCCAGCCCGAGTGACTGAGCTTTGACAAAATACTGCTGACTTTGCAAGTGTTTCTTTCTGAAGATCTCTGGTACCCAATTATCTGTGGAAGTCTCACTCTTAACTCCTGACTCATTTTCCTTTACCGTATTAGCCTGAGATGAAGTCATTAACTAGCTGTTTACTATGTGGTGTCAACTTTAGGACGTCACGGTGTCCAAGCTGCTCCAGTAACAGTCATGTGGTTCTCTGAT
This sequence comes from Anoura caudifer, assembly GCA_004027475.1. Classification (NCBI taxonomy): domain Eukaryota; kingdom Metazoa; phylum Chordata; class Mammalia; order Chiroptera; family Phyllostomidae; genus Anoura; species Anoura caudifer. Next base: position 14,176 of record PVKU01001850.1, on the reverse strand, counting down.
GACAAGGGCCTCAGGATGGCAGTGATGGTGGTGAGAGGGGACAGGGGCACGACGCGGAGTTCACAAGTGCTTGGTAACACAGAGCCATTTCCTCTTTCTAGATATGTCTTTCAAAAGCTTGTGAGTAGTCACTCAAACGATTCCTAAAGCCAGGAGGCAGATGATCTAGATTGTCTTCCAATTCTTGCTGCCTTGCCTTTAAACAAACATACTTGTTTAAAGGGAAATCACTGTGAAGCACTCCGATGCTCCATTTAGGAACATCTAAACCCTTCTCCATCCTCTTCCACTTCTGCTCCAACGAGCCCCCTCCAACCTTAGGGAATCCTAATCATTAGTTCTGAACCAGACTGCTTTTAACACTCAGAAAAGTAATGTACTTTTAGTAAGAGAAGAATACCACTTCCACTTGCCTTATCTTTTATTAAGAATAAAATATTTCTCTCAAAAACTAAAATAAGGAAATCATGACCAAGAATTAAGTGAACATAATATCTATTTTTATTATGAAAACATTAAATTTTGACACATTGCTTCATTTGCTTTTTAAAAATCTATTATCTGCCTTAAACTTATTCAGCAAAAATGCCAATAAATTATATAAATCATGGTTTCGGTCTTTTTAACTAGGAACATAATATGCTTTACAATAATCAAACAACAATCCTAAATCTGAGTTGTATGAGTAGTTAATGTGTAATTTGTTTTAACTTTAGCTGAAAATCCAAACCAACCACATGCTAATGCATTGTTGCAAAAGATTCTCAGAAGCTGCCTTCTGTACCCTGTCTGCGTCCTGCTTCTTCACTGGGGTTCGGGGTGTGGCCTGGTCAGGAGTCAGGCACTCGTCTCAGGAGCAGCCCTGCACGGAGGGCTGGTGAGACACGCGACCCCCCTCATCTCCTGCCCATGCTACCTTGCGCCTTTGAGTAACTTCATTTCTTGAAAAGGAAATCATTAGCTAAGAACTCCAATACTGAGTTTAGAAACAGTGATTCCAATACACATTCAATCAAATGTGTTAGTACTTAAAGTCACAAATTATGGAAAGTGAAAATAATATACAAAGACAGAACTTATGTAAACAACCAATGAACTAAGGCAAACAGCACTGCCACCACATGCCATAAAATAGTATATTTTTGGTGTCTGAAGCTCTTTTAAAATTCTACTTTGGGACAGCTTAGATGAATTTTAATAAAAGATGTGTGTTTTGCATAACGTGTAGAGTTTGAAGGGTTTTTAACATGGTGGCATTGTTTAAAAAATACATCAACAGTCTTATCAGTAAATGTTTTTCCACTTGGTTTAAGTTTTATTTTCTGTGGAGGCAAACCAAAGCACTGTCTTAAGACTCCATGTTCAAAGTTACCATATGATCTCTATCATTCCTAGAGATTTTAAAGCTAGTTGTCACCCTGGTTGTTATCAACTTCATCTTCATCATCCTCATCATCTTGGTCTATGGATTCAAGTTCATCCTCTTCTTCATCCTAATGGGAAAATACACATTTAACATTATGAAGCTTGTTCACTTCACATTCAATACACGGTAACATATCTATCGATACATTCTTTATTCCAGCAATTATACTAGGTTACATGCCATCTGATTTCCTCGATTTAATGCTTAAGGCTCCCTGTCATTTTTAATATGAGACGAGATATACAGGCTGACTTGCTGACAGATGGCCATAACTCTCACCTGAACCAAACATGTCAAAATAGAACATCTGGGTGGCGAGAGTCTTGTTATCACAGGAACAATCAAATCAATTCTTTCTAGGCTCAAAGCCCAAAAGAGAACAGTTAACAAATGCTATAAACTATGCAGGCGATACTGAATTCATGTACCTAACACATCTATGCCTGTAATATAGATATACAGGTACAACGTTTCAAGGTACAGTGTAATTTTTAAAAATGTGTTATAAAGAAACATATAACATTTTTGGAAACATTTCAATCTTACTGGATGACCAAGTTCCTTGAGTTTATGCTTCAATGACAGTATTTTCTGATCCTGATCAGCCAGCAGCACCAGGAGATCATCTTGCTCTTTCTTAGAGTCTGTGATGTTCACTTCGAGCTGGTTTTTCTCATTTTGTAAAATGACAATGGTGCTATTGGATGAGTCCAGCTGCTCTTTAATAGCAGTTCTCTCCTCAGAGAGAGCTTTGATTTCATTCTAGGAAAAGAAAGGTGAAAATCACTGATTTAAAATTAGTATTCACTCTCCTAAGGTTTTAACAAACTGGCTCTTTCTCTGACAAATCACTGTGCTTGTCCAATTTGAGGAGTTTAGGGGTTGGGCTGGGAGGATGGGGGCTTAACACACACACACACACACACACACACACACACACATACACACACACTCATGCAGGAACACAAGAGTGCATGTTAGGTCACATATCAAAGGTGGTTATTGTGAAAAATAAGAGTTTAACATCCAAAAAAATAGTTTTAATCAGTTATTCCTCAAAAAATGCTAAGAGATAATAATATTTCAGATATTCAGAGGAATAAAAACACAAAACAGAAGCCTGATTAGCATAAAAATTAGAATAAGTTTAAAAAAAACTTTTACCCCAATTTTATGCATACAATTAAATGTGAAAAAAAAATAGCTTTTCTAATAAAATCAATGGCTTATTTGACCACAATCCAAAAGGCACACTCGATCACATAGTATCCTCCTTTTCCCATTTTTTTCTTCATGCCTTTTTTTAAATTAGTATTACCTCATTCCTTTTCTCATGGCATTTATTCTGATTCCTCTGCCACTCAATAAGCTGGCAGGATTTAACATGCCTGTGTTCCTTAGCGGTTCCTTTCCTGTGGAAAGCCTTCATGTGGCTTGTGTATTGGCCAAACTTGTATTCCTATTCTTATTGTGATTAGAGATTGGTAAGAAAACTATTTTCAATGATTTTTTACTTTCAAAGTACATACTGATATTCTTATTTTACATATTTAAACACAATTATTTGAAAAGGCATTAAAAATATCTTCATTTGTGTTATCTTAACAGAATAGAGAGGTGGTAAGATAACATTACACCTCATTAGAGATTTCTTCATAAATGTAAAGATTTGAGAAATTGAATGAAATAATCTCTAATTTCCTGGAGTTCGTTTCATACAATATGCAGTAAATAAAGCTTCACCAAAACCAACCTTTAATTCTTTAGTTTCTTGTAATAATGCCGACAGCCTTCCTTCTACATCAGTAGCTTTTGCAGCTACTACAGTTTCACTCTCTCCTGGTACAGGAACTGATTGTGACTGAAAGCAGAAATTGCGGGGGTGGGGAAAACAGTTTCTTGCAAGTTATGATCATTATGAAATCCCAAAGGTGATTTAATTTTCTTGCTATTTTGACATTTTATTTCCAATGACAGAAAATATAGTTCCCTTACATATTTACATGAATAAAGTGCTCTCCCTAGAAAGGTGAGTTGTCCCTTACAGTAAAGTAGGGGCTGAGACGAGAGTGGCAGGCAGCAGCTCTCATCAGAGGATGAGGAAGGCTGGGTTCAACTGCCTCAAGTTCAAACCAGAAGAGCAATCAACGAGACGGCTCTAACACAGCTATAACATAGCATTTAATAAGCAGAGAATATTTTCCCAAGCCTTTTCCTCACAAAATTTCTGTACGTTTAGTTGACACTATCATTTCAGAGAGACAGGTGGTGACATGAAGCTGAATGCCATTAACTGGTGACATACAAGTATTTTCTTAAGCACTATAAAAAGTTTTTTTAAAGAAGTTTTTCAGTCTTTCCCCACCTTTTTCCTAGAAAATACTGGAAGTGAGGTGCTGGTCTAACAAATATCTGAAAATGTATAAAGGGCTTCAGAATTGCTGGAGGCTAGAAGAGTTCTGAGGTGCATGTTAGCCAAAGCCTAAACTGCTTTGAAGAGACCGCTGGCAGAAATATGGTCATTAAAGGCAATTCTGGCCAGGGCTCAGAAAGAAATAAGGAGAGCTGTAAAGAAAGTTTCTGTGGTCTTAGAGAAAACAATTATCATGATGAACAGAAATATGGAGGATAAATGTGTGTTGCTGGGTTTTTTTTGGTTCAGGTCTCACACAGAAATGAGGAAAGGGGAGGAAAGGTGATTCTTGTTACAAGGTGGCAAAGAACTTGGCTGAATTGTATTCTAGTGTTTTGTGGAAAGTAAAACTTGTGATGAACTTGGATATTTAGCTGAACAGATTCAAAACAAAGTGTTCATTTCAAGGTGTGGCCTAGTTTCTCCTTGCTGCTTATAATAAAATGTGAGAGAGGAATAAATTGAAGAAGGAATTGTTAAGCAAAAGGGAATCGGAACTTGAAGGTTTAGAAAACTCATAGCCTATATCTACTGCAATAAATAACAAGACGTGTTCTGGTGGCACAGCATGGGTGTGGCCAGACAACCACTGGTGAAGAGGTTGCCTGTGGGACCCAGGGACCCGGGCAACCACCTCAGCAGGAGCTGGAGTAAAGAGGTGATTATTCAGGGAAGGCCTGGGAGGACCTTCTTGTCTGATGGCTTGGACCCCTGTGAATTGCACGTGTCGCCAGCAAGGTTTTTGGGAATTTTATGCTAGCAGTAAACCCGCTAACTTAGACCGGAGAGTACAGAGACAGGATGAAATGCAAAATACCAGTAAAATGAGCCAGTAAGTAACTGATTAAATTGACCTGATGAGTCTGTCTATAATATGGCTACTACCATGGACAAGAAGGTGATGTGACTCTGGCTAGTGAGTAACCTAAAGGGAATGTGCTTTTGATAATTCTCCTTCTTTTCCACAGGGGCTGAGAAACTGCATCTCACCCTTCTGTTTACTACTTTTCAGGAGAAAAATAATTAACTTACAAATGCTTCTATTTTCTGTAACAGCTCCTGTTTTTCTGTCTGTAATTTGGTGATCTCCACAGATTTTGAGTTCAACTGAGACTTTAATGTTGCCAGTTCCTAAGAGAGAAAAAACAGTTGCATGATAACATAAATGGCATTAATTTTGTCAAGGAAATGTCTATTTACAGGACATACAAACAATTTTACCTCCTGTTTTTTTCTTTTCAGTTCTAAAAACCAACATTTTTCTGGACAGAAAGGTTTAAATATCCAAAACACTTAACCAAACAATTATGGTTAACAGTGTATGAAATTAGGCATAAAATTTTGTATCTTCATATTTACATCTTGTAAACATATTTATATTTTCTGAATTGTTAGTTCACTGATAATCTACATATAATCTGGGTGAGATGCTGAGATCTAGTAAAAAGAACACCATTAAAAAATTTAAAAAACACAGTAAAATTCAAATACCTCTATTGTATAATTAAAACAGCTTTTGGATTTTCCAGTGGCTGTTGTCACTATCAGTTTTTGCTTACGCCTGACAAAGTAGTTCCAGATCATTGGAACTGAAAGGTGGTTACTCTATTACAATTAAAATAAGACAAAACAGAATGTGGATCAAGCTGGAAAATTACCTGTTTTAATTCTGCAATTTGTTCAGAATCTCTAGCTGAAGCTGTTACTTCATTTGTGTCCAGGGATGTCTGGGAAGATTTCTACAAGCAGCATAGAAATAAACTATGAAATAAGTTCAGTCTAAAGAAATAGAAAAAAACAAAACAGACTAACTATAAACAGGGGTGGGCGAAAGTAGGTTTACAGTTGTAAATCCTAGAAAAAGAGTTTACTCGTATCATCATTTATTATTTGTTGTATTACAACTTTGTAAACCTACTTTGCTCACCCATGAATGAGCTATGTCTTACAGATGTTTACCGAAAAATTTCATATCAACATTTTAATTTTTATAAAATTTCAAGATACCATATATTGTCTACAACTTTTTCATGGTTAATAAATTTATACTTATAACAAATAATTTATTAAATCTAAGTATTTATCTGATGTCGTATGGAGAAACAGCATACAAACAAGTATTTTGAGTGATTTCCATGTAGTGAAAGAACTTTATACAGAGCATCTCATTTAATGCTTGCAAGAATGAAAAAGATATTATCAGCATCATTCTATAGATACAGATATAAGTTTAAAGAGATTAACTGCTTACACTCAATTACCTAGGAAGCAGCGAAACCTCAGACAGTCTGCCACAGCTCCTACTCTAAAATCTTAATATGGTATGTTCACTTATGGGACCCAGAGAAATACACAGCAGGATAATGAGGATTACTCTGGTGTTCTTATTTAAAAATTTTAAACACTCACCAAATTTTCAATCAGAGAATCTTTTTCGGCCAGTTGGCTCCGTAAAAGTTCCTGATTACTTTTTAATTCTTCTACCTCTTCCCGCAGCCTGCCAATCTCCTCCAGCGGGATGCCGTTCACCTGGGCCCCACCGTTGGCAGAGCTGTGATGCGGACTGTCTTTCCCTGTCAGACAGGCAGAGATGGGAAGAGCCCGCATGAAACCTAAGTTTTGTCATTTTTTTGAATTAGAAGACTCAGCTATAAATATAAATATATAATTTGCTTAATTTACTTTGGCAGAACTTTTGTAATTGCATTTCATTTTTGCAAAAACAGTGTATTGCTAAAAATAGTAAATTGATGTATTTTCAGGGTCTCTGAGAGGAAAAACAACATAGTCTTATTAAAACTAAACTGGTTTGGTGATGTAAGATTAAAAATTATAGTAGTTTTGATTCTGATTCTGTCAATATAAAAGAAGATCCCTTTTAAAAAATCTCCCCAAAGGAATGAATAGCTTTCTTTATGAACTAAAATAACTGATAAGTTATTGTCATAAATAAAGGAAGAGATGTTTTTTCTGAAAATTTTAGTCACTTTGATATAAACTGTATTTCTACGTAGCTTGCATTCCAATCATAAGTACTAGAGGGTGATATGACTTGCAAATCTGAGCTTTTCATGTACCAGGAACTGAACCAGAATTTTACTAACATTATTTCATTTGACTCCCAGATGACAGAGATGTTATCATCAGCTCAGCTTTGCAGATGAGGAAATTGAAAAGTTAGATCAGTCATTCTTAACTGGCTACCCATTAGAACCTCCTGGAGAGGAGACTGAACTAATTAATTACTGAGGCCTGAACCCAACTCTGACACATTAAATCACAAACTCAGTGGTATCTTGGTGGCACTATTTATTTATTTTTTAATTAAATATTTTTTATTTTTCAATTACAGCTGACATACATTATTATAATATTTTCAGGTATACAACATTATTTCCATAATGTACAAAATGATCACCCTGATAAACCTAGTACCCATCTGACAAGTATTGGTGCTATTTAAAAAAAGAAAACACCTCAGGGGATTCTAATGTGTAGGAAGGCTGAAAATCAATGGGTCCGATAAAAGCAAGTAAGTAGCAAGGAGGCTGAACTTCAAAATGTGTGAACCTGATTCACACTTTTGTCACAGTGATTAACTTAAGACTAGAGAAAGACTAGTGTACAAGAATAATCTGACTTTTCCCAGCTCTTGGGAACACTACAAGAGTGATGATCAGCCACACTCACCTAGCTGTACTTTAAGAAGATTGTACTGATCCTTGTGCTGCTGAATCTGAGATGCTTGCTGTGTGACTGCTGTCTGGAGCTGTTCATTTTGACATTTTAATGTAGAAATCTGCTGCTTTAATTCCTCAAGTTGCAGATCCTGTGGAATAAAACATAATTCAAGTGTTGTAAATTCATACCAATAAGAATTAAGATGATGAACAAATTAAAAATTACAGATTACCTTGGGTCAGGATGTTAAAGTACTCAACACTTCCAAAATCATTCATTAATTAGACAGTAATACATCAATATATGCACCAAGGCCAATTAACATGCAACAGAACCAAGATTTTAAGGAAAATCCCACTAATAAGCACTATGGTACATCCTGCAACCTGACTGTAATTATGGGGAGTGGGAGGATCAAGCTGAAAAACTCCACTTTATGGTCCATCAAAACTTCTAAGAAATTTATACCAAACTATTAAGAAAGGGAGCACATGTTTGGATATATAGACATCTATATTACTTTTCACATTAAAAGACAATCACGTAACAGAACATTCAGAAGACTGAAAAGAGCTTCCAGCTCTCACCACCCTGATATAAGTAGTTGAAATTTGATCTATTTCTTTTTATGTTCTTTGAATTTTTTCCAAAACAAGTTTCTAAACTTGTCATCTCAGTCCATATATCATTTTGTAACCTTTAATTTACTTACTGTTCAATCATAATTTCTCCACATTACTAACAGTTTTCATTATAATTTTTAACGCTCACTTAGTATTTCACCAGTAGATGCAATATAATTTACATTCAAAGCAACAGTGAGGCTGCTTTCCATTTTTCTAAATGATAAATATTATTACAATAATTGTTAGTCCATATATTTGTCCCAAATTTTGGAGAATTTCCTTAAGATGGATCCTCATACGTCAAAGTGTATATATTTTATAGCTCTCTGTGCTTGTTGCCTAATTGTTAAATGTAGCATTTTAAGTGGTGAGAATATTTAAAAATAATTATTTCTAAAGGGTCATTATAGTAATTGTGTCAAATCACTTTTTCTTCTTCAAATCACCACATCTATGAGACCCACATGTAGGATATAACATCACATTCCATGTATTTATTTTCCAGTGCTCTAAAGACATTACATCTCACCATCTGGAAATGGCTTCATATTTTGTACTAAGATACAGATGAAAACCCCCAATAACCATGGGTAAGGCTAACAGTTCACATTTGGGTCATTCAAAGTTGATTCTAATTTATCGATTTCTCTGAAAAAGCTCAGACTGAATGCTGAATATAACACTATTTTTATTCTTTCTCACAATTTCAGTCTTAACAGTACAGACTACCAGGAAGAAAAGAACACAGTGCCTTTCTCACATAGAGGGCTCCACCCGAGCTCTCACTTGCAACAGCTGCTCAGGCTGTGCAGAACCAGCAGCGGGGGAAGGCTGTCCCGCGTGAACTGCCATTGGTGCACTGTGTCTATGACGCTGGGATTTTAACACCATCGGCACTCTCTTTTCAGTAAGCACTTTCTAGGATTACAATCAAGGTAAGAAGATGAGGAATTAAATGAGAGAAAAAAACGAAGAAACATTTTTAAGGAATGTAGTGGAAGATTTAAGGTACTCAGCACAAAGCAAATGTGGAGGGTCTCTGGTATCCTGCAAGGAAAATGTCAATTGATTTTTAAAATGTATTTTCAACTTAATTCTCTACTCTACTAATCAGCTCCCTTCCCTGTTCTATCTAACTCAGCATCAGCTATTCAGTTGTGTAAGACAGCAATCTGAGGATGGTATTCAACCCTTTCTGCTCCCTCACATCCAATCATTACCAAGTCCTGCCAGTTTTATCTTCTTCACTTTCCACATTTCTCAGGTTGCTTCTGTTCCACGAAGCATGAGCTTTAGAGTCCCAGTGACACATGTATTTGAATTCTGTTCCACCAGCCAGTGAGTGACCCTGGACAAGGTTAAAGTCTGTCTCAGATTCCTCATTTATTCTAAACTGAAGATACTAACTACTTTGTACAGATGATGTGAAAATTAAATGAGACAGTGTTTCAAATGTGCTCAGTGATGTCACCTAGAGCAGAGTAAACAAATCTGGCAGCCAGTATCATCATCGTTGGCAGCGGTGCTCCGACTCCCTCCCCTAGCACACCACAGCCGCCTCCTTTCATGGGCTCCTCCCTCTGGCCTTGCCACTCAGAGTGCTCCTTTGTAGGGAAGTCAGGTGCCTGCTGCGTACCCCTCCTCCCTTTCCTCTCTCTTCTTTCACCTAGCTTACTCCCAGTCATCATTTCAGGACTCAACTTCTCTGTTTTCTTGAAGCCACCTCTCAGTGCTGCCATACAGCTTTGATTATCTCTATCACTAGACTTAATATGTTGTAATCCATGTGTTGTAATAATCTACTTATAGGTTTATCTCCCCATGAGACTATAATATAGAAACATGTCTGATTTATGTCTTTATCCATAACATCCTACATAATGCTTAAAACATAATACTGATTTTAGAAGAGAGGAAGTTGGGGGACTGGGGAGGGAGAGAGAGACAGGGAGAGAGAAACACTAATTGGCTGCCTCCTGTATGAACCCTGACCAGGGATAGAACAGCAGCCTTTTGGTGTGTGGGATGATGCTCCAAGCAGCTGAGCCACCCGGCCAGGGCAGATGGTTTTAAATTATTTAGGAAAATAGTGAGTTTAACTCTCTATATCCTCTTGCATTTGAAATGCCAGGAAAAATTCTTCCCTAAAGCAGAAAAGTATCAGTATATCAGAGAGGGCATACATTTTATCAGTACATACTTGCTCTCGAATCATATTTTTATAGTGAGTCACAATACTGTCATGCTGTTCTAATGTTTTCTTCACCTCTTCTTCTTTTTTATCTTCTTCACTGGACTTATAAATAGCCTTAGTTATCACACCTATAAAAGAAAGCTTATTTAAAATTTATTTTGAACATTTAAAATACCAAGACAAGCAGTAAAAACATGTCTTATCTTCATGAGAGATGAGAAATAATTTCTCCAATTTTATTAATGGCCAAAAGTCCTTCAATGGGCTACACACCAAGAGATAGGGGAAAAAAAACCACTTTTAGGCTTATCATAAAATCTGCATGTGTCCAGAATATACATATACAATATAATCATAGGTACTTTCTAATGAATACCAATATGAATGTTCTTATCTTACCTTCGAGTTCTTTTACCAGCTTTGTAAACTCGTGATCAAATATCATGTATTCTGGACTAGGAAAGTTGGGCTGGGGTTTCTGAGATGCTCTGGAATACAACTCATGTTTGCTAATAAATCCTAGTTTCTCTATGAAATTCTCTTTGCCAATCCTCTTCTCTATTAGTTGTTTTAGTTTCTCTCTACAGAGATAAGCACATTGAGATGCTTAAGAAAAGTCAAACAAAACATAAAAACTTGGTCTACATTATACTTTGGTAGAAAAAGAAATTATTTTCTCATGATGGCATTAGCAGGTTATTTTCCCCTTACTTACTTCATGTAGCTCTCAAGTGAGTTATCATTGAAATAAATAGAAATGCCCAACAGAAGGGCACATAAGCCTTGGACCAGCTGCTCTTCCTCTCCAAGATTTTCTGCAATTTGTCCCGTAAGCTGAAATCTTTGTTAAGGAGACTAATGGTTCATAATATTTACAATGCTTTATTTTATAATTTGAATTTGACATGTATTTCAGGTAGAAGTTTCTATAAGAAATTCTATATACAGTCCTAGCAAGCAAAACACAAAGAATGTTATGTACACACACAGCTTTAGGAAGCACCATTACCACCTTAACAGTTACAAACATAAAGAAAATTCAAATATTTGGGACACAGAACTACCTCTAATTGAGAGGAAGAAATAAAAATAATAATAGCTAGTACATGTATCTTACTACAAAGTAAAGGATACAAATGGAACATTGGCTGAATTGTGAAGAAAATGTGTTACAGCAATGGGACAGTTACTTAGCCAGGTACAAAGCAACATTAATAATCCAACTCTTGTCTGAATTTTGCTTCCCTGAAATAGATAAAAGTTGGCAAAAATCTCATTTTACTTTTTTCAAATTTAAAGTTGCCCTAAGGTCCATCACTGTTTGCATAAAGAGATATTTAACATCTTATAAAAGATGTGTCAAAAATCCAGATTTAAAAAAATGAACAAGCTTGTATTCTTATGTCCCCTCTGTGCTATACTTCCCAAAATGAACAGTAATAAGAAATCAGAATTGATTTATGTTCATGAGCATGAGCATCCATCGGGTTATCGAAAATACCTGGAAAAGTCTGGTCTGCTGAGGAAGAACTGTATGATATAGATGCTTAAAAAAAATCTATCAATCCTAAATGACTTTACAAAAAAATTAATTTGCCAGGCAAATTTATGATGCTTCAATTAAAATGTTAAAAACAAGTTTCTAATAAAAACAAATTCTACCTCCTTCAACCATCTCTGAGAAAATTACAAAGAAATAATCTCCTGAATTAGTCAAGTTCCATTGGAAAATATATTCTCTAACAGAAAAATAAATAAACCATATTACGAACTTACTGACAACATGCCAGATAATAAGAAATCACAAATATAATGGAGAAAAAGATTTATTTAAGGTATTTAGCTAAGTGCCCTAAATCACTAACTACAGTGCTGCCAAGTATAATCAAACAATACTGAACACTAGCATGTCCATCAAAACTGCAGTTTTCCTAAATTTTGATACAACACATTTATATCTCTTTTGTAGGATATTTTGTTAGCTGATAACACTTTTACAGCCCATATTGTATTACATATAACCTTATTAAGAAAAAAAGTATGAAACAAAATAATGTAAATGAGCACAATAATGTAGTACTTTGGGAGTTAATTTAAGGGAAAAAAAATATCCCAAACACAATTATTCAAAGATCTAGACAGGAATGAATTTAAAATAACCATTACTGTGTTTTGAAAAATTTCTAGCACCCAGACTGTTCTAATTTAATGAATCTTGATGTCAATATCTTGGCCTTTCTATAATTTATTTTCAAGTATAGTTAACATTTAAACAAATTCAAATTACACTTCTTCGAATGATCTGCCAAGTCTTTAATTAGCATGGATTTAGTTTTTACATGATGTATTATTTTTCTTGCCTCTATGTCATTACTGTGCCCACAACATATCATTATAAAGTTACCCAAATAAATTGAATAGTTAAAACATATACCCTATTCTCAATTGACTGTGTGCTCTGTAGAACTTACAAGTAATTACTCAAGTTATAAATGCAAATGCTTCATTGATTTCCCTGGTTTTACATAAAAAGTTTATTATTACTTGAAAAACTATTTGTAGTGCCAAATATACCTACATTGTACATACAACAAGGCATCCTGTCAAATCACTGGCTTATGTCTGAGGAAACCAAGGTGGAATTAGATTTGAATTTGAATTTTCTAGAAGTATGCCATTAGGGGTCTAACTGAAGGATAAGGAGAGCAAAGTCAAAAATAACTAGTTAGAACTAGTTAGAAGAGAGAATGGAACAACAAAAGAATATAAAGTACACAAGAATGAGTCTAATCAAAATTGCATAAAACCTAAACTAGGAAAATTTAAAAACACTCCTAAAGAGCACAAAAGTAGACATAAATCAATAGAAAGATCCACGTTCAGGTAGAAAAACTCAAGACCATGAAGATATTAATTCTACAGTAATTTATAAATTAATAAAATAAAAAAATAGTAAAATTTATAAAATTAATGTAACCCCCAAAAATATCAACAGATTTTTTTCCCTCTGGAACTAAACAACCTAGTTCTCAAGTTCATATAGAAAAGTAAACAGAGACTTCCAGCCAAGATGGAGGCGTAGCTGGACATACTGTGCCTCCTCTCACAACCAAGATTAAGGACAACAAAAATATAGAACCAAAAAAAAAAAAAAAAAACCCACAAACAAAAACAAAACAAAAAAACCCAACCAGGACAGAGAGAAAATTGAATTGTGCAGGCATCCAACAACAATGATTCACCAAGACTGGTAAGACGGGTGGAGTCAGCGGCGGGCAGAGTCCCCGGCCGGTGGAGGTCCCAGGCGCACAGTCACTCCAGGCGCGCAGGCGGCGGTGTCGCCAAACAGGAGGAGGCCAAGCGAGGCGCACAAGGCAGCTGACCACAGACACACATTCGCACACAGATAAACCAGGCAAAAACGGGCAGCAAGACAGACTGCACGACGCAGGGCCCCAGTGCCGGGAAGTAAAGCCTAAAAGCACCCATTGAAAACACCTGTAGGAGCTGAGGTGCCGGGAACGAGTCCCAGCCTCACAGGAGAGTTTGTTGGGGAGACCCACGGGGTCCTGGAGCGTGCGCAGCCCCACCCACACAGAAATCAGCACCATAGGGGTCCAGTTTGCTTGGGGGAAGCAGGAGGAAGTGACTGAAATATGGCAGAGAGTGGAGCAAGCGCCATTGTTCCCTCTTGGACCCTGCCCCCACATCCAGCATCACAACCCAGGGACTGGGCTACCCTGCCCTGGTGAACACCTAAGGCTCTGTCCCTGACTACATAACAGCCACGACCAGACAAAAAACAAACAAACAAACAAATAAAAAACAAAAAAAAA
>PVKU01001849.1:32706-265289 GCA_004027475.1 Anoura caudifer | reverse complement strand
TGATTTAATCAAAGAAATCTTTGTAGCAAAGGTAAATTTAGGAGGGCTTTAAAGGCCGGAAATGAGATATCCCAAAATAAGGGATAACATAATGCATAAATGGCCAGGAGGTAAGAATAAGAAAACTAAACAGAGTGAGTATTCAGGGGATTTTATAAAAACAGATGAAATAGAAAAGAATATCAAGAATTGACAGAAGAACCTGGAATCAGCTAATTAAAAATACTTAGACTTTTAAGAAAGGAAAGCAGGCTATTAAAGATTTAAAGGAATAATGTACGGTCAGAGAAGAGAGGGGATGAAAATCACACCTCTGTGATTTTCCCCGTATCTTATATAGAGTTAGTCCAAGCCGACTTGAATCATACTTGCTCAAGAGCCTGCAAGAAAGAAAAATACAAAGTATGATCTCTATCTAGAAAAAATATATGCTTAGTCTAAATAGCAATTATTACTATAATTATTAATATCTGCTGTGTCAGGGTACCTAGTATTGAGAGAAATATTATCATTGTATGTTTGATACATACTAAGAAAGTCTTTGTTAAAGGCAGTAAGTTTTATGAAATTTACAAAACATGGGAATAATAGCATTTAAAAAATATTTTTGACATCAGCTGGAATGTAGGGCCTAGAGCAGAGATCATACAGGGAAGGAAAGGGTGTGCCCAGGAGAGAAGGGTATAAGGCTAGGGGAGGGCACAGGGATGAGAATGGGACGGAGGAGAGGAGCTCTCACCACTACAGATTTAGAACTGAGCCCATGGACAAAAAAGGGGAAAAGGTGCTTTTCAGCACATGAAAGGTAACATGACTAAATGATGGCTGAAAAAGTAGGGCATCCAAATCATTGGAACAGCCATACACATATTCTAGAACTAGCAGATAATCTCTATAGTAACCAAGAGCCTGAACTCTGGTGTTAGATTCTCTTGGCTGAAATCCTGAGTCCCAGTGTGATCTTGGGAAAACTCTTTAACTTCAGGGCATCAGTATCCTCATCGGAAAAATGGGGATGATAATAGAACCCACATCATTGGATTATTGTGTTATTTAAATAAATGTCTAGCGGGTAATAAATGTTTAAAAAAAAAAGAGCCTGCAAGAGTCCTCTGATGGTTGCCAGATGAAAGGGGGTTTGGGGGAGGGGTTTAAGAGATTAAGAAGCACAAATTGGTTGTTACAGAATACTCATGGGGATGTAAAGTACAGCATAGGGAATGTAGTCAATAATATTCTAATAACTGTACAGTGTCAGATGGGTACGAGATTTATTGGGATGTTCACTTAGTAAGTTATGAAATGTCTAATCACTGGGATACACCTGGAACTAATACAATAATATATGTAAGCTGTAATTGAAAAATAAAAATGATTAAATCTGGAAAAAAAAAGAGTTTTCTCTTAACTACCAAACAATATTTAAACTCTTAAGCATGGTATTCCAGCCCTGCTATAAAATGTGTCCAACTAACTTTAAAAAAATGTTTTATACAATACTTAAGATATACGGGCTATATTAAAAATACCACAACAAAATACCCATTTACCCTGCATTAAATTTAAGAAATAGAACATGATCAGCTGAGTCGAGGCCCTTATATAAACTTCCTTGATCACGTCTCATTCCCTACTCTTCTGAATTTGGTATTCATTCTGTGCAAGCAATATTATATACATATATATCCCTAAATAATACATAATGCTATCTTACAGCATTTTAATCTTTATATAAAAGATAACATAGGAATTCTTCTGCAGACTTGTTTTTTTCCCCACTCAATATTGTATTTATAATATTCAACCTATTGAGATACTGATAGTCATTTATTATTATTCATTATATATAATATTAATGTAATATATAACATATATACCTAATATATGGTTGTTCATTATTCATTATTAATAATCTATAGCTATCCATCCATTCTCCTGCTGATGGATATTGAGTTTGTGTCCAACTTTTTGCTATAAATATCCTATATCTGTCTCCTTATATACATGAGAGAGTTTCTCTAGAATTAGAATATCTGGATCCCAAGATACGAGCATGTTTAACTTTATTAAACATTGATAAATTGTCCTCCAAAACAGTTGCACCAACTTACAGTCTTACCAGCAACATAGAAGAGCTTCTACTGCTTTCCTTACTCACCAACACTTGATAGTATTGGGCCTACTTTCCAACTTTAATTCCCACTGCTCTCCTTCACGAATCTTTGATTGCAATCAAATTGTACTACTCACTGATCCCTGAAATTAGGTATCCTGTAATTAATTTCCCTTCTCCCTCATGTATTTACTGAGTAGGAATATTTGTCAGAAACCCTGCTAAAGTGTTGGAAAACAAACACGAAAAAACATGGCTCCTACCCTAAGGGACTTTGCAGTTTCCTGGAGAGACAGACTTACAAACAACAGAATATATTTGCCAGAATTAAAATCTGTACAAATTGCAGTGCGCAGTAAGGCACAAGGGACACCCAAATTACATCCGTTTGGGGCAGGAAGAGAAAGGGAGTGGAGAGAGGGTCAGGGAAAGCTTCACGGAGGATGTAGTTTGATCACGTTGTCACTCAGGCAGTTACCTCTGTCTGGAAGATCTCATTGTATTCACGGTCAGCTCAAAGGCCAGCTCCCCGCAAAATGTCCCATTCACCCCGGGAAAGTACTGTGCTTTGCACTTTTCTTATAGCCTATAATATATTGTCTTATGTTGTAGATTATATATATATGATCTTACCTTCTCTAAAAATTACAAACTCATTAGTGAAAGGTGTTGCCCTGTTAGGCATCCTTATATCCCCGACACAGTGCAAAATGTCACTGCCGCATGCTGTGTCTTCAGTAAATGCTGGCTGAATGAAAGATTAAAACAAAGAGGTGGGGGCTACATCATTTGACTTCCATTCTCCCAGATGCTTGACCCTTCAAATATTTTAAGCAATTGCTAACACAGACTGCTTTTTGCTATTGTCAAAGTAACAGGAAGACTTAAAAAAATCTTTAAAGTTGTCTGCCCTATTTTTTGGATGTAAAAAAACATGTTATGTAATATACAAAATCTGGCCAATCAAGAGGGCTTTCTGTTTCTTGCTTCTTTAATAAACTCTCCATTGTCATTTGAAAAGATCTTGCCAACATTAATTCATTACCACTGTACCCATCAGCACAATGAAAAACTACTTGCACTTTGGTATAGTGATGGGGAAATGAGGTCAGAAGCTATTCAGGGCTTGGACGCTAGCGGCTTTTATACTTTCTATATAATGAGCCTTCCTCTTTATTTTTCAAACTGAGCTCCCACTCCATGTTGAAATAGGAAGTTTGATTCTGCTCCAGGATTTTTGTGAGAAATACATACTAGCTATTAACTAACACATCTGTATGAAATATTTTTTATTCATAGCTTTTTATACATATCCACTTAGTGATACTCTCTATGTAGATGAAATCAGGAAGTTATGTAAACTTAGGTAAAAATATTTTCATATTGGCTTATTAAAAACTAACCTGCATCCTTCTCAGATTTTAGGTTGACAGAGGGATAGAGCAGAGAGCAAAGACACCCCTTAAATTCTTTGGTGTCACCTAAGCCACACTAGTCACATGGATATATCTGTGGAAGCTGGGTTTTGGATCAAAATGCACTAACAGGTCCACCCTAAGGAGCACTTACGAAGAATCACAATATATTTTGCATATCATAGTAAAAATCTTTAGATTTCCTTTATGAGAGAAATTCATTTGCAGCTAGTCTTAGGACCAAAATTGGAGATTCTAAGAAAAAAAATCTTTTCATGGAGACATTTGCAATAACAACTGCAATTTATTTATTGGAAGAGAGAGAGACATTGATTTGTTTTTCCAGTTATTTATGCATTCATTGGTTCATTCTTGTATGTGCCCTGACCAGGGATCAAACCTGCAACCTTGGCATATTGGGATGACACTCTAACCAAGTGAGCTATCTGGCCAGGGCATATTTTTTATTTTTTAAAACATTTCACAGAGAGAACTATTTCTGCATTGATTTAGTTACCATAAGAATCAGCAGAAAATACACAGGAATTCATTCATTTTATTCTGGTGATAGAGGGTCCATATACACAATGAATATTTTTCCAGACTCCAAGATGAGTGTAACACTTGGATCAGCTGCTGGACTGGTATGAAGAAAGTGAACTTCTTTACAATATTTTATTCAGTAAAGGGATTTATGAGGATGTATTGTGGGGTAAAGGGGATAAAGGTGAGTCTCTCTAGTCAGGTACAGGTTCTAAGATTGGTGAGAGGCTGGTGCCAGCTAGAGGGCAGAGTGATTACTTAAGGCAGGACTAAATGGAGCTGCCTCTGCTCCTTCCGTCAGTCAGTCTTCCTTTCCATTTTGTGAGACATAGACTTCTCTGTCAGCGCTCAGCATACTTACCCCATTCCACCTTCCGTCTGGGAAGAAATAGACACCCGCCAGATCCCACATAGCCCGTGTTCTTCGTCTAACACTGAAAGACTTACCTTCAATTATCTTTCGTTTTGGAAATCTATACTTCTTTCTTCTAATCCTGGTAATTAAATGAGTAATTCAAATAAAAAGAAAAAGTATTGGTCAAGCTTTTTCAATGCCAGTAAAAGATATCTCTTCCTAGCTCTTGTATTCATCCAACAAAGGTAATAATTTTTTTAAAATCCTATCTATTTCTGTAATACTGTAAAGTCACAACTGACGTAAACCCAGATTAAGATAAAGTGTCAAATTCGACCTCAGATTGACTGGGCTGTGCCAGAATTTTGACACCAAACAGCTGAGCATCCCTACTCCCAAATGCTCCAAAATTTTAAATTCTAGAATTTTAGAACAGGAAGGGACCTTTGTCTTTGTGACTCTCAGTCTTGCTCCCCATGAGTCTTGCCTCCAAAAAAAAAAAAAATGTCCCTTTTATGTGAAGTGGGACTCGGGTGCAGCCAGAATTTTTTGTCTTTTTACCACTTTGTAATCGGAGAAGACACAACTGGCTGAGGTTGTGGTCAGTGTGTGGGTGTGGCTGGAAAAAGTGCCTGCTGTGACCAATAGTTCTTTCTTCACTGTACTCTGCTTTCATACTGTTTCTCATGAATAAAACATATTCACATGACATTCTGTACTTTTCTGTCCTTATTCAGTTTATGCAGATAGCCACTTCCTTCGGGCAGCAGGAGAGAAGGGTCAGCTCTGTGTGGTGACAGATTAAGAAAGAGCTACAGAATTCGCCTTAAGAGTGCACGATGGGACCCTCTTAGAAACTGGATGACAGTGAAAGTCCTGGACTCTGGGTCCATAACATAGGAAGCTTGTTTCTTTTCAGGAAGAAGGAAATTCCCAATAACCTTTCTTTTTCTGGGAATAAATGTCTATATACCCTGTCTCCGGGCGCGGGGTGGGGGGCGGGTGGGAAGGAGAGAAGGACAGGAGAGAGAGAGAAAGAATCAGATTAGTTTTGGACTTATTAGAAAAATACAGCCGTGGGCCAGATTGGAAATACAAGCTGTCAGTGGAGCGAGCACAGCTTTGTTTTTGGAGAATGAGGTAAATCATTTGGGAGGTCACTTACAAGAGCAGTTAGGTTCAATCTGAGTACAGTTAAGAGAGCAACATGCTCAGCCTGAAATGTTAGAGGGAGTTTGCAGCTCATCTAACCAGGTCAGCCCATCTCCTGTCACAGACCTTGGGGTTCTCCAGAGCAGCTGCTTGGCACGTGCTTTTTCCATAGCTGCATTGTCCCTGTGCTAATGCGGCTTACGAAATGTTTACAAGCAGTTTAGAACACTGTGACGAAAGGTGAAGAAAGACAGGGTCAGAGGTCTTTGAAACCATATCTTCGTCATGTATTTTTTTTTAAACTGTAAGGTAGAAACAAAGGTTACTGGAAGGATTTCAACAGGCTCACCCCTCGCCTTTGCGGAGCTGTGACAAGAGCACAAACGGAGGCCCACGCAGTGTTCAAATGTTTAAAATTTACAAACCAAGCTCACAGACTGTTAAAATAAGATGAAGATGTAGCCTTTCCATTTGCCTTGACACACATGCCTTCATATTTAGAATTCTTGCATGGTTCAGAGTCCCACACCAGAGAGTGCGGGGGAAGCTGGCTCCTAGCCCCCAGCCTCTAGCACCCGCCTCTCCCTTCCCCAGCTCGGTTGCACTCTGGGAGGGTCCTCAGGCTCATCCATTTGAATTTTCTAACTCCTATACTTCAGTTCCAGTCACACGCCCTTCCCACAGCCACTCCTGGGGTCTGGCTGCATGTGCACAGGTGGCTCTGCCCTACCCTTGGAGGACAGACCCAGGGAAGGGGCCCAAATGGACTCTGGAAGTGGGCTTGGGAGCCATTTGGGCAAGAAATGCTGGGGTTCCAGGTCCCTGGAGCCTTGTCTAGGTGGGGGTGAACACAGATCAGGGTGGACATGTCTCCTTGGTCCCACAGATGCCCCCGCATGTCGAAAGGGTCAAAAGGGCCCTACATCCTGGGGCTCAGCATAGGTAGTCCTCTGGCCTATGTTCAAGTGTATACTAACTTTCACTATTTTTTCACTTATTTTTATTAAAGTAATACATGTACAGCCCCAGCCAGTGTGGCTCTGTTGGTTGGGCATCCTCCCACCAACTGATCTCCTTTTGGTCACCAGTTCAATTCCGGTCAAGCCCTGGGTTGAGGATTTGGTCCCTGGTGGGGGTGTGTACGAGAGCCAACCAGTCAGTTTTCTCTCTCACACTGATGTATCTCTCCCTCTCTTTCTCCCTCCCTTTCCTTTTAAAATATATATTAAAAAATAATTAATACATGTACATAAAGCAGATCAAATAGTAAAGACTAGCTTCTAATGGGAAGCCAGCTCTCCCTCCCCTCTCTGCACCATTCTTCAGAGGCGAACCCTTTCTAGCATTTCCCTCGAACCCTAGATGAGGTTTTCCCCTCGGTTCATCAGTGTATCAACTTTAGACATTATCTTCTTTATATACACAGTCGTAAACTCGACACAAGTTGCAAGTATAGCACAAGGAAACTCTTCTCTGAAACATTTGAAACCAAGTTGACAGTGCGATGCCCCCGTCGCCCCTGTATTTTCCGTGTGTATTCCCAACACGCACAGGACGCTGCATGGCAACCGTCACCCCCAGACCCCATCCAGGCATCCCTGTCACGTCCTTCCCAGCACAAGAATCCAACCGGCACTCATGCATCGCACAGCATCATCATGTCTCTTCATTTATTTTTAAAGATGTTATTTATTTATTTTTAGAGAGAGGGGTGTTACCGAACCCAGCCAGTGGGGTGGGGGATCCTACTGCTGGCCACCTACCAGGCAAATTTCCAAAGATGGAGTTGGGGGAAAAGAAAGGAGTCTTTCATTTAACAATCATATAATTTGTGAAATAGCTATTTAACTATTTGTCACTACAATGACTGCACAGATTCAAGAACTGAAAATAACAAAAGAACAAAAATCTGTACTACTGAAGAAGGCACATAAACTTTGGTTTATTTTTTTTTCTTCCTCTATTTTCTCCCACTGTACCCCTGAAATGAATGTTTTAGTCTGACAGGGCCATGCAAGAAGAGGGCAGGCGGTGGCCATTGTGGGGTGGCATTCGGGGCCTGCAGCTGACAGGCCCAAGCCTCCTCCCCTCCCCTCTGACATCCTTAACATCTAGGGCCCAGGACTTCCAGCCCCAGGTGGCCAGGAAGAAGAGGAGAATTAAAAAAGGAAGTGGCATTTCCGTGGCCCCTTTTTAAATGATCTCCCCCAGAATCCCTTGCGTGACTAGCATGTGACTCCCTGGCAAAGCTCAACCCCTCCCCCATTTCTGGGGGTGGTGCCCCCTGTTACAATATGAGTTGCTGACACTTATCCTTATCTAATTTCTTGTGGTCAGAGTCATTCCTTGGTTAGGCAGAAGCTGTAACTGATGGTGTCTATAAAATACCTGTAAGGAAACTTAATACATGAATCTTCTATATGTTTATTAGTACATTTTATTCTAATTCAAATTCATGGTAAGTCAGAGTAGTATAAAATTTTTACTCCATTACAAGATGACTTTTGGAAGCTCAGCTTCATGTGTATGTCAGACAAGAGAACCATGTACAAGTCAAGAAGATTCTTAAGAAAGGTCAGCTACTTTTCATGGAAGCAGTATGGCCAAGAGGAGGAAGAACGTCTCTTGGATTTCAGCTTTGAGGAGGAGTTCAGATTGCCAGAACTGAACTAGCACTTCTGAATTTCCTGGGATGCCAGGCCCTGGGTCTTCCTTGGGAAGCTCTGCAGCACCCCCTAACTCCCCACCTCCTTTGACACCCCACCCCCATCAACATCCCTGGGCTGCTGGATCTGGGGCCACCCAGGTGTGCAGCCCAAATCCTGCCTCCCTGCGAGTGGGGAAGGGAGGCCCAGCAAGAAGTAGGGGAAAAAGATCGCTTGGTCACTGGTGAGTCTGGGAAAAAGGCTCACTCCTCTCACTCTCAACCCCAGACTAATAAAGGTTGGAACCCGAGGCGGGGGAGGGGTGATTTGTTATTAAGGGAACATGACACAGCTGCCAATTGTGACCTGGCTGCCAGTTGTTGGCTCTTGCTCAGTATGCGGTGCTGGCATCCCACTTATCTGGGTCCCTCGCTGTGTCCCGCTTGCCTTTGTCCCTTGTTGTATCTCGGATCTGTCCCTGCCATGCCCCGGCTGCACCTCTGGGCCCAGGGCTCCTTTTCACAGGGCAGCTGTTGTGGCCACTGGTCCAGGCAGCTCCAGCTCAGCCTCCAGCCCTGGACTCTGTCCTGTGAACTCTGCTCCCCTGGGGCCCACTGAGCCCTGGGCTTTGCATCAGCAAACCCCTCCACTCAAGCCTTCGTATATTTCTGAGGACTTTGTATTTTCATCATTCCAACAGGATGTCTCAGCTCTGCCTACAGAAGCCCCTGAGGAAATGGAACCTTTTCCAATCCCTCAGGAGGCCCCAGCTCTTCAATCAGAAGACCCTGAGGTAGAAGATCCTCAGCTCAGTCTGCAGTGTCTCCTGAGTTTTTTAAATCTCTGCCTGTTTTTTTGTGGAATTTTAGATCAGCATCCAACCTCCTCTGAAAATTTTTACTCTTCAATCCAGCAGAAAAGCTCAGCTCTGCTGCAATTGCCTCTTGCTGGTGTGGAACCTTCAGTTCAGCAGAAGGGGCCAGCTAAGCCTCCAAATTCTTCTGTACATTATGACCAGACAGTCTCGCCTCTAGATTCAGGTGACGCTCAGCATCCAGTGTTGCAGGAACACGACAGGAGGAGGGTGGTTTCTGGAAAAGTGGCCGTATTGGCCTCTCAATGCCATGCACACAAGAAACGGGGAACAAGCCATACCACAATGACACATCTGATGAAGATGAAGTTTTGACAAAATGGAGAAGGGTGAAGTTCCATGTCAATAGCCAAGGTTGGTACCTCAGACTCGGCTGCTGAAGAGATGGGTAAAAAAAGTGAAGCCTGAGACCTCCACAGGGTGAACCCCCACCCTCAGGTGGCTGGTCTCCAGTCACTGTCCAGCTTCAGGTATCTTTCTGAGCCTGTGCCCCCAGGCCTCCACGCACGGGCCTGCGCTGGCCACTGTTGGCAGGCCTGCTGCCAACCATTGACATGCCCCTCACACCAGGGGAGGGGAAAGAGCCAACTGATTTTTGTTTCCAGCCTGCTCAGTTTCAAAAGTTCTCTCCCAGAATCCCATGCATGTTGGAAGCCAGTGGGAGTGTCAGCCTTCCAACCAATGCGGGCCAGTGCCGGCCATGTTTGCCTTTGCCCCTCTTCTGGCCGCCATGTTTAGCGAGGGGGCAAAGTCTGCCGTCACACACGCTCAGCTCAAACCTTTCCTTCATTTCTGAGGGGGACATGTCCCCTCATTACAGGGGAAGGGAGGGAGATAGTGAGGAAGACAAACAGTGTAAGTGGATCGATTGCCTTTCACACGCCCCCAGCTGGGAACCTGGCCAGCAACCCAGTCATGAGCCCTGACTGAGGATCAAACCAGCCACCTTCCGGTTTGCAGGACAGTGCCCAACCCCCTGAGCCACACCAGTTAGGGTTATCATGTCTCTTCAGTTTCTCTCAACCTAGAACAGGTTTTTCTTGACTTTCGTGGTCTTGATACATTTGAAAATGAAAGGCCACATATTTTTTGGAATGTCCCTCAATTTGGGTTTGTCTAATATTTCTTCACGATTAAATCCAGGTTATGCGCCTTTGGCAGGAGTAACACAAAAGTGCTATGCCATGTTCTCATTGCATGCCTTCAGGTGCTATATCCCATTATTAGGGAGATTAATTTTGTTCACTTGATTGAGGTGGTGAAGGAAGGGGAGTACTTAATTTTTCTGTGGGGAAATACTGTCAGACAGTTTAGATATCTCATTCCTCAGCAAATGAACACCTTCTTCACTGCCTTTGAGATCCGATATCCAGTTTTCAGGCAGCACCTTGCATAAAAAATTAATGCCGCCTCACCTCCTTGGACTCCAACACCCCTCTCTAGGAGTCACTACCCCTCTCAATGCTCACCACCAAGAGAACAGCTTTGCATACCTAATAGCTTTTGAATTGAAATTGTTCATACAAGGGAGGGGATGGAGGGGTGGGGGAGGGGAGGGAGGAATGGGAAGAGGAGAGGAGGGAAAAAGGTGGAGGAAGAGAAAGAGAAACAACAATTCTGACTTATTTTCATTATGGAGATTAAGGGAGTAATCTGAATTAATGTTAATTCAACATTGAAAACCAGTTCTTTTGCAGCTGAAAACAATCAAGGTTTACTTCTTACCCTAACTCTTAATTATTACTCTTTTTCCTCTTTGGCAAGATAGGCTTGCAGTGTGATATTCATTTAATGTGGAAAAACTGACCTAGATTTTTCTAGGTCATATGGCAAATGATATGCTAAGGTAGGACTCAGAAACTGCAGGGTCAGGTCTGTGTCCATCTTGCCTCTGTTCCTTCTACCTGGCTAGCGGCTGCCTTTTGTTTAGACAGTACAGGCAGAGTTAGCGCCTCTACGGCGTGACATCGGAACTACCAGGAGGTCCCAAATATGTGCTAGAAAACGTATTCCCCATTGATTTGTTATATCTCCACTCTCTCTGTCTATGTACCCTGGAAATCACATGATTTTTGCACATTTGGGGAAGTTAAAAAAAAAGACTGGAATATAGCTTCCAGGTACATTTATTGGCCTTTAATAAGTGTGAACCCTGTAAACATCTCCTATTTGAGGTTTATGCAACTAGTTCAGCTCAACAACGACGTGTTGGATGTGCCCTTTGGTACCACTGGAGAGTTGGCAGTGAGTGAGACAGACCATGGTGCCCCTTGTCCTCATGGGGCATCACAGTATAAATATGTTGAATGTCACAAAAACAGAAGCCACAGGGGGCTTGGAGAGGGTCAACTTTCAAGTTGTATGCGGAGAACTGGATCAACTTTCTGGAGCCTGAAGAGATAGGAAGTGAAAGTTTAGTGGGAGAAGGGAGAGGGGGCAGCAGAGTGCTCTAGGCGGAGGGAAAGGAATGTGCTAAGGCTCAAGAAGTAGAGTATGCTGGGAGCAGAGAGCATGGAGGAAGGATGGCCAGAGGTAAGGCGAATTTATAAACAGGAAAGGGCCAGGCAGAGAGGACGTTGTGAGCCATCATTGGTCCTGCAGCTGGCCCTCCATATCCATAGGTTCCGCATCCACGAATTCAAAAATATTTGGGAAACAGTGGTATGTTGTTGCTGTTGTGTACTATGTAGTCAGGAACACAAGGGTTACTTGCATCTGTATTGAGCAGGAACAGACTTTTTTCTTGTTGTTATTTCCTAAACAATACAGTATAACAACTATTTATGTAGCATTTCATTGTATAAGGTATTATAAGTAACCTAGAGATGATTTAAAGTCTACAGGAGGAACTGCATAGGTTATAGGCAAATACGACACCATTTTATATACAGGACTTGAGCATCTGCAGATTTTGCTATGGGTGGGGGCAAGGGGGGGGTCCTGGAACCATACTCCATGGATGCCAAAGGACAACTGCATAGACTTTATCTCACCGAAGGGGTTTTAAACAGGTTTTAAACATTGCAGATTTGCATTTGTAAGAGATCACTGTGGATACAGATGGCAAATAGACTGTGGGCGCCAGGATAGACAGAGGGAAATCCGTCAGAAGTTATTTCAATAGTCCCAGTAAGGGGTATTGGTGTCAGTGGCATGAAGAAAAGTGGACAAACTGAAGAGATATTTAGGAGTTAGAATTGATAGAGGATACAATGTAGGAAGGAGGAAGAGTCGAATATAATTCCTTATCTTTTCCTTGGTGGCACTTATGACAACTATGACCAATTATTATTTGTGCAATTATTTATTTAACATCTGCTTTCCCCACTAGATTATATGCAATCCAAGGGCAGAGCCAAGATTACTCAACACCTTCTCTGTTGCGCACATACTCTAGTATGATGTATGGCACATATGGTGCCTACAAACTATTTGTGGGTTAAATTATATTTTGGGTTGTAAGCAAATAGGTTGTGGTGGTATCATTCATGGATTTGGAAACACGGAGGAGGAAGGAGAAGTTCGTGGGATGAGTTTTGACAATGCTGAGTTGCAGGTACCATGAAGCATCCAAGGGGAAATGTCCTGGCAGTGATTAGAAATACAAGTCTAAACCTCAAGAGGGAGAGAAGTGGGCGGCACAGATGTGGGAGTCATGAGCATAGGGAAAGAGCATAGTCAGAGCTGGAGAATGTACGAGATAGCCTAATTAGAAGGTTTAGAATAAGAAAAAGACCCTAGGAGAGCACTTCAAGGAGGTAACATGTAAGGGTTGTGCAGAGGAATAGCGGCCAACAAAGGAAACGAGCCCAGGCCAGTGTGTTCTCAGTAGGGGGAAATTTGAGGGAAAATGGAGGTTTGAGGAAAGAATGTTTAAGAAAGAAGTAATCAGCCCTGGCTGGTGTGGCTCAGTGGATTGAGCACTGGACTTCGAACCAAAGGGTCACTAGTTGGATTCCCAGTCAGATACATGCCTGGGTTGCAGGCCAGGTCCCCAGCAGGGGGCGCACAAGAAGCAATCACACACTGATGTTTCCCTCTCTTTCTCCCTCCTTTCCCCTCCCTCTAAAAATATATAAATAAAATCTTTTAAAAAATAAAGAAGAAATCAACAGTGTCTCATGCTTCTGAGAACTCAAATAATGGAGGTAATTAATAACCAGTTTCAACACAGTGGTGGACAAGAGCCAGAGCTAATTAAGGTGACAGTGGAAAGAGAAAATGGATTTAGCAGATGTAAGCAGCTCATTAATTAATTTATCAGGTGTGGTAACTGTCATCCTTAAAAACAATTGATGATCCAAAGAAGATAAAACAAAGAATTTGAATTTAAAAAAAGAGAGAGAGCACAGAATGGGAGTCCAGTCAAGCCCTTGTTGAGGTGATGATCACAGGAAGTTTCAGGGTCAGGGAGGAGGTCCCCAGGGTGAATGCCTAGGAGTGAGAGATTAGTATAGATAACTTTATTTGTCATTTTGCCCAGGTCCTAGTCCTCAGCTCTAAAGATCAAAGGATTTACTATTGGGGATTTAGTTAGCCAATGGAACACCTTTCACCGATTTTGTTAAGGTTCTCACTAAAAACAACAAGAAGATAGAGTTCTGTTGAGAAATTTTGTTTCTTAACCTCTGCTCTACAAAGAAGCTAGCCAGTGAAGAGAGCAAACAATATTTAAAAAGAACAATAAAGCCTTTCAGAACAATTGGGATTACTAGTTAGCTTTTTTTTTTTTTTTTTTTTTTTTTTTTTTTTTTTTTTTTTTTTTTTTTTTTTTTTTTTTTTTTTTGGTTCAGCTAACTTTTTTTTTTTGGTTTGGGAATTTGATTTGTTATGTATGGTCATTCTTGCCCCTTATCTTGTTATACGGATGTTGGGAGAATGAATAAAACCATTTGTGTGAAACACTTAAAACCTTAAAATCAATGGTAAAAATACAAGGTGGCACTTCCTTTCCTAAGGGTTAATAATTAAACATTAACCTAAAGTGCCATGTACTACTGGCAGTTTATACATTCAGCCCCTTTGCTAACCAGAAAAACAGAAAGATAAAGTACAGATTCTGCCCCAATCTTGAAATTTCTAGAATTATAATGTCATGAGAAATGCCATTGCAAGCCTTAAGTACAGAAAAACATCCTCACGACAGCCCTACCGTCTGAGGTCTCAAGCTGACCTCCCGGGGACCTCGGGTTCCCAGGGCACTTCAGTGAGGGGGCTGTGCACTTCACCTCCCTGGGCAGCCAGACCATCAGTTCCAGCACCTTTGTTTCCTGGAGGCCATACTATCCCCATTTAAGGGGATGAGGAAGAGCCTCCTCTCCTCTGCATTCCCCACGTCCACTCATTTTCACAATCTTGTGATTACTCCTACCAAGGAATTTTGTGTTCGGAGGAGGTTAAAGTTGATCTGAATAGAAATCTGATGACAGGAAGTCAAATATCTTAAGGCACATAAAACTATTAATGTGAGTGTTAGTTCAGAAAGCGGGAACAGTTAGGAACAGAGGAGTATGGGAATGCTGTCCTTTCTATGTGCTTCGGCAACAGCAAACGTTTTCCTGTGCATTTCTTACAAAGCTCTGTTCCCAGTGGACATTCAAGAGGATGAGGATTAGATAAACTCCAAAGTCCTCAGGGTTGGAACTCCGAAACGCTGTCTCCATTTCCTTTCATTTTTACCTAACTCTTCAACTCTAGTTAAGTCTTCCACCTTGGACTTAGAAGAGGGCCCATAAATCTGACCCTGAATTTCATTCATTCCACAAGGACTTCTGAAGTTCCCTTTATTTTCCACCATCATGCCAAGCACTGCAGATACAGTTGTGAATTAGACCTAATCCTCAACCTAAAGGAACTTAATGGTTTAGTGGTGATTCACGAGAAAAGAAACTCAAAGAATTCTGGTGACTTGCAGCATTTTCTGGAGTATAAAAGAAATAAAACATTGGTTCTCGTTTAGTAGATAAGTACTATCTCCTCCTTTGTCTCACTGAAACCAGGACTCCAAGTCTGAATACACTGGTGTGTACACGCAACCTCAGATGTTTACACTGTCAGATTTTAAACTGATCTTTATGTAGAGCACTTTTGTAATTCATTTATTCTTGGGTTTGTTTCTGAAGTATTTCTTTTCTTTTTTTTTTTAAGACTTTATTTATTTTTAGAGAGGGGAAGGGAAGGAGAAAGAGCGGGAGTGAAACATCAGTGTGTGGTTGCCTCTCGCCTCCACCACCCCTGCCCCCCACACTGGGGACCTGGCCAACATCCCAGGCTTGTGCGCTGACTGGGAGTGGAACCAGTGACACTTTGGTTTGCAGGCCTGCACTCAGTCCACTGAACTACACCAGCCAGGGCTGAGGTATTAATACTGAAGCGCTTATCAGATGATTTAAACAAAGCCACCAATTCTAAGAGTCAGAGGGGATATCAGATCAGGATACAGTGTCCCAGATGTTTTTGTTCTCCCTAGTTTTGATGGCTGTTTCTTGTTTAAAGAGACACGTTTAAATATTATGTAGGATTCATATTTAACAAACATCTTTGCAAAGCTGAGTTGTGACATTTTCTCTTTCACTGATTCATTTGACTATCTGAAGAGTGTTTTTACAATTTAATATCTGGGCTCCTCATTTGTGAAACAAAAGTCATGCTGTTTTGCAACAACAATTGTTTAATATTTATACTTTTATTTTCTAATTATGAACTCAAATTTTGGCCATAATAATTCTATTTTCAAATTTCTTTCTTTCTTTCTTTTAGAGAGAGGGGAAGAGAGGGAGAGAGAGAAACATCAATGTGTGAGAGACACATCAATTTGTTGCCCCCGCAACCCCAACTGGGGACCTGGCCCACAACCCTGGCGTTTGCCCTGACTAGGGATTGAACCAGGGACCTTGTGGTTGCAGACTGGCACTCTATCCACTGGGCCACGCCAGCTGGGGCTACCATAATAATTCTAACCTGTAATCTGTATACTTAATGAATGCTGAGTAGAATAATGTAGAGCCATGAGCTCAAAAATCCATTTATCTTATATACAATAAATATTTCAACTTCATCAATTCTTTAACTCAAAAAGCATGTTCTGAGGGTCTTCTAAGATGCAGGCACAGTGTTGACAATATATCAGTGAACAAAACAAATAATATTTCTTGCCCCCAAGGAGCTTACATTTTAGTGGAGCTTACATTCATTTAACCAAAAATTCCGAGTAGTCATTTTTAACAGTGGACTCCACTTGTATGGAGGAAAGGAAACAAACAAGAAGAACATGAAGTCATTTGAGAGTTGCAGCCTGGAGGGGTCGAAGGACTGCTGGGTTCACGATCAGGGGACACTCACTGTGGTGGCGCAGTACTGGTCCTTCTTGTTGTTTTCTGAGTCTCGGTCTTCTTGTCTGTTAAACCATGGTGTTGAATTTCATAATCTCAAAAGTCTTTTCTGAATTGAGTAGTCTATTATTCTATGATGTGTAATAGACATTTACTCACTTATTTACTTAATTGAGGTAAATTTACATAGAGTGAAATGCACAGATCACAGAGATTTATTTTTTAAAAGTTCAGAAATGTTCACCCTGACCAGGTACCTCAGTTGGTTAGAGTGTCTACCCAAAATGCCAAGGTTGTGGGTTCAATTCCCCATTAGGGCACATACAAGAATCAACCAACAATAAATAAGTGGAACAACAAATCGATGTTTCTCTCTCTGTTTCTCTCCCTCTTCCCCACTCCCCAGCCAAAAGTATAGAAGTTTTCAGGAGTCATCTGAAACTCCTATACTAGGGAGGACCCTCCAAAACCCAAGAATTTATTTATTAAAAATTGTGTATTTATCTTACATGTTTAAACTTCAGTCACCTTCAAAGAACTCTCCATTCAATGCAATACCCCTACCGAGATTTTTTCCCCACTGCTCAAAACAATTTTTGAACTTGTTGATTTTGATGCTTTTTAGTGCTCCTGCTGCTTTTTTGTTTCACCTCTTCCACAGCAGCAAAACCTTTCCCTTTGAGGATTTTTTTCACCCAGGGAAACAAACAAAAAAAAAGTCACTTGGGGCAAGATCAGGTGAATAGGGAAATTGGGGCATAGGGGTCATGCCTTTTTTAGTCAAACACTGCTGAACACTCAGCAGGGTGTGGGCAGGTGCACTCGTAAATCACCCAGCATGAAATGGGCAAACATTTTGAAAGAACCTTACAAAAATTCACTGAAGCTGAATGCAGCCTCTCACAACAGTGCCAGCTGGGGCACTGATACAGGTGGGTTCCTAGAACTCTCACCTAGTGGGGGAAGCCTGGACTTCAAGGGGCCCACCCTCCAGAAGATAATTCTGTTTTTGGGGGGTCCCCCTAATACATTTTGTAGTTACAGTACATTATAAAATTATACATTATGTTTGGGGTAACGATCCTGAGGCAATGTGGAATGCTGAATCAGTAAGAGAAGATTTAATTATGTTCATTAGACTACTTATTAAAACAAGAAAATGCACTGAGGCAATTTAGAGAGATTTCAAACAAAAAGTGTCTTCTCATTATCCCATAGTTAATCAGAAACCCAATTAACCAGTTTGCTGTTTTTAGTCTCGTGTATTCTTCTTTATAACCATGACCGAATCACTGATCCACAGCCCCATCATTTCACATTTATACTACTAAAATCAATGGATTATTCCTCCCTCGAACAGTATGAAATGCTTCCACCAAAACACTCCCTTCAGAGGCAGACAAGCAATTATTTAAACAAGAAATAGATTCGAGTAAAGTGATAAAATTCTGAGTTTTGTTTTAAAAAATTAAACTAAAGGGGCCAAGACCCAGGATAACGTAGACATTTAAAGGGACAGTCACCCCAAAGAGAAGAGATTTAATGGCACAGATACCCAGAACTGAGCAGACACTTTGAGGAGAGAATTTTAGCAGACTGAAACTGCTTAAAGTGGTAGGTGCCCAGAGGAGCAGAACATTTTAAGGATATTAGAGCCAGACTTAAAGACATTTAAAGAGCATGGACTGAAGCTCCAGAACATGTTTATCAAAGAGGCAGGGGTAAAAGAGGCACTAGTCAACAGTCAGTTAGGAAGACCCTGAAAGGGTCGTCCTCAAAGGAAGAACATGCCCTCCTGTTATCCCTCATTATAAATCTTTTTAATAAAATAAAAAATAAATAAACATAAGTGAAGTGATAGAATTCGGAGTTTTGCTTTAAAATACTCCAGATGTATTCTCTTGGGTATATGTACAATTAAAAAGCAAGTAAAATAAAATTGGAACAATACAGAGAAGATTAGCATGGCCCCTGCACAAGGATGACATGCCAATTTGTGAAGCATCCCATATTTTTTTAAAAAAGCAAGTAAAAAATAAGAAATAAAACATCAAATAAGCTATTATTTGAATAAATCTTTTTAAAAATTTTATTGTTATTTAAAGATTATTTATTTTTAGAGAGGGGAGAAGAGGGAGAAAGAGAGAGAAAAACATCAATGTGTGGTTGTCTCTCATGCGCCTCCTACTGGGGACCGGGACAGCAACCCAGGCTTGTGCCCTGACTGGGAATCGAACCAGCAATCCTTCGGTTCGCAGGCTGACACTCTATCCACTGAGCCACACCAGCCAGGGCTGAGTAAATCTTAATCCTTTCTGGATTCTAAATATCAATAACCATTAAAATATGCTAAATAAGGCTCTCTGGAAAATGTACCTCACCAGTGAGATTGAGTGTTAGAAATGCTAGGCCATGTTCCTTTACCTTCTGGACCTACGAAGCTATAGCAGAATTCTTTGACATCTTAGTAGACACTTAAACTGGTTCAGCTCTACAGAATAATAAAAAAAGGTTTAAAAACTTAAATTTTAGGTATTCACTTTTTAATTCTAGCACTCAGGGAGGATTTTAAGCTTGGCCTATGTGTTAAATGTGTAGACTCATTCTCCAATCTGAACTCATTGCAAAATTACAAATTTCTTTCACAAGATATCCCTTGTAGCATTCATTTTTGTCTTCAATCAGCAAGAAAATGTTAGTTCTTCCTATACTTACCATGAATATCTGTCTCCTCAGAAGTTATTATTGTCTGCAGTAACATTTCCATTTTTTGAAAAAACTTGACTTAAATTTCCTCTCTTCATGTTGCCTTTGATTAGATCTTCTCTCCCATTTTTCTTTTTTCACCTACTTCCTGTCATTTGTCAGTTAAGTCAGTCTTTCAGAAACATTATTTTTTATCTCTTTCTGGTTTTATCTCTCCTTGACTGCTCACTCTTTTAAAACCCCTCTCCTCATTATTGGACCTGCCAACCCAACCATTTGTATTGAGCAGCTGGCGCCTGTCCCACAATGTGAGAGGTGAGCGTGCAGGGGAGGTAAGAGACCCAGGCATGGCGCCTGCGGTTGGAAGGCCTGCAGCCCAGTGAGGGGGACAGCACGCATGTCAGCACACCACAAGGAAACCAGTGCGTTAAACCGTGAGATCTTGGCAACCAGTGTAACTCTAGTCCAGAAAACCAAGTAGACGACAGAGAAACAAAAGCCACGCCATTGTCTTCTGGGAGTTTTATGCAAATCTGCAGAGGTGTGTGCTCTTCTCTGTGCTTCCTCTCAACTGTGAGGCCTATGAGTAGCTATTGGAAAGCATCCAACCACGTAGACCAGTGGGTTTATGTAAGTTTTGATATATCCTCTTTCTAACTGTATTAATTCAGCTGGATCCCTACACATGATTAGCCATTGAAAAAGTGTCCAGGTGCAAATAACAGAAAATGTGAATGTGTGTGTGTGTGTGAGAGAGAGACACACACAGAGAGACAGATAGGCACTAGCCAGGGACTCCCAACACTATAGTGACCCAACCTGTTCCACCAACATAAGCCAATGTGTCACGGGGCAGCTATATAACCAGACGAGAGGCCTGACTCTTGTACACCATATAAAAAATAACTCTTCAAGACATATCTGAAGCAGGTACTACCCTAAATAGACATGTCTTTATAAAGTCACACATTGACTTGGGGACCACCTGGGTATTCTTACCCTGACCAAGACTGTCTCAGGATTGACTTTCTAAAAAAAATAGTTGACACTATTTCAGATGTCCCCCATTTCCCCTCCCCACTCAGGATTGATTTTTAACTTTAAAAGGCTTGTGCCTGCTATGCACTTGGCTCCTTCCCTAGTTTATTCTAGCTTTACAACGTGAAGGTTTTTTATTTCTGATCTGGCAGGGATGTTCCACCCCATGCTTTCTCCCACGGGATGTTGACTAAGATCATCCACGTAGGGTAGGCAAAAATTCCTCATTTTAAAAATGTAAGGAAATGGTGCCCTCTGCAGGACAAAGTGGCAACTGCAGCCCCCGCGATCTACAGGATAGCATCCTGTGCTTTCTGCACCACTGTGTCGTTTCCCTCCACAATGTGGCGCTGCTGTTCTAAGCGTCATTCACAGCCGGTTTAACCCCGGGAAAGATACCATGACAGCAAGGAGAGGTGTATAGGGTAGGGGCACAAAAGAATTAGGAGGAAGGAGAGGTCAGGAAGAAAGCAGTCTCTTTTGGGCAAATTGGGCTTCCCTGGCAACTTACATCAGACCCTTTGCAATTAGGAAAGTTATCCCTTAGCCCAAGCAGTTCGTTTTTGGGGTCATTTAATCCAACAGTTTCCAAACCTGATTAACCCACAGAATCACCAGGGGAATTGTTGTTAAAGACACAGATTCCTACAGTCTACCCCCAGAAACTGATTCAAAAATTTGGGGAGGGGCCCAGTCATCTGTTTTGTTGTTGTTGTTGTTGTTGTTTGTTTGTTTGTTTTTAAAGTCTCCCAAAGATCCCTGGGGTCTCTTTTATAGAAGATCAGAAGGGAAAAAATATTTTAAGGGGGCTCAGTCCTCGCAGGATTCGGCAAACTCAGCTTCCATTTCTCAATCCAATAACAACAAACATAATGAGAATCTGTTCTGAGTTCTCTAGGAAATAAAAGCACACTTTATGGAGTAAGCCCATCTGCATCTTAAGGAGTGTGCTAATCACACTTCTGTTAGTGCTTAATCTCATCCATTTGGGCAAAGAATTTATGATCCAAAAGAGTGACAATTCCCTAGAACCAGACCCCACTGTCTCCTATGTACTGATAACCTAGGTAGGGCACAGGGGTGACCTGACTATCTTTTGGAACTGAATTTGAATCCTAATTCAACAGCTCATCAATCATGGGACATTTAAAAAGTTACCTAACTTTTCTGAATGCTTATTTATAATAGGAGGCAGCCATAGCTACCTCTGAAGGCTGTTATAGGACTCAAAAGAGATAATTTAAAGTCTTTTGCAGCCTGCTTGGCACATGGTGTTCAATCAACATTATTTATTAATAGTAGTAATATTAGCCTACTCCCTTGACTTCTAGAACTTTGCTCCAAGACCTGTGTGATCTAATGACTCACTACGACCATAGGTCTTCCTGGGTCCTCATGCCTTGCTTTGAGGACAACTGCTTGGCTTTACCCCCAACAACCTGTTATGAAAGTAAAGTAAGGAAAGTGTCCTTCCCGCCTCAGAATAGCAGGGAGTTAAATATATTTATTGATCTTCAATTCCCTTTCCCACCCCTCTCTCTATCTATAATGTTACAATGATATAGTTCCAATTATATCCAACTTAGTAGGAGACTTCAAACTTTGGTAAGCAGCAGAACCAGCAGAAGCTCACATTAAGAATGCAGTCCCCTAGGCCACTCTGCAGGATTCTGATCAAGTAAACCTGCTGTGGAGCCAGGAATCTTCGCTTTAACAAACCTGTAGATCACACTTTGAAAAACATGGACTTAAAAATTATCTCGTCTCAGGGTATGAAACTCAAAACTTTCAGAGGCCAAGTAGATCGTGCATGTCTATGAAAGGGCAGCAGGTAACATGGAAAAGGAAAGATGCTTACAAATGGAACTGGAAAGTACATACCTTGCATAGTTTCTTTCCTTTTTCTTTTTTTTTAAATTGAGCTATAACTATGGCACATTTACAAGATGGAATACTATGCAGCAGAAAGAAAGAAGGAGCTCCTACCCTTTGCAACAGCATGGATGGAACTGGAGGGCATCATGCTAAGTGAAATAAGCCATGTGGTAAAAGACAAATACCATATGGTCTCACCTTTAATAGGAACCTAATCAACAAAACAAATAAGCAAGCAAAATATAACTGGAGACACTGAAATAGAGAACAAACTGACAGTAACCAGAGGGGAGGTAGGAGGAAAAAGTGGTTTCCAGGAATATCTGTAAAGGACATACAGACCAAACCAGGGAGGGGCGGGATCAGAGGTGGAGGTGGGGATGGCTGGGGGGGGGGGCAGTGGTGGAGGGAAAATGGAAACAACTGTATTTGAACAACAATTTTTTAAAAAGTTTAAAAAATGAGCTGCAATGCATTTTGAAACAATTCACTAGACAGACAAAAAAATTTTTTTCTTCGAGCCCAGAAATGTCAAATGACTTGCTCAGTATTGGTCCAGTCACAGGAAAGCTGGGCCCAGAGCCTTGCTTGTTTCTGCTCAGGTCACCATGCCCCACTGGAGCCTCATGAGTGGAGCTCAGCAGTCTCCCTCTTTGCCCCAAGACTAAATCCAACACCCAGTTGGAGAAAAGGAAAAGTATCATTGAAAAAGCCCAGGTCAGAGGGTTACTCTAGTGTGGTCTATTCCCGAGACAGAATTTTCTTGGAGCGAAGCAGTCTAGGGCTCACGGGGGAGGTCTTCACCCATCGGTCCTGGGTGCCCAGATCCTCACACTGCAGGCGTGTACCATCAGTCATCCTGCTGTGGCCTGTGACACTACTGAACTGTCTATTTTCAAGCAACTAGAAGCACGTATGCTTCCTGAGAGAACTATCCACTTGGTAATGGTGATCTGGTACAAGAACTATCAGACTACATCCGTCCTTAGAGATGTCCCCAGTGTGTCATCAAGTGGAAAAACTTAACTGCAATAAAAATATGGACAGGAAAGCAGTAGCATATGTACATGTGTGGATGTATATATATACATGTATACATATATATGCACATATACGGCAAAAGAAAAGAAAAATGTTTGGAAAGATATATCTCTTAACAGTAAATACTGCTGGAGAATGGGACTGGGAGGAGGAGAGCATTCTTTTTTTATTTTATATATCTCTGAATTTTCTTTTAAACAACTAGAATGGATCATTTTTGTACATCGCTTTCCAAAAATAAAATACAGATATTAGACAAATGGCAGTGAGGACAGTATAGTTATTTAATCTGTACAAACCTCCACATAAAAACCAAGAGGGCAACAGAGAGCAAACCCGAAATCTGTGGAGCACATTTTTCAAATCTAGGTGACAAGGCATCTCGGAGAACCACAAGGTATGCAAGCAGGTGACATCAAATCACCAACAGCCACCTCTGCATGCTTTCAGCATTGGTGTGGGAGAGAGCAGAGGAAGCCACAGGACTTCTGACAGACCTCCAAACTGAACTCCCCCCCCAAAGAGCCAACAGGAAAGTGAGGTGAGTCAGTTTAAGAACAAGAGGTCAAGCTGGAAGAGTTTGGCCTAATCCCATTAGTGAATGAATGCATGGGGGCCCATGCTAAAATCTGAAGTGGCTTGGCCAATCCAGCCCCTATGAACTCCTGAAATGGACCAGCCAGGGCTCCATTCCAGGGCGTGACCATACACTGAGGAGAAACTTCTGGGTGTAGAATCAAAATTAAGCAGGATTTGGATAATAGAGCCAAGGAAAGAGAGGGTCAGGATCAAGATGAGAAAGGGGACAAGGTCAGGAATTTTCAGAAAGCAAGGCACCATTGTTTAGAACACTGCACTTGCCCTGGCTGGGGTGACTCAGTGGACTGAGTGCCGGCCTGCCAGCTGAAGGGCCGCCGGTTGATTCCTGGTCAGGGTACATGCCTGGGTTGTGGGCCAGGTCCCCATTTGGGGGCATGTGAGAGGCAACTGGTTGCTATATCTCTCACACATTGCTGTTTCTCCCCCTCTTTCTCCCTCACTTCCCCTCTCTCTAAAAGTAAATAAATAAAATCTTAAAAAAAAAAAACTCCAGTACACTCATATATCCTAATTTCAGGAAAATCAGCAGCACATAACAATAAGCAACAGAAAAGTATCAAGATTAAACCCAATAAATACAACAGATAACACCTTAAGAGGAATAGAAGGTGAAAAAAAGGGAAAATTTAAAAACCAAAATGAAATTATTAGAAACTGACAAATACTGAAGATAAAAGAAGAACATTCAACAGATGGATAATGAGATATCTATACACTCATTGTTGGAAGAGAACCAACCTCTATTGGGAACATAAATGCTTAAAATGTTGAATAGTTTAAACTACAAAAGACAAAGTTCACCCAGTGCTATTGTAGCTGTTTCATTAATTCCCCTTTCCTAGGAAAGGTATCTTCTAGCTAGTTTTTTAAAATTATATTTTATTGATTATGCTATTACAGTTGTCCCATTTCTCCCCCATCATTCCCCTCCACCCTGCACACACCCTCCCACCCACATTCCCCCCCTTTAGTTTATGTCCATGTGTCATAAGTTCTTTAGCTTCTACATTTCCCACACTATTCTTGCCCTCCCCCTGTCTATTTTCTACCTACCATCTATGCTACTTATTCTCTGTACCTTTCCCCCTCTCTCCCCCTCCCACTCCCCTGTTGCTAACCCTCCAAGTGATCTCCATTTCTGTGTTTCTGCTCCTGGTCTAGCTGTTTGCTTAGTCTGCTTTTGTATTAGGTGTGGTTGTTAATATCTGTGAGTTTGTTGTCTTTTTACTGTCCTATTTTTTATCTTATTTTTCTTAGGTAAGTCCCTTTAACATTTCATATAATAAGGGCTTGGTGATGATGAACTCCTTTAACTTGACCTTGCTTGAGAAGTACTTTATCTGCCCTTCCATTCTAAATGACAGCTTGGCTGGATAGAGCAATCTTGGATGTGGGTCCTTGACTTTCATGACTTGGAATACTTCTTTCCAGCCCCTTCTTGCCTGTAAGGCCTCTTTTGAGAAATCAGCTGACAGTCTGATGGGAACTCCTTTGTAGGTGACTGTGCCCTTATCCCTTGCTGCTTCTAGAATTCTCTCCTTCATTTGAATCTTGGCTAATGGAATTATGATGTGCCTTGGTGTGTTCCTCCTTGGGTCCAACTTCTTTGGGACTCTCTGAACTTCCTGGACTTCTGGAAGTCTATTTCCTCTGCCAGATTAGGGAAATTCTCCTTTATTCTTTGTTCAAATAAGTTTTCCACTTGTTGCTCTTCCTCTTCCCCTTCTGGTATCCATATAATTCGGATGTTGGGATGTTTAAAGATGTCCTGGAGGTTCCTAAGCCTTTCCTCATTTTTTTGAATTCTTGTTTCTTCATTCTTTTCTGTTTGGTTGTTTCTTTCTTCCTTCTGGTCCACTCCATTGATTTGAGTCCCAGTTTTCCTCCCATCACTATTGGTTCCCTGTGCATTTTTCTTCATTTCACTTATTGTAGCCTCCATTTGTTCCTCTAATTTGTGACCAAAATCAACCAATTCTGTGAGCTTCCTAATCACCAGTGCTTTGAACTGTGCATCTGATAGGTTGGCTACCTCTCGGTCGCTTAGATGAATTAGCTCTGGGGCTTTGATCTGTTCTTCCATTTGAGCCTTTTTTTTTTTGGTCTGGTCGCGCCTGTTACATAGTGAGGGTCAGAGCCTTAGGTGTTCACAAGGGCGGGACAACCCAGTCGCTAGGTTGTGATGCTGGATGTGGAGGTGGGGTCTGAAAGGGAACAATGGTGCTTGCTCTGCTCTCTCTTAGGTTCCCATCCCTTCCGCCACTTTCCCCCAAGCAAATTGGGCCCTTCTGGTGCTGATTTCCATGTGGGCAGGCTCTTGCACATTCCAAGACCCTATGGGTCTCTCCAACAAACTCTCCCGTGAGGCTGAGATTCTTTTCCGGCACCCCAACCCCCACAAGTGTTCTCAATTGGTGCTTTTTAGGCTTTATTTACCGGCGCTGGGGCCCTGCACTGCACAGTCTGTCTCGCTGCCCATTTTCACCTGGTTTATCTGCACGCGAATGTGTGACCTCAGTCAGCCACCTGTGTGCCTTGTTTGGTCTGCTCGTTGCCTCCCTGCGCTCAATAACTGCCACCTGTGCACCTGGGACCACCCAGTACTGATTCTTCCTGCCACGACCCCTCTCTGTCAGCTGCTGACTCCACCTCTCTTACCAGTCTGGATGAATTGTTGTCGGACTTCTGTGCAATTCAATCATCTATCTGTTCTGGTTGGGCTTTTTTTTGTTCTATATTTCTGTTGTCCTTAATCTTGGTTGTGAGAGGAGGCACAGTGTGTCCACCTACGCCTCCATCTTGGCCGGGAGTCTTTTTTTTTTTTTTTTTTTTTTAAGAACACTTGGCTGAAAGGAGTGATAGGGATCAGTACACCTTGGACTGTCAGAATCCTCAATATCCTGGACCAATCCAGATTTTATAGGTCCTACAGTTTATAGAACTTGGGGAGCCCTCATTAATAAAAATACAAACATGGTTTATTTTGTAAATTTTACAAGAACATATGGCAATTCAAGGGGTCCTAATTTAGCCTTATGGAAAATCCACTTCTGCTCATGTCTGCTTCTAATACCAGGTTAGGCTAACTTCTAGGCCTTTTTGGGGGTAATGATTTGTTTTGAAAGAGTATTTTTTTTTAAAAGCAGTTAGGTTCACAACTAAATTACAAGGGAGGTACAGAGATTTCACCTATACCCCTGTCTCAACACGTGTGCAGCCTCTTCCTTTATTGACACCCTCCACCTCAGCAGGGCACTTGCTGCAGCAGACGAGGACCTACACTGACACGTCGTGATCACTGACAGCCCGTAGTTTACATTAGGCTTCACCCTGGGGGTTGTGTAGCCTGTGGGTTTGGACAAATGTATAATGACATTATCCATCATTATAATTCCATACAGAGCAGTTTCACTGCCCTAAAAATCCTCATCCTGGGCTCCCCCCCTGCACCTGTCTCCAAGGCACCCTTTCCCCTGCCTTCCCAGGGAGCCAAAGCAGCCCCCGC
This sequence comes from Anoura caudifer, assembly GCA_004027475.1. Taxonomy (NCBI): domain Eukaryota; kingdom Metazoa; phylum Chordata; class Mammalia; order Chiroptera; family Phyllostomidae; genus Anoura; species Anoura caudifer. The sequence goes on along the minus strand of PVKU01001849.1, from coordinate 238,096 downwards.
TAGTCTCTTCCTACAACATTTCTAGAGAGCCGAAGTGGCCCCTCCTGGTTTCTCTCCTGTTGCTTCTTCTACCCTAAGCCTTTCCTTGTTTCACTGTCCCCAGCTTTAATAAACATACTCTAAAAATAAAAAAGAAGGAAAGGAAGGAAGGCAGGGAGGGAGGGAAGGACGGTAGGGAGGGAGGGAAGGAGGGAGGAAGAAAACCCCAACATTTAAGTACCTGCCTTAAAGACAGCAGTTCTTGCATCATCCTGCCTCTCTCCTGATCTCTTTTTCTATAGGTTCACATGTTTTTTCATAAGAGCCTTCTATGAAAATGCTTGGATCTTCTCAAGAATCTGCAGGTTCAATTGAGAGGTTGTGAAATAGCTAAAGGATGCAGATCCTAGACAAGCTCCTGAACACCAATGGCCCACCTCTGTTTGGGCCACTCCACACAACGAAAGTTACAGGCAGAAGGTCTGAAATTCTAGCAACCCAGAGAGTGTTGACGGATTACAGTTAAAGCACACTTTAGTGAGAAATCAATAAGACTAAAAGTGGGCTTTGGGGTTAAATCTCCTCAAAGTTAAGATGGGGGAAAGTAAATAAAACTGAGGATCTTATAAACTAGCCAAAACTGTCTATGAGTAGAATTTGGTTTTGTTGGTATAGCACTGCAGTGAAAATAACAAGCTCTAGGGTCAGGCAAATCCAGGTTCAAATCCTGGCTTGACATTTATCTGCTTGTAAACCTGGGTGCCTTACCTTGTCATTCTAAGCCTCAGCTTCTTCACCCAGAAATGAGGGCAGTAACAATGCTGCATCCACCACAGAATTGTGAGAAATAAATGTAAACCCTTTTGTAAAAGGATCATAAGAACTGCTTGGTACATTTTAGTTACTACTAGGAATTCTATCTTCTCTAAATTCATTTATTTCTGTGGTTTCAAATTTACTCTTTAACTCCTTAATTTTTTTTTAAATTTAAAAGCTTATTTTATTTTACTTTTTTAAAGATTCTATTTATTTATTTTTAGAGAGAGGGGAATGGAAGGAGAAAGAGAAAGAGAGAAACATCAATGTGTGGTTGCCTCTCACATGCCCCCAGCTGGGGACCTGGTCTGCAACCCAGGAATGTGCCCTGACTGGGAATTGAACCAATGACCCTTTGATTCGCAGGCTGGCACTGAACCACTGAGCACACCAGCCAGGGCTATTTTATTTTTAAAATACCATTCAAGGACCTTGTCTTGTCTGAACTAAAGGAAGAAAGGATTTTGCATACTGGAGTCAGGGCAGTCAGGGGGTCAGGGTACACTGAGGAAGCAGGTCTGGCGATGGCGGCAGCTGTCCATGCTGACCTAGCTCCTGGGGACAGGAGTGGGCCAGAAGGCATGTCAAAATCTGCACGTAACTTTGACTCCTCCCAAACTTAACTACTGTTAGTATTAGATGAAAATAGATTTCAAGGCTAAAAATTTAAATGGGACTGAAAGGAATATTTCACGTTAATAAAAGTTCAAACCATTAAGATGTGACCATCATAAAATTTTAAGAATCTAACTCACAGCCTCAGAATTCAGATTTAAGTTTATTTAAATGCCTTCAGGGCAAAATCTAGCATCATGCTCAACTTATCTTTTAGGTTGCTGTTTTTACTTATATAAGTATATAAGTAAACTTATATAAGTATACAAGTATATGAGTATGCTTTATAAGTATATAAGTAAACATGAGGAAACTTTATTATCTTGTCAGCTCATCTAATTCATTCAAAACTTTAAAAAACATATCCAGCATATTTAGCCCTGAGCACTGGCTAATTATGGACTGAGCACTGGCCTGTGAACTGCAACGTCGCTGGTTTGATTCCCAGTCAGGGCTTGTGCCTGGGTTGTGGGCCAGGTCCCCACCTGGGGGTGTGTGAGGGGCAATCAATCACACATCAATATTTCTCCCCCTCTCTTTCTCTATTCCTTCTCCTCTTTCTAAAAATAAATAAATAAAATCTTTTTTAAAAACCTTTAAATTATCCAGACTATTTAGATGTTTTCAATGCAGGAGTTGCTCAGGGCATGCATCTGCCACACCAATAGAAGTGGAAGTTCTGGATCAAGCTTCTCAATTGTATAATTTCAATTGTTTTTATTCTCTCTGTGGTTTATCATTTATTTTTAAAACATATTTTACATTTCAGAAGAGTTTTTGATTTATAAGAAAAAAATGCAAAGACAATTTAGAGAGTTCCCAAACACTCCCCACTCAGTTTTCTCTATTATTATGATCTTACATTAGATTAGTGTAGTTTACATTTGTTACAATCAACCAATCAACACTGATATTTTATTACTAGCTAAAGTCCATTCATTATTCATATTTCCTTACTTTTTACCTAATATCCCTTTTTGTTCCATTTGAAAAGTTGAGTATAGATAATAAAATTTCAATGGTAAACACTAAAATAATAGACAGTATATAACTTGCAAGTTACTAAAGGGAAATAAAGAATAAAAAACATTCAATTACTTTAAAAGAAGACAAAGAAAGATAGAGAAAAACGCATGAGGGGAAGGCAGGACAAATGAAAATCCCAAAAATATAGCAAGAGGAAATTCAAATATGTAAATGGATTAAATGGTCCCATTTAAGACAAGCATAGATTGATCTAAAGTAAATCTGGACTTATGGTCAAGATGGAGGCATAGGTAGACATGCTTGGACACCTTGCACAATCACAGAAAGAATTACAATAGGTCTCAAAACAAATAACACTCAGAACCACCAGAAAATTGATCTATATAGAAGTCCAACAACCAAGGATTTAAAGAAACCACATTCATCCAGGCGGGTAGGAGGGACTGAGATGCAGAGATGGGTGGAGAGACACAGAGATGTGGTGTGGCATGGACAGGTGGTGGTGGCAGAACAGTCAGTTCCACATTCACGTGTGGTGGATAAAATCAGGCGGGACACCTTGGGAGCCAGCAATCCCAGTCCCAGGACAGACTGCACAGCCTAGGGTTCTAGCGCTGGGAAGAAAAATCCCCATAACTTATGGCTGTAAAAACCAGTGGGGGCTGGGGCAGTGGAAAAAAATTGCCAGATTTTCAGGAAACTCTGCTTAAAGGGCCTGCACACAAACCCACCTCCTCTGGGATTCAGCACCAGGGCAACAGCTGGAAGGGTACCAGTCACTTTTGGGGAGTGGGTAAATTGACTGGAAATGAGGTGAGTCCAGGCAAACCTCCAGAAGCTAGGAAGCGGTGTTGTCCCCTCTCCAGGTCCTCCCCCTACACAGAGCTACAAAGCAGTGAAGCAGGTTGCCCTGCCCTGGTTACTACCAAAGGCTCTGCCCGAACGATTTACAGGTGCCTTTTCTATAATAGGCAACACTGCTAAGACAAGGAGTCAAAGCAGCTCTGCCTAATACACAGAAGCAAACACAGGGAGGCTGCCAAATTGAAGAAACAAAAAAATATGGCCCAGTTGAAAGAACAGAATAAAACCCTAGAAAAATAACTAAATGAAAGGGAGATAACCAACCTATCAGATGCAGAGTTCAAAACACTGGTGATCAGGATGCTTAAAGAAATCACTGAGTACAGCAACAACATAAAAAAGACTCAGGAAGAAATGAAGGTTACATTAGTGAAATAAGGAAAAATCTACAGGGAACCAACAGTGGAGGGGAGGAAGCCAAGATTTATATCAATGATTTGGAACATAAGGAAGAAATAAGCATTCAACCAGAACAGCAAAAAGAAAAAAGAATTGAAAAAAATGAGAATAGTATAAGGACCCTCTGGGGCATCTTCAAATATACCAACATCTGAATCATAGGGATGCCTGAAGGAAAAGAGGAAGAGCAAGAAATTGAAAACTTATTTGAAAAAATAATGAAAGAAAACTTTCCTAATTTGGTGAAGGAAATAGACATGCAAGTCCATGAAGCACAGAGTCCCAAGCAAGTTGAACCCAAAGAGGACCACACCAAGACACATCATAATTAAAATGTCAATGGTTACAGATAAAGAGAGACCCTTAAAAGCAGCAAGAGGAAAGCAGAGTTACCTACAAAGGAGTTCCCATAAGACTTTCAGCTGATTTCCCAAAGAAACTTTGCAGGCAAGAAGGGACTGGCAAGAAGTATTCAAAGTGATGAATAGCAAGGACCTACAACCTAGGTTACTCTATACAGCAAAGCTATCATTTAGAATGGTGTTAGGTTGGGCATGGTAAGATAAGATGGCCACCAGGGGCTGAAGCCTGAGAAAAGCTGGCTGACGTCAGATGAAAATGACTGGAGAGGCGGGCCAAACCAGGAACAACATCACCATAGCAACTCATGCCTAAAAGGATTGACCAATGATACGTCACCATCTGGCTTAAAAGAGCCAATCCTCAGCTGCCATGATGAGTACTACCCCAACTGCGTGTATAAAATTATTTTCCTTCTTAAGTTCGGGCATGACTTCCTTGGCCCCAACCTATGGACCGGAGAACCTCGCCCAGGTGTGCAACCCCCAATAAAGCTCTGTATTGCCCCATTTTGTGGCTGATTGGCATTATTTCCTCAGCGGAATACTAATAACCTTACAAATGGAAGGGTAGATAAAGTGCTTCCCAAACAAGGGAAAACTAAAGGAGTTCATCATCACCAAGCCCTTATATGAAATGTAAAAGGAACTTATCTAAGAAAAAGAAAAACATTAAAACTATGAATATTAAAATGGCAACAAATTCACAATTATCAACAACTGAATCTAAAAAAACAAACTAAGCAAACAACCAGAACAGGAACAGAACCATAGATATGGAGATCATTTGGAAGGTTATCAGCTGGGAGGGGGAAGGGGGAGAATGAGGAAAAGGTGCAGGGATTAAGAAGCATAGTGGTAGGTACAAAATAGGCAGGGGGAGGTTAAGAATAGTATAGGAAATGGAAAAGCCAAAGAACTTCTATGCACAACCCAAAGAACTTATATGGACATGAACCAAGGAGGGGATTGCTGGAGGGAGTAGGGGGTACCAGGTGGAGGGGGGCAAAGGGGGAAAAATTGGGACAACTATAATAGCATAATCAATAACATATATTTTTAAAAATTTTAAAAATAAAAAATAAAGTAAAATCTATCTTTGTGAGGTTTATTAGAGAGACAGGACACAGAATATTTTGAAGTAAAAAGGTAGAAAAAGACATACCAGGCAAACACTAACAACTTGGTTAGCTGTATCAACATCAGGTAAAATAAACATTAAGGCAAAAAGCACCACTTGAGATAAAGATGAATTCATCAGGAAGCTTTAACAATTCTCAACAACATAATCCACAATTTTATCTAATGGACATATCTACAAGATATCCAACATTATAAAAAATATATATTTTTATAATAAAAAATACTAAAAACAAGAAATACAAGAAAGAACCAAAAAAAAAAAAAACCCAAGAAAAAAGTAAAGCAAACAAATATACTTGGAACTGAGTGACATAAATCATAAATATATTACATGTGTGATTCAGCTAAAGTAGGACCTGAGAGGAAATTTGTAACTTAAATGGCTTTGAAAAGATCATAACAGGGCTGCTTGAGTGTACCCCCACCAGCAATGGGTTTACCCCAGAGCAAGCATCCACAAGTGAGAACAAAATGGCATACAACTTAAGAAGTTGGAAAAAGGAAAACATAAAAAATCCAAAGAAAGTAAGTAAAAGGGAGGAAATAATAAATATAAAATCAGAAAATACTTTACATAGCACTTTCTGTGTGTTGGGTGCTCTTCTAAATTCTTAGTGCTTATTTACTTAAGAAAATGACACAACACAGAGGATTAACCTCAAAATGATACAACAGAGAGGAGTAAAACAAAATTTGATTTTTAGAAAAAGAAAATTAAAATTTAAAAACCTTTGGCAAGATTGATCAAGAAACGGCCTGGGGCAGGGATGGGAGTAGAAAACTGTACAACAACAATTAAAATTTTTTAAAAATGGGGGGAAAAAAAACCCAGACTGGCTGGTGCAGCTTAGTGTATCGAGCGCGGGCTGTGAACCAGAGGGTCACTGGTTCGATTCCCAGTCAGGGCACATGCCTGGGTTGCAAGCCAGGTCCCCAGTGGGGATCATGTGAGAGGCAACCACACACTGATGTTTCTCTCCCTCTCTTTCTCCCTCCCTTCCCCTCTCTCTAAAAATAAATAAATAAAATATTTTTTAAAAAAGATTGATGAAGAAACAGAGAGGGGGAGGTCCATATATGTGGTAATGGTTATAAAAATGAGAACACTGTAAATATAACAGAGATTAAAGAGATATTGAGAGTGTATTATGAAAAAACGTACATTGACAAATTTGAAAACTTGCATGAAATGAACCAATTTCTAGAAAAAAATTTATAACTTACTAACACTGACTCAAGGATAAATAAAAACCCTGAATACCGCTTAAGATCGTGTCACAAAGAAATCAGGTCCAGATGGTTTGCCAATGAATTCTAATATATATTCAAGGGCCACACAATCCCACCTTGCATAACCCAATCCAGAGAATGGAAAAAGGTAAATCATTCCCCAAATTATTCTGTGAAGCTAGCAAAATCCTGATACCAAAACTTGGCAAGGGCTTATAAAACAGGAAAATTATAGGCCATACTCAGTGACAGAGATGCACAAATCCTAATACAGTAAACTGTTAGAAAACAAAATCTAATATATTACAACCAAATTGAGTTTATTCTAGAAATGTAAATTTGGTTTAACGTTTAAAAATCAACCAATATAATTAATTGTATTTACATATTAAAGGAAGATTAAGATGTTCATTCACTAGATGTGTAAAGTGCATAGGATAAAATTCAACATCAATTCATAATTTTTAAAAATCTCTTATAAAACTAGGAATAGTTGTCTTCCTTAATCTGATAAGGCCTCTACAAATACTCCCTATATTATTATCCATTACTGCACAACATATTGCCCCAAAGCTTACTGGCTTCACACAACAATAAATATTTATGTTCTTATTTACTATAGCCAAGACGTGGAAGCAACCCAAGTGTCCTTTGACGCATGGATGAAGAAGATGTGGTACATGTATACAATGGAATATTGCTCAGCCATAAAAAGATGAAATGTTGTCATTTTCAACAACATGGATGGATTTTGAGTATTATGCTAAATGAAATAAGTCAGATGGAAATGCTTAAGAACTGTATTTCATATGTAGGATATAAAACAAAAAAACAAACAACTAACCCAAACCCCTCATAGATACAGACAATAGAATGGTGATTACTGGAGGGGAAGGGATGGAGGGAGGATAAAAAGAGGTCAAATACATGGTGATGAAAAGAGACTAGATCTCAGGTGGTGAGCACGTAATTGAGGATACAGATACTGTATTATAAAGTTGTGCACCTGAAATTTATATAATGTTGTTGCCCCATGTTATCTCAATAAATTTAATAAAAATATTTATGCTTTCACACAGTTTCTGTGGGTCAGAAATTTGGAGCAGCTTAGCTGAGTGGTTCTAGCTGAGGGTTTCTCATAAGATTGCAGTCAAGAATGTTGGCTAGCACTGTAGTCAGCTGAAGGCTCAGCCATGGCTGGAGGAACCTCTTGGACTGTGGCTCCCTCTCAGTGCTGGCAAACTGATGCTGACTGCTGGCTGGAGGCCTCTTTGCCACGTTTGCCCTCCCATAGGGCTGCTTGAGTATGCTCCAAGCATAGCATCTGGCTTCCGAAAGGAACAGCAGAAACGTTAGGAAAAATTTCTCAGTCTCCTAAAGGATACTTACCTACCACAAAAACTATGTTTAATGACAAAGTGTTGGAAGATTTCCACTGAAATAAGGAGGCTCACTACTATCACCAACATTATATTCAAATTTAGTCAATGCAATTAAATTTTTTAAAAAGAATTAAGAATTATAAATATTGGAAAGGAAAAACAATTTGGTGATATCTATCAAAATATTAAGTACATGCATCTACAAGTTTTAAATAGCCAATTGAACACAAGGAATTTTCCTTTTCCCTATAAGGACCACTCCTTGTTAAAATGATGGCAATGATATATAAATAAATAAAATTTACAGTGGGGTAAATAATGAGGTAGCCCATAAGCAAATGAAAGATTTCAACCATCATATGGAAGTTAGAGAACGGATACAGAAGAGGAAGCTCCTGCCAAAAGTACTTGTGAAGTGTGATCAGTCTTAGAGAATTTTGTAGAAGCTTTTAACTGGCAAACACCAGGTACAACAGAGAAGAAAAATGAGGTGATATACCTATTAATTTAAAGCCTGTATGCAGGATAGTCAACCTGTCAACTCCATGCTCCCTCCATCAGCCAAGGAACTACCCCTCCAGAAGATAAATGAAGAATTCTCAAAGTAAATCAAATGGCTCAATGAGAAAGGGTTCAATGTGCAAAATGCAGGCTCAGGAATCACAGAACTTTGTTTCAACATCTGTGTGGAATTTGGCCACCCAAGTAAAATGGTCCAAAGTGTTAATATCTGAGATTATACAATATCTGAATAAGAATAGAAGATTTGTTTGAGTTACATGTGTAAAGCTATATATACCAGTAATTATGGGTTCCATTGTGGTTGCAAATAGATAAGTTGAAATCCTAACCCCCTATACCTTAGAATATGACCTTATTTGGAAATAAAAGTTATTGTAGATATAATTATTTAAGATGAAGTCATACTGGAGTAGGGTGGGCTCTTAATCCAATATGACCAATGTCCTTATTAGAAGAGAAGAGACTCAGACACACAAAAAGTGCACCATGGAAGAAGAGAGGCAGCGACTGGAGTGATGTGTCTACAAGTTAAGGAATGCCAGGAATGGCTGACCCAACAAACTTAAAAAAAAGGGGGGGCTTGGAACAGATCCCTCCTATGACCCCTCAAGAAGGAACCCATCCTGCTGATACCTTAATTTTGGACTTCGCCTCCTACTGTGAGGGAATACATTTCTGTTTTAAGCCTCCCAATTTATGGTACTTTGTTATAGCAGCCTTAGGAAACTAATACACATCAGTTTTCTACATCAATTTTTCTTTCTCAGTCTTGGCACATTTCTTACACTCTTAAGCATCCTTGAAAAATGAATGGAAATATAACAGTAAAGTAAAACGGAATGGGTTAAACCCCTGGGTTACTAATTGCTTCCTGTCTAGATTTTCTCTACAAAGAGAGAGAATTCTGAGTAGAGGTTGTTTACTCTGAAAGAAGATCATAGCCACAAGTTGTTAATCAACATTAAACAGCCAAGTATCACTTTTTTTTTTTTTTTTAAGTTGATGTAGTCTTTTTGGTTGTACAAAGACTTTGGCCCTTTCTCTCCACTATTACTGGTCTTCTAGATTTTCTTAGTCATCTGTTTTAGAAAGCATTTTGCTATCTAATTCTACTTCCTTTGGGGGGAAAAATGGGATATTTAGCATACACTGAGAAGCTTAACTTGACAGAGATACTATTTCCTCTCTCATTGTCCTTCTCAGCCAAATTCCCGGGGAAAGAAACTTGCTTGGCTCAGCTGGGTGAGTACCACCTTATTTGCAACCATTTGTTTCAGGTATAGGATGCACTGCTACCCTGTGGTACAAAATCTGCTGTAGGGCTCCCATTTGAGGTAAGATAGCCAATAAAGGCAGTCATTATGGACTGGGAAGATACTCTAGAAGTGTTCTACTAAAGCTGTTATTTATACTTTAAAGCTATTACTTATAATTTAATGAACAGCTTTGTATATGAGGTATGTCCAGAAAGTATCCAGCCACAGACCATGAAAAATAGAGACATTTACTGAAGAAGATACAAGATTTAAGAAACAGTGTACATAGGACAATGGTGCCTCATCCCCTTCAAAGTTACGACCTTGTTGAGGAAATCTGGTTCATTGGTAGAGGTTTGAGTCAAGTCATTAGCAAGCACAGCACAGTGTTCCTTCTGCTCTGGTAACAGAAGCTGTGGAATGAATTTTGCCACGACATGTTTCCTGCCAAGATCTTGCGTCAAATCTCAGACACAGTAGTTTTAGAATCCCCAGATCTGCTTCTGGTTCTCACACTGTCAGTTGCCAGTCTTTGTTAATTTCAGCCCATATACATTCAACATTCTCAGGTGCCCTGCTTGTTGCAGGCCTTCCAGAACATGAGTCACTTTCAACGCATTCTCAACCATCTTTGAAGCATTTGTGCCACACTTTTATTTGTGCTGCACTCATTGCTTTGTTCTCCAAAGCCTTCTGAATCAACCGAATAGTTCCCATGGAGGATGTTTGAGCTTAATGCAAAATTTGATACAGATTTGTTGCTCTACTCACTGTCATTTTGAATGTGACAGCCACACAGTACAAATGCTCATTTAATGGCATCTACCACCCTCACTGACTAGTACAGTGAAGTCATCATAGTTCACACATGTATAATCCAGTCTACTGTCCTTGGCTACCAGGTTACATTGATGTCTCGCAAACCATTCTTGTTATATGAACAATGGCTCGACTTATTCCAGACAGGCCTCCTGATAAACATTATCTGGTTAATTCCCTAGGATTAATTCTTAAAGGTAGAATTATTAGGTCAAGACATGTTAATATGATTAAAGTTTTAAATTCATGTTATCAGATTGCTCTCCAAAGACTGAATTAGTTCACATTCCTACCAGTAGTATATAAAATGACAACTTGATGAAACATAATATTTATCAATATTAGATATCTTTTTTACACCTTTGCCAACTTGATGAATAAAGGTGGTATCTCATTATTTTAATCCATCTTTTTTCTTTTTTAATTTTAAATTTTTAAAGATTTTATTTATTTACTTTTAGAGAGAGGGGGAGGGAGGGAGAAAGAGAGAGAGAGAAACATCAATGTGCAAGAGATACAGGGATCAGTTGCTCTTGGTTGCTTCTTGTAAGCCCCCTACTGAGGACCTGGCCTGCAACCCAGGCATGTGCCCTGACTAGGAATTAAACCAGTGACCATTTTGTTCACAGGCCAGAACTCAATCCACTGAGCCACACCAGCCAGGGCTAATCTGTCTTTTTTCTTATAATTAGAAAAGCTGAATATTTTCATCTGCTCTTTTGGATATTTTTATTTCTTCATTTTTGAAGAACTTATTCATATGAATTAGCCATTTTCAAATAGGGCTGTTTTTTTCATCCTAATGGTTTAAAATAACTTATCACATATTCAAGAAATTTACTTTGTAATATAGATATAGAAAATTTTCCTATTAATATTTTTATTTTGTTTATAGAGTGGATTTTTTGGGAAGGTGCCTGGTTAACTCTAAAAGGATGTTTTTACCTAAATATTATCTTCAGATCAACTTTAATAATAGATTTTTAAAAATACTTGGGAGGACAATAGATTGAATACTAACAACTGAATCTTGAATATTTAATGAGCATGAAGTGCCAAGCAAATACTCAATTACAGTAACTTATATCATACTAAAGGGCTACCTAATTCTACCTTCCTTTATTCACTCCTACAGGTCAGCCTTTGTCTCTTCTCACCTGGATTTCTGCAACTGCCTTAAACTCTCTCTACCTCGAGTTTCATCTAGCCACCTTTCATCATGGCCAAAAAAATAATAATCCTTTTGATATAAAAATTTTATGTCACTTATCTGCTTAACGCCCTTTGATAAAATCCAAACTCCCTAGTACAAGGCCCTTCGCCCCTGCATCTACCTAATTTCTCTGGCCTTCTTCTATCTGTGTGTCATACATGTTCCAGCTGTAACAGACTAATTCTAGTTCTCTGAACATACCCTGTTGCTTCATAGACTTGTAAGACCTTCTGTTATTCCTCCTATGTGGACCCCCTTCCTCTCTGTCACTATTGAGTACTCTTATTCATTTTTCTAGATTCACCCATGTCTGTGCATGTTCTAGGGAGCCTGTCGCCTCTCTCTCACCTATTCCTTTAGGTATGTGGCCTCTGTGCTTTCACAGTGCTCCATGCATTTCTTTTTTAGCACTGTTGAGTGTTTACTAGTCTATGTCTTCCAAAAAACTGTAAATGTGATGACAGCCTCCTCTATCGCCATAATTCAGGGGCTTACACAGGGCTTGATACATCAGAGCCCATTAAGTTTTTGCCAATTAAATATATAGACAGACTTCCGGACAAGATGGAGGTATAGGTGGACACACTGTGCCTCCTTGCACAACCAAAATTAAGGACAACAAAGATTTAGAAACAAGAAAACAACCAGAACTAACAGAAAAGTGAACTGTACGGAAGTCCGACAACCATTCATCTAGACCAGTAAGAGGGGCAGAGTCGTGGCAGGAAGAAGCAGAGGTTGGTGAACCCCAGCACGAAGGAGCCCCAGGCATGCAGGCCATGGCTAGCAGACCCCAGGTGCGGGGTGGCAACGGGCAGACTCAGTGAGGCTGTACAAGGTGGCTGGCTGACCAACCAGGCGGTCCCAAATTCACAGATAATCCAGGTGAAAATGGGGAGCAAGACAGCCTCGCAACCCAGGGCCCCAGCACCAGGAAATAAAACCTAAAAATACTGATTGAAAACACTTGTGGGGGTTGAGGTGCTGGGAGAGACTCCCAGCCTAATAGGAGAGTTAGTTGGAGAGACCCACAGGGTCCTAGAACATACACAAGCCCATCTACATGGAAATCAGCACCAGAAGGGCCCAATTTGCTTGTGGAAAGCGGCAGAAGGGACTGAAATAAGAGAGAGAGCAGAGCAAGCGCCATTGTTCCATTTCAGACCCCACCCTCACATACAGCGTCACAACCCAGTGACTGGGCTGCCCCACCCTGGGGAACACCTAAGGGTCCACTCCTCACTATGTAACAGGTGCGGCCAGACAAAAAACAGAAAAAAAAAATTAAAACAAACAAACAAACAAACAAAAAGGTTCAAACAGGAGAACAGATCAAAGCTCCACAGCCAATTCATCTAAGCAACCAAGAGGTAGCCAACCTATCAGATGCACAGTTCAAAGCACTGGTGATCAGGATGCTCACAGAATTGGTTGATTTTGCTCACAAATTAGATGAAAAAAATGAAGGCTACAATAAGTGAAATGAAGGAAAACGTACAGGGAACCAATAGTGATGAGAGAAAAACTGGGACTCAAATCAATGGAGTGGACCAGAAGGAAGAAAGAAACAACCAAACAGAAAAGAATGAAGAAACAAGAATTCAAAAAAATGAGGAGAAGCTTAGGAACCCCCAGGACATCTTTAAATGTCCCAACATCCAAATTACAGGGGTACCAGAAGGGAAAGAGGAAGAGCAACAAGTGGAAAACTTATTTGAACAAATAATAAAGGAGAACTTCCCCAATCTGGCAAAGGAAATAGACTTCCAGAAGTCCAGGAAGCTCAGAGAGTCCCAAAGAAGTTGGACCCAAGGAGGAACACACCAAGGCACATCATAATTCCATTAGCCAAGATTCAAATGAAGGAGAGAATTCTAGAAGCAGCAAGGGATAAGGGCACAGTCACCTACAAAGGAGTTCCCATCAGATTGTCAGCAGATTTCTCAAAAGAGACCTTGTAGGCAAGAAGGGGCTGGAAAGAAGTATTCCAAGTCATGAAAGTCAAGGACCCACATCCAAGATTGCTCTATCCAGCCAAGCTGTCATTTAGAATGGAAGGGCAGATAAAGTGCTACTCAAGCAAGGTCAAGTTAAAGGAGTTCATCATCACCAAGCCCTTATTATATGAAATGTTAAAGGGACTTACCTAAGAAAAAGAAGATAAAATATAGGACAGTAAAAGGACAGCAAACTCACAGATATTAACAACCACCACCAAAAACAAAAGCAAACTAAGCAAACAGCTAGAACAGGAGCAGAAACACAGAAATGGAGATCACTTGGAGGGTCAGCAACAGGGGAGTGGGAGGGGGAGAGAGGGGGAAAGGTACAGAGAATAAGTAGCATAGACGGTGGGTAGAAAATAGACGGGGAGGGCAAGAAGAGTGTGGGAAAAGTAGAAGCTAAAGAACTTGTGACACATGGACATGAACTAAAGGGGGAATGTGGGTGGGAGGGCTATGCAGGGTGGAGGGGAATGAAGGGGGGAAATGGGACAACTGTAATAGCATAATCAATAAAATATGTTAAAAATGTATAGACAAATTAACATTTCCATCTTTCTCAGGAAAAAGTACAACCAAGCCAATATGCCACTATCAAAGTTTTAAGTGGGGATTAAACAATATACCAGAGGACATTAATAATAAAGAGTAATACCATTTAGAGTATTTGTTATTTGCTTTTCTGCCCTGTGCCTTAATTTCCATACTTTTTAGGTCTAAAATAATAGTATCAAGCAAACATCTTCAGAAGATAAACTAGGGTAGACAGAAGATTAAGAAATTTGGTTGTAAATGCTTTGATATGTCAGTTGCTGGTATAAAACTCCAAGAGACCTAAGAATATCATATTTTCAAATATATAATGGTGAAAGTCATTGAATAATGTAATATGATTCATTTTTTGAGGAATAATGCAAATGTAGTTTATTTTTACATGGAACCCTTCATTGGAGGATACTGAGAGGAAACTCCAGAGCTAAGATTTGGGAAGATGAGAGGAGCTTAAGAAGGTTATATAAACATCAAAGTTGCTAAGAGAAGGGCATCCAACCCGTGGCCCGCGGGCTGCATGCGGCCCAGGATGGCTATGCACACAGTCCAACACAAAATCATGAATTTATTTAAAACATTGGGGGGTGGAAGCAAGGGAGGGAGGTGAGTTTGGCTGGGGTTGGGGGGATAGTGATGGGGGTAAATTGCAGACAACTGTAACTGAACAACAATAAAATAATTTTATAAAAAATTACAACTTTTTTTTTTTGGTGATTACATGTTGCAATGTATTTAATGTGTGGCCCAAGAGAACTCTTCTTCCACTTTGGCCTAGAGATGCCAAAAGATTGGACACCTCATTTGGTTGTTCTCACATCAAAATTATACACCTTAAATACATACAAATTTTATTTGTCAATCATACCTTAATAGTTGATTAAGTTGTGGAAAAAAGAGAGAGAAGGACCTAAAGTTGTTTGTGGGAATCAAAACTGCCCAAGCTCATCTTTACAATAAAGAATCCCAAATAAAGTCCTGGTCTAGAATATTCCAAGCGGGTAACAAAGTTACCTGGTCAAAATATTCAGGTGAAGACCCCTAAATCATCTGGCCTAAGTAATCTAGATAATGAATTAATCTAATAATTTTATATTCTCCAGTTCAGTTTGCCAGTGTAGATCTGGCCCAAGGGGGTTTTGAAGCAAGAGAAATAAGGATAAAATGGAGACTAGAGAGACAGATCATTGTCTCTGGGGAGTCCTGAGAAAAGGTAATGTGGATGCTATAGTAGATGATATGGCCACGTGGAAGTAAGTTGGGGGCCCTCTGAGGACCCCTGTACTGTGACTGAGGTGACCGAAGAGTCGGAGGTATGTTAGCAGGAGGCTTGGGTGCCCAACTGGTTTTACCATCCAAGGTTAAGAGAATAGGAATTTGACTATCTATTGAAATCTCATCCCTTCTTTGAAGTTCATATCCTGTCTTCTTCAGAAAACTTTGCCTAAATCAGCCTGTATGATTTAGAGTTAGTTTGTAGCAATTTAATACCTTATTAAATCTCATCTTATATTATCACCTTAGTAGGTTGTAAATGTCTTTAGGGCAGAAATCTGTCTGGGGTTTAAAAAATGTCCACAATGCCTAGGGTAGGGTTGAGGATGTAATAAGTGTTCAACAAGTAAGTGTCCAATGGTAAAGTTGAAAGGTAGGAACCATAGGGCTCCCACAAGTTTCCTAAGCTTATTTCTAACTTACAGGAAGATTACCAGAGACTGTTGGGTCCCATTCCCACATTCTCAAATCAGAGAGCTGAGGTTCCCATAGTACATGGTATACTTTTCTCTGAAGACTGCTATCCTAAATGCAAATTAAGTCTCAAAGCCCTACAAAGGACAACGGGGAAAGCACAGTCCCTGTAAATCCCCTTGGGGACCAGGCTCTTCTCCCTGAGTCCTCATCTGCGTGTGAGTGTGCATGGTGGGGGAGGCAGTGGTGGGGTGGGAGGGCATCAGCAAGAGGGAGGAGAGAGACCCCAGGCAGTGATTATGTGGAGGGGATTTGCTATGTCTCTTTTCCTCCCCGCACCCCTCTTTCTTTGTCCTCTTTCTCCGTGTTCCTCTCTTTGTCCCCTTTTCCTCGTCCACTTCTTCTGCATTTGTCTGGGAGGATCCTGGAGTGTTCTTTTGATCGACTCAATCTTTCTCTGGCACTTGAGTTCTGATTGGCTGAAGGACTTAGAGGGGGAAAAAAACTTTAATTAAGTAGATAATCTCTTCTTTGGAAGTTTGGCAGCTCCATTTCACCTCCCCTTAACTCTGTTTGGGATCGCTTACACACCAAGGAAGTTGGGGTTTGAGGAGAATTCCACCCCACTACCATCTTACATCTCTGTCTCCCAAGTTTTCAGAATTTTTCTATCTCTGTTACTCCAGAGGATTATGTTGCTTATGAGGCTTTCTGTGTGCATTTTTCTTCTCACCTGTGTCCTCCAACTCATCCATACCTGGTAAGTAACCTGGAACTTAGAATTAGGTATGTGCATGTATTATATGGGGGAGAGGTCATTTTCACTTCTAGGAACGTAGGGCGCCTTGGGATCTTTCCTAGGAAAAATTGTTTAAGGCAGTAGGGCTCTTCCAAATCTATGACTGATTTCAGTAAATCTGTAGACCCCTGCCAATAAAAGAATGTTTGTGCTATATCACAAATATTCTAAGTGGTTTTAGGGGAAAGACAGTAGCCCTTTTTACCAAATACTGATTTCAGCATCATGAAGAAGAAGAAGGTGGCTCAGAGAAAGTTCTACGTGTGTTGAATCTGATCCTTGAGGTGAAGACAAAAATTCAGTGGGATCTTATTTTGCATTGTCTGACTTTAATGTTTCAGAATATTCTAAGTAACAGCTCAGATTACTTCCTAGAGGTTAAAAATTACCTCGAGCTCCTGAGTTGGTACTGGGTTAAAAAACATATTGGAAATAAGGTATTTTAGAAACCTAAACTTTTCTACAAATTTGCTTAATTTACAAATATTTCTAGTTGCTCAGAAAATTAGATAATGTGTGTGAGAGTGCTTTGTAAACTATGAACCCCTGCACAAGTGATGGATGATATGATCACTTGCACTTAGCTCTTGGAAACCACATAAAGTCTCTATACATGGACAGTTAATAAGCAAGTATGCAATGATATACAGATGTAAGATGTAAGAAATGCATGTTGCTAGGGTGTTTGGAGTTTTCCCTCAATTAGGATGTAAGCTCAGTCTCTCTCTTTATCAGTTCCCATTTTGACCATCTATTTAACCAGGATATGAATCCAAGTGCTACAAAAACTGTTGACGAAGCAAGAATAGGGATTTCTTTGCTGAAATCAGCTTCCTGTGCTAATTGAGAGCGTATTCTTATTATAAATAAGTATAGCCATCTTTATTAGGGAGTTGATAAGAAGTATGCCAAATTGATACAATGATTTGCCAGTTAATTCAATAATTAACATATCTAATTATAAACTGAACCGCCAAATAATTGGTCCATTTTTAATTGGTATTTTAATTAAATATTTCATGTTCAAAACAATCTCTCTTCTCTCCCCCTCACGAGAACAAACAGACAAAAGGGAGAAGAGACCATTTCAGAGCATTTCTACTGACGTTCATGGTATTCTTCAGCTGATTCAGTATCAGCAAAAGGGAAACACGAGATTCCTCTCCCCAGTCACCAGGGCAGTGTGAAGAATTGTTCTGTAAAAAAATACCTTTACTGTGTGTTCCTTCCCTGCTGGAGGGGGTCATGTTCATTTCATTCCGATACTGACACAGCCATGCTGAAAGGTGGCTGGGTTGCTTGTCTGTCCAAATTCAAGTGTCTGGATTCAAAAAGAAAGAAGAAAAAAGAGTTGTGAAAGAAAGTTCTAATTTAAAAGCAGGGTTTAAGAACCCCTTCTCGCTTGGCCTGACTTTGAGGAGAAAATGTACAAATCTGTATAATGCAGTTAAATTTTAATTGCATTTCTCTCATAAGCCCCGATTAGAATTAAATATTTATCCTTTGCCAAGAATCTGGTTTTGGTAGCATTTGAAATGTGATTTTTGAATTTAACATTAAATCATGATTATTCTTATAATGGAACTATCAGGGTTTTGCATAAGGTCATCTTTCCCTTTGTGCCATGCAGAGAAATTTGACCAACGGCAGCCTTTCAGATGTGTCTCTTGGTGCTTCATTATCAGCCTTTTATGTGAGGATGTCAAAAGCGCTTAACAAATAGAGAACCACAATTTCTGCTTGGCTGTTCAATTGTAGGCTCGCCTGAAATTACTGTTTAAAAGAGTCCATCAACAGAAATTCCTGGGCTTGAAAAGGAGAGGGTAAAAATGACAGGCACCTACAATACACAGCTTTACAAGGAATCTCAGTGTAAAATAATTGGGAAAAAAAAGCATTCTCCACAGTTCGGGAGCTTTTTTGAAAGAATTATCCTTTAGTAACTTGAGAAAAATCTTTTGTTTTCCTTAATTCTTAATGGCTGCTCCTCCCCGCCCCCCCCCCCAAAAAAAAAAAGAGTATGGGAAAGCATGATGTAGCCCAGCAAATGACGGTGGTTATAATGGTGACCAGAGATGAAGCAATTTGACTTCCCACCTCCCATATACTTACTCATCTGGAATGAATGGACCTAGAACATGTTTTTCTTTCATTGTTCCCTTCATTTGACTCTAAATAATGTCTCATAATAATACCAGGCCTTGCCCAGGATTCTATCCATACTCCCTCTTCCCTTCTTTCTCTCTCTCTTTCTCACCTCAGCTCAGTCACCAAATCGGAAAGGTGCCCTGGCGCACAGAGGCCGGCTGAGGCTCTGCTCACATTCTTTAACAGGGATCACTACATTTACTCTTCTCCAAAGGATTTAAACAGGGTCGGTTTCTTTTCTGCAGTAGAGCAAGAATTTATTTGAAATCTTTGTGTTTTAAAGCAGCTTTTGAAATACATCATCCCTTGGTTCTCTACAATTATGTTTTTAGAGTAACCCACTATGGTTGTGGAAATTTCATCTGATGATGATGTGCAAACCCCCTGGTTAGCAAAGGCTTCAGTTCTCGAGGGGGTGGGGGCAGGGGGCAACTTTGAATCCATATTCTCACCAAGCATCGTCGATGGTTAAAATTATTTTCTGCATATATGTGCAACAATTTTTTCAAATGTATATTATGACCAGTAAAATACACACTATTTTAAAAATCATTGAGCTCATAGTAATTTATGGTCTTATTACATTTTTATTGAGTTTCCCCCACTAACTGGTAGTCAAGAACAAGGGCAGTCAGGTGCAGATCCACTAAGCTTGTCACACAGGAAGGGAATTCTCATCCTCACAGAGCCAGAGAATCTCTGAAGTTAGGGAAATGAATTCAGGAGGGAGAAATTGCTTTGGAACCTGGAAAATAATATGCCAATGAAAGACTCACATACCTAAACATCAATAAAGAAAAGTTCTTAGTCCATTAAAAAAAAAAAGAACATGGGGATTTGTGGAGTAACTGAGCAGGATTAGGTTAGTAGCTGCTGTGTAGAAAGTTCTGAGGGCTTGAGACATGTTCTCACTCTCAGTTCCCAGTTTTGTCATTGATTTCCTCAACAACTTGAAACCTAAGTTTTTCCTTTCAGTGCCCTTATTTCTCCTGCTATGAGAGGAGACACTTTGTTACAGCTCTTCTTAGGAAACCAGTTTGTGTAAGTGATGAGGGGATGCCCTGCAGAGAGCGTGTGTGTGTGTGTGTGTGTGTGTGTGTGTGTGTGTGATAACATGACACAAAGAAGGGTCTCCTTTTTGTGATATTATACAAAGGTAAATGGGACATTTTTTTTTTAAAAGGACCAGAAGAAAAGGAGTTTCTCTCTTCCATGGAAGGAATTTACTCTTTTTTCCTTCTACCCAGCTGGGACAATGGGTTTGTGCTGCTCTATATTGGGCAATGCTAGTCTCTCTTGGAACTGTTAATAAAATCCTTTTTTTCTGGGCTCCATTTACTCTTTCTATTTCCATTAGAGATAGAGGAGAACTCAGAGGACTTAGAAAGAGAGGTCAATACAATTTTACTTAGGATAAACCCTCACCTTTTCAGAAAGCAGATGTTTCTTCCTAGGTAAAAGATCAGGCCGGGTTAGCAGTTGGGGAAACTCTTAGCTCGATTCACATTTGAAATATACCTACACTCTGAGAGCCTCTTGAAAGAAACTATCATCCACTCTGGACACACTCTCTAGGCTCATTATAAGCCAAGTTTTAATGGTCTGTTTTTCTCGGTCTTTATCATAGGCCCTTGCTATCAATTATGTCTTCTCTCTATATGCTTCTTAGGTCAGAGTTTTCTCCAGGACAACAGAAATCAGACCATACGAGAATCATTTAAATTCACTATTATCCAGTCAGTTCAAGTTCACTTTCCTTAACGGTTGTTTTGCCAGCATCAGCCTGCTCCAGTACCAGCACAGACTGAGGCTGTGTTCCGGTAGTCTCAGTAGACCCTGTAAGTAGGCCAATAGTTCAGTGTTTCTACGCAGCTCCATAGACGAAATTCTTGTGTTTTCCAGGCCAAGCTGAAACCATCCTGCACAAGGAAGAATTTCTCCTTTATCCAAAGCTGTAATTCTGTAATTCTCCCACATATGCAACTAGATATGGACAACGATTGTATTTTTAATAAATATTTGTAACATAAAAAAACCCCTGTTATTCTCTTTTGCTACTGTAAATTTCAGTCCTTTTCCTTTAGTCAGGCTCTTCAAGTTCACTGTATCAGACTTTGAGGGTTCTATTCCACACCAAAATCCAGGATAATAAATAGCAAACCTAATATTGGCCATGTTATCCTGTCTGGTATCTCTTCATTTTAATCCAAGGTGTCTGGTGGAGCCCATATTGCATAGATTATTGCTGCAGGAGTATCCTGTTGTTTAATTTTATATTACAGAAAATTTATTTTCTTTTTTACAAACATAAAGAGAACAGCATATGTAATCAACCCCCATAATTCTGTCTCAAGAGTTATCCCTTGGCTAATTTTGCCTCATGTATACTTTCTGTAGCATTTCCAACTACATGTATTCTCTCCATCTAAAGCTTCCAAATACTGCCATGGTTCAAAATAGGGGGAAGAGACGTAGGAAAAGGGATGCCCTATCCCATGTCCAAGAGACCTAGGACCTGTAATTAGAGTGAGTCGTGGGGGATATCATACAGATATGACCCCCACTTGGGCTGAAAAATCAATAACACACATTAGCAAAAAGAGAATTCATTCAAATACATATTTGAGTTTATTTCTGTTTGAGCTGTGGTTAGTTAATAAAGGCAACAGAAATTGATAGTTGGATCAGATTGAGGAGAGGACATTTTTACTGTCCATTGGATTTAGTTCCATTAAGTAGTGAAAACAGGTACCAAAGTACCAAAGCCTGCCAATTTTCCCACCTTGAACTGTTCGCCTAGTTGTTTTATAGGGCAGTCCTTAGAGTTACAATGTACACCTACCCTCTTGATTCTGACACAAACTGGTATTGCATCCATCAATGCAGTTAAGGATGGGAAGATTTTCTAAATTCTGTAGTACAGGGACCAAGGTAACAAGATCAGAAAACAAAACAAAATGCTCTGCTTCCATAATAATCCTGGATGAGGTTCCTGCAACCTCAGGCTTTCTGGGAACAGTGGCTGGAGCTGTTCCTTAGCAGCTTTTACTTAGAAACCACAGAACAGAGAATGAGTACAGCTCATTCCCGGTTAGAGTTCTCATTTAAATGTTAAGTGCTGAAGTGCTTTTTTTGTAGCTCAGTGTTTCTCAGCAGAGTTTGCTATAATACATAAAGAAAGAAGGAAATGAGGACAAGAAAGAACAATATCTCTCTATAAAACATTTCACTTTCAGAGGAAAAGATTATCCCTTGAAAATTTGTGATGTGCCTGGGAAAGAATCAGCCTGAGATTGTTTTATACATATCCATGATACACAGTTGTTCTGAAGGCTATTCTATGGTCTTTGCCAGCAATTATTTGTCAAGGGCTGGATTTGAGATAATGTGGAGTTTTAACATAATTTTTTAAAATTATATTTTATTGATTGTGCTATTTCAGTTGTACTAATTTTTTCCCTTTGCCCCCCTCCATTCAGCACCCCAACTCCTTCAGGCAATCCCCACACCATTGTTCATGTCCATGGGTCATGTATAGGTTCTTTGGCTACTCCATTTGTATATATTGTACTTTACATTCCCATGGCTATTCTGTAACAATGTTTTTGTACTTCTTAATCCCCTCACCTCCTCACCCATTTGGCAACCATCAAATCCCACACACCCCTCCTATCTGGCAACCATCAAAACGCTCTCCATATCCATGATTCTGTCTCTGTTCTTCTTCTTGTTTGTTTTTTAGGTTCAAGTGTCGATATATATTTAATTATTGCCATTTTATTGTTCATAGTTTTGATCTTCTTCTTTATCTAACTCCTTTAATATTTTGTATAATAATTGTTTGATGATGATGAACTCCTTTAGTTTTTTCTTGTCTGGGAAGCT
The DNA here is from genome assembly GCA_004027475.1 of Anoura caudifer. Lineage (NCBI taxonomy): Eukaryota > Metazoa > Chordata > Mammalia > Chiroptera > Phyllostomidae > Anoura > Anoura caudifer. The sequence continues at coordinate 215,439 of PVKU01001849.1, read as the reverse complement.
CTTTGTCTGTCCTATGATTCTAAATGATAGCTTTGCTGGGTAGAGCAATCTTGGCTGTAGATCCCTACTTTTCATGACTTTGAATATTTCTTGCCAATCCCTTCTGGCCTGCAAGGCTTCTTTTGAGAAATCAGCTGAGAGTCTCATGGAAACTCCTTTGTAGGTAACTAACTGCTTTTCTCTTGCTGCTTTTAAGATTCTCTTTTTATCTTTAACCTTTGGCATTTTAATTATGATGTGTCTTGGAGTGGGTTTCTTTGCATCATTCTTGTCTGGGACTCTCTGTGTTTCCTGGACTTATATGTCTATTTCCTTTATCAAATTAGGGAAGTTTTCTTTAATTATTTTTACAAATAGATTTCCAATTTATTGCTCTTCCTCTTTCCTTCTGGCACCCCTATGATGCAAATGTTGGGATGCTTGAAGTTATCCTAGAGGCTGCTTACCCTATCCTCATTTTGGTTTTTTTTTTCTTCTTGCTGTTCCGATTGGTCATTTTTTGCTTCCTCACATTCCAAATCATTGATTTGATTCTCAACTTCATCCATTCCACTGTTGTTTCTCTGTAAATTGTTCTTTATTTCAATTAGTGTGTGCTTCATTTCTGACTGGATCTTTTTCATGCTGTTGAGGTTCTCACTAAGTTCCTCGTGCATCCTTATAACCAGTGTTTTAACTTAGCATCTGATAGATTGCTTATCTCCATTTTGTTAGTTCTTTCTCTGGAGTTTTGATCTGTTCTTTCATTTGGGCAATGTTTCTTTGTTTCCTCATTTTGGCAGATTCCCTGTGTTTGTTTCTATGTATTAGGTAGAGATGCTATGACTTCCTGCCTTGGTAGCATGGCCTAATACAATATATGTCCTGAAGGGTCCAGTGGCACAACCTCCCCTATCACTCAAGCTGGGTACTTAAGTTGCACCCTTCATATGGTCTGAGTACACCCTACTTTTCAGTTGAGCATCAATTGCTATTGGCAGGTCAATGGGAGGGATTTACCCAGGCCAGTCAACTGCAAGGACTGGCTGTGACCACTGACCACCAACTTCTGCCCTTTGTGGAGGATCAGCTGTGCAGGGGTAGGGTGGTGGTGCTTTGACATGGTCTGTAACTGTCCACTGGGTGGTGCAGGTCAAGGTCAGCCCCACCTGTGTTCTACCTGAGGCCACTCTGCATGAGCTATAAAGCAATCTGAGATGGCTACTACTTTTGCTAAGCTTGGAGATTCCCAGGTGAAGCCAAGCTATGAATCTAGGCTGGCTGCTGCTAGTGCCAGTCCTGGGCCACTCAGCCTAGGGGACTTACTGAGGCCAGCTGTTGCTTGTTTGATAGGATTTAGGAAGTTGTGAAGCATGAGCCAAGACCAGTCATTCATATGGAAAAGACATAGTTAACAATTTGGATGGGCCTTTAAGTTGGGTGGGACAGAGTCTCAGGGGATCTCCAGGGGGCAGCAAACAGTGTTAGCCAGGTTGATGGAGTCTCAGATATGGCACCCACTTGCTGCTCTGTGGATCTTTTGGGAGAGGGCTCAGGAAAGGGACAATGGCTTCTGTCCACTTTTCTGTCTGGGAGAAAGCTCTACCTCAGCTCCCACCTTGATGTCAGATACTTCAGTTCCTCCTTGTACGCCACTGGTGCCTCTCAAGTTGCTACCCCAGCGCTGGAGCTCAGAAGGAATGAATATGAGTAAGTCCTTGTGTGTGTTCTTTAAGGGGAACTGCTTGGGACTCCGTAAGTTTCCTCCATTAATTCAATCCTTGCTGGTCTTTGCAGCCAGAAGTTATGGGGACTTATCTTCCTGGCACTGGAACCCTGAGCTAGTAGGCCTGGTGTGGGACTGGGACCCCTCACTCCTGAGATATCTCTCCTGAATTTTTTTTTTAAACACTTTATTTATTTATCTTTAGAGGGGAAGGGAAGGAGAGAGGGAGAGAGGGAGAGAAATATCAATGTATGGTTATCTCTTGTGCGTCCCCTGCTGGGAACTGGCCTGCAACCCAGGCATGTGCCCTGACTGGGAATCAAACTGCAACCCTTTGGTTCACAGGTCCATGCCCAGTTCACTGAGCCACACCATCCAGGGCCTCTCCTGAATTTTTATCCACCATACATGGATGTGGGACCAGACTGTTCCATGTCTGTGCCCCTCCTACCAGTCTGGGTGAATGTGGTTTCTTTAATTCTGTAGTTGTCATACTTCCATTCAACTATATTTCTGACACTTCTAGGTGATGGTTGTTCCATATTGTAGTTGTAATTTTGATCTGGTTGTGTGAAGAGGCAAGCCTTGTTTACCTATGTGGCCATCCTGATCAGAAGTTTAATATAAATTTTAATATAAAACTGCTACCAAAATGGTTTATAAGAGTTTTAAAAATATATTTAGGGAACTGCCCTATAATATAGAAAATTTACATTTATTAAAAATTATGAGAATTATTTATAAGGCTGAATTCCCTTTGAAAAAACAGGTGGAGTTTAAATCAGTGGAATAGCTATGGGGAGATGACCAGGACCTGTACATTCCTTAATTTTTCCTTTTATATTCTTCTTGAAAAAACTTTCACTTGGCCCCAATCTTCACTGCAATTCTCTCTTTCTTTTCAATGCCATTCATTCTCCTTCACTGAGTCTACACTAGCTGCTTTCATTTCATAACTGTTCACACACCATAATCTGGTTTCTGTTCCATTGCTGTACTGAAGTAGATCTCCTCTGTGATAATCACCTTTGTTCCCTCTCGACACATTTTTTAAAGACTTTATTTATTTTTAGAGAGAGGGAAGGGACAGAGAAAGAGAGGGAAAGAAACATCAATGTGTGGTTGCAGCTCATGTGGTTCCCACTGGGGACCTGGCCGGCAACCCAGGCATGTGCTCTGACTAGGAATTGAACTGGTGACCCTTTGGTTTGCAGGCTGGTGCTCAATCCACTGAGCTACACCAGCCAGGGCAAATTTTTTGAATGATTTATTTATTTTTTTTTTTAGAGAGGGGAAAGGAGGAAGAGAGGGAAACATCAATATGTGGTTGCCTCTCATACGCCCTCTACTGGGGACCTGGCCCACAACCCAGGAGTGTGCCCTAGACTGGGAATCGAACAGGGGACCCTTTGGTTTGCAGGCTGGCACTCAGTCTAGTGAGCCACACCAGTCAGGGCCCTCTTGAAAAATTTTTAAGTAGGAAGAAATTTGTTTTTCAAATTCTGAATACTTCTCTTTCCTACAAGACTTCAGATATCTTGTGACTTCTGCTTCCTAATCCTCTCCCTAGCTAAATAGGAAAGAGTTCAATTTCAATTATTTATGCTTTGCAACAGATAAGAATGATCTGTTCACCCTTGAAAAACATTTGTATTTTTAAGCTTAACTCTTTCTAATTGTACAGTGAATTGTACCTAGCTTAAATATACTTGGGTATTGTCAGAGGGGTAGTAAACATTTTGGACCCATGGGATATTGGGCTGTGAAATAGCGATCAGTAAGGCCTGCCTTTTCTGTAATTGTGTGTGCGTAAATATTGGTGCGTGTGTGTTCTGTGGATCATATGTTGTAGTAGATAAGAGAAAATCACAAGGAAACTGATTTGGAAAGAGCTGTGTTTGGGCTGCCTGGGCCAAAGGCATCTTGTGAGTTCTGTTAAGTGAAGAATTGGCTGCCAGACATTCATTCTAAGAAAAAGTTGCTTCACTGGAACACCTTGCTACAGCTCCAGGCAGTTCCTGTATCCGCGGTCCCTCCCCTTAACCTTTTACCCCCTTCCTCCTGCACTCTCTCTGTGCCAGATCTGCAGAGGGAGATGTCTATCTACAGTCAATGCCACTTCTGCTTTCCCCTGGGCCCTCATTCCACATTAGAGCAATTACATGGTCTCTCCTGAAGTAGGCCAACTAGAGCTTCATGGCCCAGAGACTTTTTAGGGACCTAAAGAAATGAGACTAAAGGCTACAGAGAAACCAAATCTGTTTGGTATTCAAAGACTTGTGAGGACAGTAGAGAGGGGGAGACCAAAGGGAAGAATCAGAAAGCTCTGACAGGGAAGTCCTGGGCAGTGAGAGGAAAATACCAAATTCTGGACATTCGTATGCAGAACTTTGCTTTTTAAAAAATATGTGTGAGGGAGGAAAAAGGGGAATCCTAACTGAAGTTTCAGCCACATCAAACACTGGGGTTCAAATGTATCCAGGCACACTAGGCAAACTAGGGCAGCTGGCCTGCAAGAAGCTTGCTGCATGAGACTTAGCACTCTTCTGGGAACAAACTCCCATTCTGAGGGCAGAGGGAGTATGGCACACACATGTGGTCCAGGAACAAGGTCTTGGTCATGTAAGGGGAGAAGGAAGTCTGGAGATAGCATGGTGCTTGGCACTCCTGGCCTGGCGCCCATCTGTATCACAGGCTCTACAGAATTAGGCACGTGTTCTCACCATGGCGGCTAAACTGTTGAGCATACAATGTGATTGCTACGGACCACCTCACGGCTGTGCTACTTTGGAGTACCGCCCCCAAATGTAGAAATGGTTGAAACATTGGATAGTGGTTTAAATCTCTCATCCACCATTAGACATTAGTGACAGAGAATGGGAACTAGCAATTTTTTGTCAACTTCTGAAGGTGGTGAAATAGTAATAAATAATTATTCGAAGTGTCTTCAAATGGTATCAGATAAACAGAAGCATTGAAAATCAGAGTGAATGGATATATGGATAATAAATGTTAGGTCAAAAAAGAGAAACAAACAAACAAGAAAACCCCTGAAGATTTTCTGAAAGCTAAGAGAGAAGCTGCAGCGTTTGTATGTGGGTTGATGCAAAGCCCCTCCCCTCCTGCCCCAGCTCCCTGCGAAAAACAGTGACCAGACAGATTATAGAACAGGCAATTTAGGAGATGGTATAGCCCATGAGAGAAGCTGGATAATGTTAAAAGCCGTGGGTGTTTGAGAGGCTACAGTGCCCTAGATCAGGAAACTTTGCACAGCGGTTCGATTATGGCTATTTCATAGATGCTGTGTTGTTGCGAGTTTAGAAGATCCTTAGAGCAGACGCAAAGGGAAAATGATGGACGGTGCACAGGGCTCTGCCTCAAAACCACTGATGCATCTGCATCTGTTTTTTAGTTGAAAAGATATTTAGTGATGAAGAGACTAGCAAGGATCTAGACACACAATGAAAAGAACTTGTTGATATTCAGGGATGAGCTGTGGCAGAGAGTAGTGAAGACAAGGACAAAAGGACGTGTCTGCCAGCCTAGATGGGAGTGAGAAGAGAAGCTGCTCACGGTGGAACGTTATTGTGAGAGCTCAGAATGACAGCGAGAGATCCAATAGCTCTTGCAAGTTCTTATTATTGGTAAATTAAGTCAGGAGAATGATGAGATGGCATTAAAAGCGTGTAGGAAAAAGTATAGACCAAAGAATGAATTAAAGACTTCAGGACCACAGACAAGAGTGTGGAGGTGGTCTAAGAATATAAAATAATAGCAATGGCATTAAAGCTTTCTGTGAGTGGAGGGAGATAGCAATTTCCTAGAAGACTGATGGACCCTAGACAAAGACTCACAATCCTTATAGGTGCATATTCCAGCCCCTCAAAAATATTTTATTCCTGGTGTGGGGGATATGGACATAAACGGTAGCTGTGATTGCCTGGAGAACATTGCACACTACCAAGGAAAACTGCAGGGTGGGAAACAGACCCACGATTCCAGTGCTCAGCACAGAAACCCAGCCTCTCAAGGCAGTGACCAGTGAGAGCTTTGAGAGCCACCAAAACCAGAAGATGCTCCATCCAGGTATGAAGGGAAAGAATGTCCACCAATAACAGTCCCTGGGGCTGAGGCCTAGGAATCTTCTTGTTGAATAAACTCCCCAGAGGATTCTCATGCACTCTATAAAATAATCCTTTTGGATTAATTTTCAAATGCCTATACTGATGTCCATTTGCCAAATCTCCAGCACTCCAGATTATATATGTATGTAACTTTTAATTTTTATGCAGTTATAAATTTGCATAAGGTTACAAAGAAATGCACAGGGAAGTTCCATGTCCAGGTACTATAGTCGGAGCTGGAGGGGGCACAAAGATAATTAAGGCAGCCCCTACCCACAGTCAGGTATAAGGGAATAAAGGGAAACCTTAATATGAGGCAGGAAAAAGTTGCCGTGAGGCCTCAGGAAAGGCTGACTGTGGTTTTTGAGCTAGATACTTACTTAAGAATATATAGGGTTTTAACATAGTAGCTCTATTGAAATATAATTAACACACTATAAAATTCACCCTTTGATAGTGTACAAACCAATGTGGTTTAATATTTTCACAGACTTGTGCAACTCTCACCACTGCCAACTTTAGACCATTTTCATCACCCTAAAAAGAAGCCCCACATCCATTAGGAGTCACTTCTCATCCTTCCCTCCAGTCCCTGGCATTGCTGAGCTGCTTTCAGTTTGTATAGAATTGCCTGTTCTGGACATTTTTTAGTAAATAGAATTGCACAACTTACGGCTTTTTGTGGTTGGTTGCTTTCATTGAGAATGACATTTTCTTTTCCTAAAAGATTTTATTTATTTATTTTTAGAAAAGGGGAGGGAGAAAGAAAGGGAGAGAAACATCAATGTGTGGTTGCCTGTCATGTACCCCCCAAATGGGGACCTGGCCTGCAACCCAGGCATGTGCCCTGACAGGAATCAAACTGGCAACTCTTCAGTTCACAGGCCAGCTCTCAATTTGCTGAGTCACACCAGCCAGGGAGAGAATGATATTTTCAAGGTTCATCTATGTTGTAGCATGTATTGGTACTTCATTCTTTTTTGTGGCCAAATAATATTCTGTTGCATAGATATAATACATTGTATTCATCTTTTCATCAGTTGATAGACACTTTAGTCATTTTTATTTGGAGCTATTATGAATAATTTTGCTATGAATATTCATGTACAAGTTTTTGTTGGACATGTGTTTCTAATTTTCTTGAGTATATACTTGGTAACTCCATGCTTAACCTTTTCTTTTGAGGAACCACAACTATTCTTCCAAGTAGCTGCACCATTTCACAGTCCCACTGGCAATGTAGGAAGATTCTGACTTTCCCCCTACAACTATTATTGCCTTTTTTGTTTTAGCTTAGTGGGTGTGAATTCTTGTTGGATTTCCCTGATGACTAGTGATTTTTAGCAATATGATGCACTTATTGGCCATTTGTTCATCTTCTTTGAAGAAATGCCTATTCATATCCTTTGGCCGTTTTTCGTTTGAGCTGTAAGTGTTCTTTGTATATTCTGAAAGTAAGTGTCTCACCAGATATATGCCTTGAAATGTTGTCTCCCATTCAATGGGTTGTCTTTTTTACTCTCTCTTTTGGTGCCTTTTGAAGCACAAAAGTTTTTAATTTTGATGAAGTCCAGTTTATTATTGTTTTCTTTGGTCACTTGTGGTTTTGGCATCGTATTTACAGAAAACATTGCCTGACCCCAGATCATGAAATCTTAATACCCGTATTTTCTTCTAAGAGTTCTATAGTTTTAGCTCCTATATTTAGGTCTATGATCTATTTTTGAATTAATTTTTGTATATGATGTGAGCCATGGGTCCAGTTTTTGCATGTGTATATCTAGTTGTTCTAGCACCAATACTAAGAGTAGGCAATATATAAGAGGACAGCACAATCAAAGGCACAGAGGCATAAATGTATGGGTGTCCAGGAATAGCAACTGGTCCAGTTTGACCTGAGGATTGGACAAGCAGGGATATTTCATGGGAAATGAGGCTGGAAAGGTATGTATGGTCAGATTATGGAGTGCCTTGAATGCAAGAGTTGGAGAACGAAGATTCTTCATGAGGATGATATCAGCATTAGGCTTTCAGAAGGCTGATTTAGCTGCAGACTGACTATACAATGGTTCAAATACGTCTGTAAATAACTCAGGGGCTACCAACACAAGTCAATTTGCAGGAATGTTGTCCAAATAAGGCTAACAGCCATATCTTATGGCAGGTGCTCAATTAAATCTGACTGGTTAATCAATTGAACTACACCTGTATGTCATACAAATCTTTAGATATCATAGGGCCTTGGAGGAAAGAAGAAGAATCCTCTAGCATTCTGCCCAACACTCCCTGTGATTCCAACCTAGTATCCTCTCACAGGAAGTCTCTTCATCCAGGCTCATGGCAAAGTTTTGTCCTTTGTCTGCCACTTGATTTTTTGTTTGTTTTGCTTTCTTTCCTGATACCCTCTGTCCTGGGGAATGGGAACTAGCTTCTGTCTTGCACGGTAACATCCAAGGGTCTTTGAAAGTTATTACTAACGTGAAGAATGCCCTCCTGCCCTGTTTGGTGTGGCTCAGTGGATTGAGCACCAGCCTGCAAACCAAAGGGTCCCCAGTTCCATTTCCAGTCAAGACACATGCATGAGTTGTGAGCCAAGTCATGTTCCTAGTAGGGGGCATGTGAGAGGCAACCACACATTGATGTTTCTCTCCCTCTCTTTCTCCTTCCCTTTCCCTCTATTTATTTTTAGAGTGAGGGGAAGGGAAGGAGAAAGAGAGGGAGAGAAACATCATGTGTGGTTGCCTCTCACATGGTCCCCACTGGGGACCTGACCCGCAACCCAGGCATGTGCCCTGACTGGGAATCAAACCAGCAACCCTTTGGTTCACAGCCCGAGCTCAGTCCACTGAGCTACACCAGCCAGGGCATAAATAATTTTTTTTTTTTTTTTAAAGAATGACCTCCTGAGCCAGATCAAGTCAGGCACCCTTCTCTGAAGCAAAGGGCCTGGGCAACTCCTCTGACGCTAGTCTTCTGGGATCAGAAATTTATCTGCAAATCCATAATGGCTTTAGCAATTGTGAATTCATTTAAATTGTTTTGAAAGTATTATTGTTCTTTGCTGGTACTACCGCCCCCGAGAGAGTAGTACTCTTTAGTCAACTTAATTTTCCCTGCCAAGCTTTCAAAAGTGGGCTTTAGTTTTGCTAGACTATGTAGTCTTTTATGATTTTCTAAAACTCTATTTCCTTCCAAATCTTTTTCATCTTCTCTCACATGGCAGCCTCCCAGTTTATAATACTGTCTTTCAAAAACCAACCACATTTTAGGTGCTGTGTGTGTTTTGTATGAAGAGAATCAGTCATGCTCTTTAGACCTCTGACAGGAAACGGAACTTTCTCAGTCTCTTTAGTCTGCAGTCTGCTTTCTGATGATTGCCAGCATCTTATCGGCCTTTATGATCTCAGGGTACACTAGCTTTCCTGGAACAATACTTAATGATTCCCACATTACTTTCTTCCATGACAGTGGGAAAAGAAAGATGATAGTTGGTAATATATCAGTATTTGGGTTGATATTCAATGCCTATCCTGAAGTCCATTTGCCAAATCTCTGGCATTCCAGATTATGTACATGTGCACTGAATTTATTTTTATATGATTATAGACTGGCAGATGCTTGCAAAGGCATGCTCAGGGAAGTCCCACAGGAACCTCCCCCCCCGGTGTTAACCAATGATAGTATAATATTTATAAAGTTTATTAGATCACCAGTTTTACAAACACTCGTAGCTGTGTGTATGTGTATAGCTCAGTGCAGTTTTGCCACATGGAAAGCTTTGAGTAACCACACCACAGTTAAGACATTTAACTCTATCATCACAAGACTCTGCAATGTTATCCTTTTATAGCCACACCCCTCCCTCATGCCTAACCCCTGGAAACTAGGAATCTATTCTCCAGCTCCATAATTATGTACTTCACGACTGTTACATAAGTGAAATCATGCAGTATATATCCTTTTGAGACTGACTTTGACCACCCAGTATAATTTCTTTGCGGTTCATTCAAGTTGTGTGTATCAGTTGTCCATTCCTTTTCATTGCTGAGTAGTATGCCATGGTGTGGATGCACTGCTGTTATTTTAACCACTCACACTTTGAAGGACATTTAGACAGTTTCAAAATTTATGTTATTATGACTAATGTTGCTAAGAGCATCTAAGTACAAGATCCTGAGTAAAAATAAGTCTTCATTTTTCAGGGATAACTGCTCCAGGGTGGAACAGCTAAGTCACAGGACAAGTCCATTTTAAGTTTTGAAAGGAGCAGCCAAATGATTTTCCAGAGTCAGATTGTTTTTGGAATTTAATTATGACTCAACTCCTAGACGAGAGTCTACTGTTGACCTCTGTCTGATTAGAGAACTATCCTTCTCAAAGCCTGGTGGAGTCAGAGAGACCTGGATTCCAATCCTGTTCAATCACTTATTAACTGGGTGACTTCACATACTTTTTGAGCCTCAGATTCCCTATTTGAAAAATAAGGATAGTGATGCCATTAATAGGAAGGATTTAACGAGATCAACATGTAAAATACAGAGAGCAGAGCATCTGGTGCACAGTAGTGAGTTAGTGCTGGCTCTTCCTAACCATGGCAAGACAATGACCAACTTTTTTGGTATTTGAAACTTTAAAAATCCAAAGGAAGCATAATACTAATTCCTTTTGTACACATTCTTTTTTTTTTTTTATCAAGTAAATTGCACAATTTGTCCTTGGCAAACACGTTTTTCCTTTCTTCCTACAAATTGTCTTCCGAAGTGATCCTTACAGTTCTTGGCAGCAGAAATGAGTTGGTGCATCCCCATTATGCTCTGTGGTTTTCCTCTCTTCCAGGTCAGTGAACAATTTCCTGATGACTGGTCCAAAGGTAAGAAAAAACTTCCTCTGATTTGTTTGGATTTCACTAATCTTAGCATCTTGATTACATGCCAATTTCTTTCATTATATCCACATCTTTTATTATATCTACTAAAGACAGAAAAACTGTGCATGGAGGGAGTTAGTGACACACCCCAAACCACACAGCAAATTAGTGTCAGATCCAGGACAAGAACTCAGGAGTATTGATTGTGAATTTATTGCCAGAACTTCCAGAGCCGGAAGAGCCGACAGCCTTTCAGTGTCAGGCTGTGGTCGCGAAACCTTCTCAGCGCAATGACGGGATGCAGTTTCCTACGTTTGAAACGCTGGCATTACACTGCATTATCTCCAAGGGCATTTCCAGTTCCAAAATGTTATTTTCTGAGATCGTAATGGGATGAGAACATCTGAAAAATTCATGAATTATGTAATTTGGGATCACTTGGGAGAGGCAGAATAGTAGCGTGAATAAAGCCAGGTCTAGTGTCTGACCAAACTGAATTTCATTCCTACTTCTACTGTTTTCTGTCTGTGAAGACCTCGGGCCAATTGCTTTACTTCACCTCTCTGAGCCTCAGATTCCTAATCTATGAAATGGTTTCTATTCCACAAGATGATTTGTGATATTAAATGGGATAACATGTTTAAAGTGCTTACGCTGTTATTATTTTGGGGGGCAGGAAGAGAGGGGCTTAGCCACTTTAGGGCAAATGTCTCCCCAGTCCAGCTGCTCTGAGTTCTGACCCCTGGGTCCTTGCAGGCTTACCTGATCTACTCCAGCAGCGTGGCGGCTGGTGCTCAGAGCGGTATTGAAGAATGCAAATACCAGTTTGCCTGGGACCGCTGGAACTGCCCTGAGAGAGCCCTGCAGCTGTCCAGCCACGGGGGCCTTCGCAGTGGTAAGGAAAGCCTCGGCCACAGCTCCCTGGACCCCCTGGCCACAGGTTAGAGCCCCTCTCTCCAGGGATGGCCCCTTGCTCCTCTGCACTCTAATTCCTCATGTGGTCTTTACTCTCAGGTCATCTCCCTCATGGGGATCTTCTCTGTTCCATCTCCAGCTCCTCTTTCCTACCTAGAGAGCTTTTTTCCTCCTCCCCCAATACCCTCAGTGCCCAACAAATGGACCCTCCCTCACCCCCCAGTCCTATATCATCTTTGGCTTCCCAGCTGGCTAAAGGCTTTCTCACGATATAAATAACATCAGGAGGTAGGTAGGGGTCATAATTCCTCGCTCCTCTTAGCCCCTTCCTTCAGCAGGCTCAGCAGAGAGGTACAAGACAAGTGGGAACAAGCTTGGAGACCAGATCCCCAGGGAGAAGACAGAGCAGCCGTGCCAGTAAAAAAAGAGCTGGCAGTCAGAGGTTCTTCTCAGAACTAGTTGGTGCACGCCTCTTAGGAGATGGGTTCTTGACAACCTGGCCTTTAGATTCATCTCCTCCCCCATTTCTACCTCAGGCTCTTTTCCACCTAAATCCTTTACAACTAGGTACATCAATGAAAATCTAGCCACCTGATCATAAAGTGTATGACTTGAAAAGATGGGAGGGGAGAAAAGAAGGGCTGAGACCAGGGCTGGAGTAGACCCTGGAAGAGAGTAAGGTCCATTATAAAGGTGGGGAAATATAGGACGCAGCTGGGAAAGGAGAGGATGATGGTTGTATTAAAGGGAGTCAGCGTGACTGGTATTTCTTTGGGTCGCAACTCCTCCCTCTAACTCGCCCAATTTTTGGTTCCTGCCAGCTAATCGGGAGACCGCGTTTGTACATGCCATCAGTTCTGCTGGGGTCATGTACACTCTGACTAGGAACTGCAGCCTTGGGGATTTTGACAACTGTGGCTGTGATGACTCCCGCAACGGGCAACTGGGTGAGTGGTGGAGATACTGAGGGTGGGTAGGGCAGGACAGTAAAGTTCACTTAATGAAAAGCTTGGTGCGTAGCTGGGTGGGGAGAAGAGGAGGTGTACTCTTCTAAAGTTGAGGAAAATCAGGGCGAACCCGTTGGAGCTGAACCCTACCTTGTGAAACCAGATTAAATGTAGCGTAGATCCTCCTTCTCCTGAGTGTTTTTCTTACTTTAAAGGAAAAACATTCGCCGAGGATTCAACCCAGTCGCTCTGCCAAATATATGGGGGACGTCCTTCCATGTTGCCTGCCTCTGTCGCCTTTCCACTCTTCACCTCCATTGTCCTAACTAATCCTATGTGCCGTCCGACTCAACTTACAACTTAGTTTTTCCGTATTATTTCAATTGCTCTTCTCTCTCCCTCTCAATGCTCGTGCTTTCCTCACCTTTTTCGGGGCCATTTTGTCCCTTCCGGAACTCCGTCGCTGGCGGGACAGGCGCACACTCTGCCCAACGACCTGAAACTCCTTGCATAGAGGGGCGCACCTGCACCTTGTAAAGAATCCACTCGGCAACTACTTACGTCATGAAGGCCTGAGCAAGGGATTGGCCGGACGTGGGCACGTAAAAGTGTCAAAAACAAATCTAGGCTGAAACCAATCTGGAGGAGACAGGGCACTCACTTAACCTTAATCTTTCCCCATCTCAGAGCCCCCAAACCCAATTAGAAACAGCTGGCTAGGAGGTTCTGCGCCACCTGCTCAACAACCCTTCCATCACCTGTACTTTTCCAGGGGGTCAAGGCTGGCTGTGGGGAGGCTGTAGTGACAACGTGGGCTTTGGAGAGGCAATATCCAAACAGTTCGTGGATGCCCTGGAGACGGGACAGGATGCCCGGGCAGCCATGAACCTGCACAATAACGAGGCCGGCCGCAAGGTGAGTCCTACAACCCTTTGGGGTTAGGCAGCTCGCTCCATCCACTACCACCCCTAGGTGAGGACAACTCTTCACTTCATTTAAAAGTTTGGAAAAACGATGTACTAAAGCGATGTAGACTAGCTAGACACCTTGCGACCCTCCAGAGGCAGAAGAGACTCCCCACGCCCTCAACCCCTGGTTCGCTCACTTCTCTCTCCCTAGGCGGTGAAGGGCACCATGAAACGCACTTGTAAGTGCCACGGCGTGTCTGGTAGCTGCACCACGCAGACTTGCTGGCTGCAGCTGCCTGAGTTCCGCGAGGTGGGCGCGCACCTGAAGGAGAAGTACCACGCAGCTCTCAAGGTGGACCTGCTGCAAGGTGCTGGCAACAGCGCGGCCGGCCGCGGCGCCATCGCCGACACCTTTCGCTCCATCTCTACGCGGGAGCTGGTGCATTTGGAGGACTCCCCAGATTACTGCCTGGAGAACAAAACTCTAGGCCTGCTGGGCACGGAAGGCCGAGAGTGCCTGCGGCGCGGGCGGGCCCTGGGCCGCTGGGAGCGTCGCAGCTGCCGCCGGCTCTGCGGAGATTGCGGGCTAGCGGTGGAGGAGCGCCGCGCGGAGACCGTGTCAAGCTGCAACTGCAAGTTCCACTGGTGCTGCGCTGTCCGATGCGAGCAGTGCCGCCGGCGAGTCACCAAGTACTTCTGTAGCCGCGCGGAGCGGCCACGCGGGGGCGCGGCGCACAAATCCTCGAGAAAACCCTAAGGGTCTCCTGTCCCCGCTCCTTTTCCCTTTGTCCTTGGCTTCCTTTAGAGACCCCAGTAATAGAGGAACCTAGGGAACTCGGATCCCGCATTCACAAGCCCAGGGATCCTGAGAGAGAGGATGCAATCTTCCGAGCTTGACACTTTCCAACCTGTTTCCCCAACTCAGCTGCACTCTCCTGGAGCTGTCTGAGTCATCTCACAGCCCACACTCAACATGTGAGAACTCTCTGAGATTTTGAGCTATTGATCTTCTTCAGACGAGGATGAGAATAGGCGTTCCACCACCCCTTCCTAGTTACCTAACGCCGGACCTAGCCTATGGAGCCTTAGGAACGGGAAGACCCGTCCTCAAATATACAGGGCCCCCCTGGGTAAAGCCTTGGCTTTTCTCTTGCCCATTTCCTTACCGCCCTCTGCTCCCCGGCCCCCATTTTCTGCTGCCATGTCTCTATCACGGATGCAGCTTCCTTCTGCAGAGCCGCTCCTGTGCTTCTGATTCCCTGCTGCAGGCACAGACTCCCCAGGAACCTCTAATGCTTTCTCTCCCCTGCTCCCTTACCCCCCTTTCCCCAAAGAGAAGCTGTGAGAAAAGTGACCCAGGGAAAAGCTTGTCTTTGGGGGTTGGCTCCTAGAGGTTGAAGGTGGGGTAAGTGGGAACCCTAGAGTGCTGCCTTGCTGAAAACCAAGGGTGCTACTACTCATCACTGTCTCTGACGGACTTTACCAGTGAGACGATGACCTTCCCAGTCACCCAAGGTGATCAGACACATACCCACAATGTCTAGCAACTGTGTAAGCTCAGACTGCTAGTCATTTCCTACTCATTAATCTTACCCTGCCCCTAACCTATTTCCTCCTAGCAACCATTTTTACCTCTTTTCCCCCAAGTGTCCTTGTTCCTCTGAGCCAGGACCGAGCTCAATAAAGCCAGTTTCCCATTCGGACCCTGGTTTGCACCTCTAAAGGCAGGTCATAAGGAAGGAGGAGCCGGGACCTTTCCTTTTCACTGACCTGATTCTCAGTCAGGATTCAGGGCCTTGGATACTTTCCTTCAATAAGTAATCTTCCCACAATGAAACTGTTGCTAATAGGAAATTCATTAGCTTCAATTTTTAATTTATTGCAGTCACTGTGATATGTGCCTTTTTTCCCCTCAGGGATTGAACTTATTCTTGGGAACATAGGGGAAGACAGGTGGAAAATACAACCTGTGGGCCCTCCTCTCTCCCCCACCTGGCCAGAATACCATTCTCCCTAGTCTCACTTCCCTGATGGCCTAAGACTTAGGCCCTAAGTAGTTATTCTGGCCTGAGGCTAATCTGCCAAGGATTACTAAACCAGCCACATAAATCTTCCACTAATGGGTTCACTCTGTAGTAAGAGCTTGCTGCTGTGGTGCCTGAGTCTCCTGGTTCTCGTCTCAGAGAATGGTACAGCAGTGGTGTGCTTATGAAAGGGGACTCTGGGAAGGGAAGAGCCGATCCCTGACAGATCCTCTGCAGCCCAAAGAGCTTCCCAGCCATCTCTTTCCCCAGGCCCACCCTGGGTCTGCTCTTCAGGAGCAGAACTGGTCCGATGCTCAACAACCTCATCCCACTTCTCCCAGAGCAGGTGTGGCTCGAAGTAACAGGGGCCAAGGCTCTAGGGCCCAGCCTGTGAGAGTGCAAGGGCACGCTCCCATATTCCAAATGGAGACAGCGGCCTCGTCATTCCAACACTTACTGAGGAGAGGTTTCCCTTCCTTCCTTACAGGGCACACACCCCCCTTCAGGGTCTCCTAGTGCTTCGTTTCCAGCTCTGTCAGAAAAAGGCCTTCGCTTTTCCCTTCATCTTTGATCTGGGCCTCTTGAGTCTGCCAACTTGCCCTTCCTCCCTCATCAAGCAGCTGCATATACCAACATGGCTGTCCCACTTGGCAGAATTATTTGATAGTGTACAGTAAGAAAACCCGGGAAAGCATTTAGAAATATAAAAAAGCACAATGTTGTAAAGAAAAGCTGCATTCTCTGGGGGGAAGACAGGTGTCTCTCAGCATGGGAGAACTTTTGTGTTTCATGTTTGATAACTCCAGGTCAGTACTTGAAACATGTCATACTGCTGGAAAGTTCCTCACAAGTTGTTTTGTATTCCCAAATGGATATGATTGATACCAGATTCATCTGAGTTCTATAAAGAAAACATTACTGAGCTGCCTTAGATTGTATTGCCTTCCCCCCCCCACCCCCCGATTTGTCCATTCAACAAACACTGGAGTGGAAAGGGAGTGGTGAACACTGCACTGCCCTCCCTGCACCCGCGGAGTCTAGGTGCTCTGTCGGATTCGGTCAGCGGGGGGTGTTCCCCTTTACAAATGTTGAGGACTCCAGAACAGCTGCTTGGGAAGACACCTCCAGGTCAGCTACTCAAAACTTTTGTTTTATAAACTGGTGCTGAGAAAGATGTCTGGCTCATTTCACCAACTAGTAAGTTACTAGGGGGTGTTACTAGGGGGAAACCCAGGCTGTTCCCTCCTCTCGTGTGCTCTGTAGGAGGACAGAAGCAGAGGGAGGTCCTGAGAAGTGACAAGGACACTGGGGGTGGGGGGTGCAAAACACTGTCTCCTTCCTGTCCCTGTCCTATAAACCTGCATATAAGCGGGGCTTTCTTTTCTTGAAAAGAATCCCAGCCTCAACTGGCCCTACAGCAGGTCAGGGCAGAGACAGAGACAGGGTCGTGCTCGGTGCTGGTGGTGCTGGTGCTGGTGGGAGGGGAGGGCAGGGCAGGGCGCTCGCCTATTGTGGGTCTGGATTGGATGCTTCCAGTCATTCATTTCCTTTTAATTAACCCACATTCCTGGAGGAGAAATATTTATGTTGGCTCCCATAGAGGCAATCCACAGACTGGAAAGAAGGGGGAAGAAAGCCTGCCTTAGCAAAACAATATCTCTAAAGAGCTCAAGAAGAGAAAATAAGAGAACAAAATGCCTTTAAAATAGCCTTCTACCCCCACCGGAGTCAATGAAAACTTCATTTCACATGCTAATCCCCTTCCCCGCCCCCTTCTCTTCTCACAACACCTTTTCCGAAAGTGTTTGGGAAAAGTCTTCGAAGTCAGTACACAGCTCCCTGCAGCTCAGACTCCTCCTTGTGTTAGTTCAGGGCCCCAAGTGGGGCTCTCGCTCCAACAGCGGCTTTTTTCTCCCCCCCTTTAACTTAAACAAAGACTTCGGAGTTCATCAACCTCCCACTGAAATTCACAGCTGCTGAACAAACTAATCCCCTCTCCCGGCCTTTCTTCCCTTCAATGGGCTCTTGGCTTCAAAGACACTTTGGGAAAGGACTTTGCTGGGGCTCACACTGCTTCATCAATAGAAGTTAGTGCAAGTATTATCTGAAGAGCAAGTGGCTTTACAAACAAATACTGCCTAACAATCCCTTCCTCTCAAACACACACATCCAGCCCCTCAGACATGATGGGATCTACAACAGGATTAGAGATAGCACCCCCGGCTTCACACCCAGCCCCTTTGTGCTGCTGAGCTCGGTCCTGAAGTGGTGTGGGGAAAACCCTGGAGCTGACTGTCAGGCACGGATGGACACACACAGCAGAGTGGCCCCGAATGCTGCAAGGAGAGTCTGTTTCAGTGACACCCTCCTTTCTTTAGCTTCCTTCACTCCGCATCTGTCCCCAAGCCTCTCCCCTGCTTTATTGGGGTACAGGAAACAAGAACAAAGAGGATTAGGAAGAGAGGTTAAGAGCAAAATAGGACCCAGGAGACAATTATCAGGAGATCACTGAGGAAACCAAATCAACAGCTTTATTACACATTAAGTACATCAGTGCTTTCAAATGCAGCATCCAACCCTGAAAGTGCAGCCAGAGGAGGCAGCCTTGAGACATGTGGGGGCTGAGGGGGACAAGAGCCTCCAACCCTTGAGGAGCAGTGCTAAAAGAGAGTCTTTTGTTAATATGGTACCTATTCCAGAGCCAGGCTTACACTCACAGAATGAATGGTCTAGGGCCTTGGACTCCTGACTCAGAACAGGGCTCAGACAGGTCAAGTCAGGGGCCGTTCCCGTAGGCAGTGGTCCCTCTGCTCCTATTTCATAGGCTAAGACAGCTCCCAGCAAAAGGCAGTGGAAATACGAAGTCAGAGGCAAGTAGAGGGTGAAGTCAGGCTCATAACCCACAGAAGGGGAAAAACAAAAGACCTAAAAGATGGGTATTGCAGAGGTAGACCTGGCTCCTGCTCACCCTCTTAGAAGCGACTTAAACAGAGTATCTCCAAGGGAGAAGATACCCTGCCCTGGGTCTTGTCAGAGTACAGCATTAGGGGAAGTGCAGACTGGCTCTGTGCCCTGCCTCAGAGGCTGAGCAGGCCTCGGGCAGACCCTAGAAGGCCAGGCACACAGGGCTAGAAAGTGGGCGCTCTGCTGGTTTGGAGCCAAGCCTACAGCATCATACACCCAGCAGGAAGGAAGAGGGCTGGGAAAAACAAAGAATCCGTTCCGAAATTCCCTTTTCTGCAGGGAGAAGAGTTGAGTAACAATAGAAGTGACCTCCTGGTACCAGAGTCTGCCTGGCTTAGACGTGCAGCTTATGGGCAATGGTGAGAACGGCCTTCAGAACAGGCATAAAGCTGGAGACCTCGCTGAAGCGGCTGCAGCCCACCACCTGGGCATGCACTGCAAGGCCCTGCTCAAAGCTTCCTGCGTCCACACACCGGGCAACCTCGTGGAGCCCAGCCAGGACGTGAGGCGAGAGCTGTGGAGGGATTGGCCCTTAGGTTAGTAAGCCCAAACCAGCCCCTACCCTAGCAGCATGGAAAGGATAAAGGAGGACTTAAGTCTGGAGCCCTGTCCAGGGAAGGTGGATGTATTTTGTGGGGTACCCAGGTTGGTGAGACCCAAGGGGAGGGGACACCAGAGCTCCCTTTGGCCATGGGTGATGGTGGAAGGGCAAGGGGCAGAGGAGCACCACTGAGTGTACTTACTGTCCCCTCACAGAGCTTCTCATACAGACAGTCAAGGCGTTGGGCAGCCTCATCCAGCTTCCGTCTGGTCTTCTGCAGGGAGGAAAATGGACCCTGATTCTGCCCCTAAGCCTAACACTACCCAGGATTATAAAGGATCACAGTAGATTAGAGCTAGAATGGCTTAAGGTCACTTCTTTCATTTTGGAGGAGGAATTAGAGGCCTGAAGGGGGTAAGTGACTTGCTCAAGCTGACACAGCCAGTGAATGAATAGCAGCAAGTTTTCTGACTCCTGGTTTGACCCTCCTTCTGATATTCCCTGCTGCCTTTCCAAGTATTGAGTCTCCATGCTGCTGAGTCCTGCTACCAAGGAGCTGGACTTCAGACCAGAGGAGCTCACCCCCCACCTTGCCCTGCATGGACATCAAATAAGTATAAGGTACAGACAACATGTCAAGGGACAGTCAGAAGAGCCACACAAAGAACTGACCCAGAGCTAAGGGATCCTGGAACCAGCTCAGCGTGTGAGGAGGGCGCCATCACGAAGGTTCAGACTTACTAAGTCAGTGGCACGCTGGAAGCAGCGCTGTAGAAGGGCCTCAAAGCTGGTTTTCAAGGACTGATGTTCTGGGGGCAGGTCCTTCCTGTCCATCTTCTCTGCTGGCTGTTGCTGAGGACCGAGTGGAGAGACAGGACAGATAGGCAAGCTGTCCTTCTCACAGCTCCCCTAAGGACTGGTCCTCAGTGACTCAGCATCACGCTGTTCTTGCCAGAGCATAACAGAGTCGGGGAGGGGCACCCTCTATAGTAAGGACATTTGGTATCTGCCCCTCTCTGTTCCCCAGCTCATAGTCTGGCTCCACCTTTAGGAATGAGGCCCATCTACCAAGCCCCCTACTCTTCTATACCCAAGGAGGGTGGGAAGATCTCCAAGGGGAAGGGAACACATTGTCACCTGCAGGCCAAGTTCTCCTGGTGCTCCAGGGGCAGCATGACCTGCACCGGGGACAGGGGCCTGTGAGGAAAGGATCCCTCGTGGCTCCGAAGTGAGGCTCATAACTGGAGCAGTAATTGGGGCCGGGGACATAAATGTCTCTGGCACCTAAAGACAGAAAAAGAGAGGCACATGAGTCTAAGCTGAGAGACTCCCCAGGTCCTGGTTTGGGAGAGTGGCAGAAATTATGAGTGAGCAGGGGACAAAACAGTGAGTAGGAAACCAGGAAGTGGGAAAACTGGCATATACAGGGTGGGGAAGAAGTAGGTTTACAGTTGCTTGTATGGAAAATAATACAATAATTAATAAATAATAATATACAAATTGTGTTTTGCATACTCACAATGGTAAACCTATTTTTGCCCCACCCTGCATATGTAAGAAGGAAAGGGGGGATGGAGGGGAGAAGAGTGAGTGTGAAAAGAGAGAGCAGAATGCCTGAGAATGGGAAGGGCGGGGCTGAACTCTGTAAGGCACTGGAGTGTGGGTGCTTGGTAAATGTATGCAGGGGTGGGTGGGGAGGTGCACTGACCTGTCTCCTCTGAAGGTTTGCCCTGGGAGCTGGAGCATTTTTCAAGGGATCTTGAGGTCCTGTATAATACAAAGATAAAGGTATTTAGGGGCATGGTCAGGAACATTGGAAGTTCTTAGTCTGAAGGCCATCAAAATTATTTTAGCTGGAGCCTACCACACCTCCCTCTGAAGACCAGTCACACTCTCAGTTGACATTCTCCAGCCCAAGGGCCCCAGTTCATTGGCTTGAGGAAGAGATGCCCAGGGTGGTAGTGGGGAGGGGAGGAGAGTCAGATGATGACTGAGAAAAGGAAAGCCATGGGAAGAAGACTGACCTGGCTGAGGGGTCAAGATGCCAGTGGTCTGGATGGTGCTAGAGCGTGGAGCACCTGGCCCCCACGCAAGGTGTGCTGCAGGGAAGCTGACAGGAGGGGCTGGGGCCTGGGAGCTCACAGGGCCCAGACCTGGTGGTCTCACAGGAAGGAGAGGAAGCAGTCGAGCAGCCTCAGGCAGGGAGGCAGAGCCAGGCTGCACGATTCCAGAGGGTGCCATGGGTGGGGGGGGACCAGGAAGAGGCCACGTTCCAGGGAATCCCACGGGGTTAGGAGCTTGTGCACTTTGCCCTCTTAATAGCTGTGGCTCAGGTAAAGCTGAAGTAGAACAAAAACAAGTCATTTGTCACCAAATTTCAATTTGGGAGAGACTCAAAGTATATGAGAGGGGAATAGGTACCAACAATAATTTGTAAAAACATAATAACAACAATAACAACAATAGTAAATGATGAATTAATACCTGTGTATGGAGATCTACCACATACAAAGTACTTTAAACTGTATCCCTTATTTCACTCTCAGAACAATGCTGTGGGGTTGAAATAACCAACATAGCAACTACTCTTACTTTTCAAAAGCAACAGTATATTGCCCACAGGTATAAAGCCAGTAAGTGATAGTTCTGGGAATTCTGACTTCAAATTCCAAGCTCCCCCCACTAAATGTGCACACTGCCTCCCAAATCCATGCGGGCCATGTTAATCGTCTTCCCCTCTGTTCTGCCTACACAGATCACTCGCTCTTACCAGGCCTTACCCCAGGGCCCAGGGTTAAAGGCTGGGCTACCTGGGGCTCAGGTGCCCTGTAGTCTCTTATATTTTGCATTCTGGAGCCTGGATAAGGGCCAGGATGGGACAGTGCCAAGGGCATCACTAGTGATGACTGAGGTGTGAAAATCCTTGGCCTTGTAGATGGAGTGGGAACCTGTGAAGGAAAAGAAGGATTAGCATTTGCAAAGGGGGAAAAAAAGGTAAGCAACTGAAAATAGAAAAAGTATTGAAAAAATGAAACAAAAAGCTAGCTCTTCAAAAAAACCCAAAGTTGATAAATCTCTATAAAAACTGACAAAGAGAGAACACACAAGTCATCAAGATCAGTCATCTCTGATCCCAGACTTCAAATTATACTACAAAGTAACAATAATCAAAACAGAATGGTATTGGCCATGACACAGACACAGAGACCAATGGAACAGAACTGAGAGCCAAGAAATAAACCCACATGTATGTAGGCAAATAATTTTTGACGAAGAAATAAAAAATATACAGGGAAGGGGAAAAAAGCCTCTCCAATAAGTGATGCAGGGAAAATCGGAAAGTCACATGCAAAAGAAGAAACCAGATTGCTATTTGTAACCATATACAAGAGATCAAAACCTTAAATATAAGACCTGAAGCAATAAATTACATAGAAGAAAACATAGACCTTATGGACCTTGGTCTTAGGCAGGATTTTATGAATTTGACCTCAAAAGCAAGGGAAGTAAAAGCAAAAAAAAATGAATGAGACTATATTAAACTCAAAAGCTTCTGTACAGCAAAAGGAAACTGTCAACAAACAAAAGGCAACTAACTGAACACAAGAAGATATTTGCTAACAACACCTCTGATAAGGGGTTAATATCCAAAATATATGAAGAATTCATACAATTCAACAACAAAAACCCAAACAATCCAATTTAAAAATGAGCAGAGGACCTGAACAGATACTTTTCCCAAGAAGACATACAAATGGCCAAGAGATACATGCAAAAATGTTCAACTTCACTAGCTATTAGGGAAATGCAAAACTACACTGAGATACCACCTCACACCTGTTAGAGTGGCTGTTATCAATAAGGCAAGTAACAGCAAGTGCTGGCAAGGTTGTGGACAAAAGGAACCCTCACTCACTGCTGGTGGGGATGTAAACTGGTGCAGCCACTGCAGAAAATAATATGGAGGTTCCTCAAAAAATTAAGAATAGAGTTATCGTATGACCCAGCAACCCCCCAAATTTAAAAACATTTATTTATAGAGAGACATGTATCCCCATTTTCACTGCAGCATTATTCACAGTGGCCAAGACATGAAAACCACCAGAGTCTCCTTAGACAGACTACTGGATAGAGAAGATGTGGTACATATGCACAATGGAATACTACTGAGCCGTAAGAAAAGATGAAACACCACCATTTGCAAAACAAAAATGGATCTGGAGAATACCATGCTTAGCAAAATAAGTCAGATGAAAAAAGTCAGTGATTGCACTCATATGTGGGATATAAAACCAAAACCAACAAATGAACAAACAAGACAAACACACACCCTGGCTGTGTAGCTCAGTTGGTTAGATCATCATCCCAATACACCCCAATATGTCAAGGTTGCGGGTTTGATACCCAGTCAGGGCACATGCAGGAAGCAACCCATGAATGCATCAATAATTGCATCAACAAAATGATGTCTTGCGCTCTCCCTCTCTCTCTCTTTCTTTCTTCCCCTCCCATTTCTCTCTAAAATCAATTAAAAAAAATTTTTTTAAAGACAAACAAAGACTCATAGACACAGAAAATAGCATGGTGGTTACCAGAGAGAAAAGGGAATGTGTGTGGGTTGGGGGTTAGTAAAGGGTCAAAGGGGTCAAAGATATAGTGACAAAAAGAGATTTGACTTTGAGTGGTAAACACAGTGCAATATGCAGATGTTATATTACAGAAATACTTGAAACTTATGTAATTTTATTAACTAATGTTACCTCAATAAACTTAATTTAAATTTAAAAAATTTTTTTTAAAAAGATTCAGGGATGAAACAGACTCTGAAGCCATTAAAAGGATAATAAAAGAATACTACAAAAATAACTTTACATTAATAAATTTGACAATTTAGAAAAAAAGGGTCAATTCCTTAAGAACTACAAACTACTAAAACTCAGTCAAAATTAAATAGATAACAAATAGTTCTGTAACTATTAAAGGAATGAAATTTGTAATTAAAAAGCTCTCCCAAAAATAAATCCCTAGGCCTAGATAGTTGCACTGGAGAATTTTACCAACCATCAAAGAATTAACACAAAGTTTACACAATACCTTTCAGAAAACATGAGAGACATTTCCTAACTCATTTTATGAGGGCAGTACTAGTGATACCAACACCCAAGACAGCATAAAATAAAACTACAGGCCAATATTTCTGATAAACTTAGACACAAAAGTCCTCAGCAAAATCTAAGCAAATCAAATCCAACAATGTACATTAAAAAATAATATACCACAATCAAGGGGATTTATTCTCAGTCATGCAAGGCTAGTTCAATATATTTAAAAATCAATCAGTGTAATTCACCCTAACAGACTAAAGAAGGAAAATCAGTTGATTATATAAAATGATGCAGAAAAAACACCTGACAAAATTCAATGCTGACTCATGACTCAGCACGCCAAGGTTAGACAGGAATCTCCCCAGCCTCATAAAGACTGCATACATATAAAATTACAATTGATATGGAAGACTAGCAGAGAAAAAGAGGCAAAATATCTCACAAATATGTTTTTGACTACTTGTTGAGAAGATAACAATTTAATATATTTGGTTAAATAAAATATATTCACAGATAAAAGAAGAATGTGTTCAAAAACTCTACAGCTAACATACTTAATGGTGGGAGATTGAACATTTTCCTTTTAAGACTGGAAATAAGGCAAGAATGTTCACTCTTACATTCTCATTTTAGTACTACAATAAGGCAAAAGAAAGAAATTAAAGGAATACAGGTTAGGGAGAATAAAAAAAAAAGAAAACTATTTGCAGACAACATGACTGTCTACATAGAAAATCCCAAGGAATCCACAAAAAAACTAGAACTATTAAATGAGTTCAGGAAACTCACTGAACATTAAAAAGTCACAGGATACAAGATTAACACACACACCCAATCAATTGCATTTGTATATAGTGAAAATGAACAGTGGAAACTAAAATTAAAATGCAGCATCATGGGATTTTAAATTGCTTAGGAAAAAATTAAATGCAGTGGCACCTCAGTACTTGTCATTAATTAGTTCCAGAACTCATGATGAGTGCCGAAACTGAGGAGTACCAAACGAATTTTTCCCATAAGAAATTTCCCCTTGTGGGGTTGCATAGTGAGTCATACAAATTCTAGCAAGTGTAACAAGTCCCAAGCAAGTGCCAAACTTGCTTGGCACTGAGTGCCAAAACATTTTTTTCTCGTCAAAATATGATATGTACCAGGTCTGACGAGGTCTGAAGCCTATGAGTACTGTGGTAAACTGTACTTAGGTTTGAAATGAACAAAACATGTAAGGATCTGTAAGATGGAAATTATAAAATGCTGATGAAGACAGCATTGGAGAGACATACCATGTTCATGGATGAGAAGACTCAGCATGGTGAAGATGTCAATTCTCCTTATATTATTTTATAGTTTTGATACAATTCCTGTCAAACTTTTAGCAAGTTTCTTTGCAGACATAGACAAGCTTATTCTACAATATATGTGGGAAGGGCAAGGTCCTAGAATACACAAAGAAATTTTGAAAAAGAAAAAGTGGAGGAATTACTCTTCCTCATGTCAAGGTGTACTATACAGAGGTAGTAATCAAGACAGGGTGGTACTGGCAGAGGGATAAACTCATAGATCAATGGAACAGAATGGAGAACTGAGAAATAAATCCACATGAATATGCCCAATTAGTTTTTTACAAGGGTGCAAAATCAATTCAGTGGAGGGGGAACAACTTTTTCCATGAATGGAAATTCATTAGCAAGAAAATAAAGCTTAACTTAAACTTCATTCTTTACATAGAAATTAACTCAAAGTAACATGAACGTAAATGTAAAACTATATAAGTTCTAAAAAGAACATAGGAGAAAATTTGGGGACCTTGGACTAGGCAAAGAGTTCTTGGACTTGACACAAAAAACAAGAACCATAGAAGGAAAACAATAAATTGGATGCTATGAAATGAAAAATCTTTGCTTTGTGAAGGACCCTATTAAAAAGATGAAAAGACAAATTCTCACGTAATCACATACACACACACAAGTACATGTAAAACTGGTGAAATCCAAATCTAAAATGTGAATCTGTGGGTTATACTAATGTCAATTCCTTGGTTTTGTTACTGCATGGTGGTCGCTGCAGGACGTTGGTGTGGGGTGGGGTCGGGTGGGGCTGGGATGCATGAGACTTACCAGTACATTTGTTTATGACTTCCTATGACTCTACAATTATTTCAAAATAGAAAAACAGACGGAGAAAGAAGAAAATAAGGGAGAGGAGGAAGTGGGAAGAAGAGGGAGGAAAGACAGGGTCTTGGAATTGATGATGGAGCAGGATGAATCCATCACCAGAGCTTCTGCCTGATACCTCTATTTACAGTCTCATTGGATTTTTGTTCCCCAGCCTCTCCAGTAGGCTCCGGGTATCATAAGTTAACACCACCCTACCCATCTGGACAGACCTAGGGGCCAGGAACCTAGGGACCAGTCCCCCCACTTCACACACTCCCCTAAACTACTGCCAATTTCTGTCAATTCTCCCCACTAAGTATCTCAAATGCAAGCTCACTCTCCAGCCTCAGGTTATTTCACATTCTTACCATGTCTTGCTATATAGCCTCCTAACTGCCTCTAGCCTTACCCTTTCTTACCACAGAGCTAGTCATTGCCCTGCATAAGACTATTCGATAGCTCCTGACTGCTCTCAATTTCAGGGTCAAGTCTAAGCTCTTTAGCTCAGGCTGCCAGGTCCTTCCTGATCTAACTCCTGTTACCCTAGCACACCAAGCACACTCCACCACAAGGCCCTGTTTTGCAGCCCCATTAAATTGTCAGTAGTTCCTCACATAGGCTTCTCTTACTGTCCCTTCGATGCTTTGGCACATACTATTCCTTCTGCCCAAAACAGCCTTCACCTACCCTTCCTCTGCCTAAGTAACTTCTAATCTTCAAGACTGAGATCACACATCATACTCACTCTGAAATATTCCCCAAACTTCCCACCTGCCAGAAAAAAATTGCTTTCTTGTGTGTGACCCCATGATACCTTATCATATAGCAATTATGGCCTTTATGAATTTTATTGAATTTTTTATGTATCTTTCCACTAGACTGAGCTAATTAAGGGCAAGGATCATGGTTTGTATGCCTAAGAGCCTAGCAGTTGTTCAATAAATAGTTATTAGAAAAATAACTGAATCTGTGCTTTCCATTGACACTCCTGAGTCAGGAGTTTCCATCATTTCTGTTTACTAATATATTCCAAGTGCCTAGAACCATGCCCGACACTTGGTAGGTATTAATGAGTATTTTTGAATGAATGAACAAATAAATGAACAAACAAGTGTTACCTGGTGAGAAGGCTGAAATCCCAATTTGCAAGATGATGTCTCTTTAGAGTGGGGGGTAGCTCCCACAATGACTCGGGGAAAGGGGAAAGGAGGAGACTGTTGGCCCAAGACATCAGCACCCTGGGCATGAAAAAGCCGATCTCTCAGTTGCTGAATTTGCGGCTATAAAAGTCATAATAATGAAGAACTGAGTTAAGTAAAATTAAAACACGCAAACATCCTCTCTTACAAGCCTGGCCTCAGAGAGCATTCAAACCTCAGCTGACCCTCTACACTCTAGCCACCTTAGAAGACTCAAAGATCCCTAATCCCTGCCACGCCTCCCTTCGCTGTTCTCTTTGCCTAGATCACCCTATATCTGCTGGTAAGCTGCTTCTTCTCTTGGAAGGCCCAGCTCAACAATTTTAAGCATTCAGAAGCCTACCGTGACTTCTGCAGACAAAACCAGCCCCTCCCTGCAGCCCCACTGTGCTTATTATAAGCTCCTGTTATGGCACTATGAGTTGGTAACATCTGATTTTCCCCCAAGAGATTGTGAGCTTCCTGAGGGACTAGATCTTATTCATCCTGGGAACTTCAGCACTTAACATGGGGTGCTCAGCCAGTGTTAGATGACTGAATGAAACAGTTTGCTCTTTCCACATGGCTGTACTCACCTGAGCACAGTCACTGGGTAGGTAGCTCATGGCAGTGGCCAGGTTGCCCTGGGCTGCCAGGAGGTTGGCATACTGAGTAACCCGGTAGGTGGTGGCAGGGCCTGGGTTCACGCCATCAGGACCCTGCATTAGCTCCAAGCTCTTGTTTAGGACCATTACCTTCTCCATCAAATCCTAAAGGAACAGGGATGAGGGTGGTCAGCCTTCTCCAAAGGACATCCTGCTCTCTAAGCCCAGGCAGCTCACCCAGGAACTTCCCAGTGTGGGTAGGAGGGTACCTGGCCACAGGCAGGAAAGATGGAGACACGACAGGTAAAGAAGGGCCTCACCGCTCAAGCTGTGAGCATTGGGCTCAAGTGGAGCCACTGGGGTCTAGGTTCTCGTACAGCTCTACTTCTTTTTTATGCTTTCTTTACCCTTTCTGCCGGTAGTACATCAGCCCTTTCAGGCTCAGTCATGCTATTATTTTATGCGTGACTTTGTCTCCCCATGAGTCCGTGACTCCCATCTTCTCTAGTCACCTGCAGAATGTCTGGTACAATTTAGATCCATAGAATTTTTTACAGCAGCTAATAGAAGGCTCAGGCTCACAATTACTCAAATATAGAATAAACCTGTATAACCAAATTTGAAGTAGGAAAGCATTATGAAACTTAATACCTAAGTAGCTGCTGCTAAGTCTCCCTGACTGAGAAGCAAGTGATACAGCTCATTCTTGGGAGAAGGTCTTAGACATTAAGGGCCCATCTCTCTTCCCTAATACCCTGACCCCAGCCTGGGTACACAGAACACTCACTCTGAAGTCCCTGCACATCCCCAGCACTGGCCTCTCCTAAGGGCCTGGAATGGAGGGACGGGGGACCTGCAGAGAAGGAGTACCTGTAGAGCCATGGGGGATGAAGCCTGGCAGGATTTTGCCCAGCACTCCACCAGCCGCTCCACATTCCCCGAGCACACATAACAGAGTCTGGCTTCGGAGGTGAGTGCCCTGCTGCCCTCCTGCTCCATGCGAGCACCCAGCATGTCTGCAGAGAGATGGAAACTTCTTTAATGTCATAGCTTCCCTTTGCTCCTCCTCCTGTTCCTGTCTGGGAGTGAGTGGAGGATCACGAGCTATGGGACAAGTAGCCACAGTGGCTTTGGACAATACTGAGGCTCACCCTTCTCTACAGTGAAGGACAAAGCTCTTGCTTCAAGACATGACAAGAAAAAGTAAAACAGGACAATAAATGAAAGTAGGGCCATGCACTATAGTCCTTGCCCTCCCAGCTGAACCAGAGCTCGGCTCTAATAACATGGCCGGGCCTCCCAGAGCCTGGGCTTCTCTTCTGCTTCCTTCATCAGAAGGTCCACTGACTCCATCCTGAAGTCACACCACTCCATCCTAAAGCCTAGGACCACCTACCACAGAGCTCAGGAAATTTCTCTGGCCCTGAGTATGTCAGTAGCAAGGCCAGTGCCTCTCTCCAGTTCTGCAGGCTGCAGGAGCACACCATATCCTTCCAATTCTTCTGTATAACACAGGCAAGCAGCTAGAATGGGCAGAGAAGAAAGGAGGACATCAACCACCCATACAGCACAGGTGGCAGGAGTCATGCACAGGAATGTGCTAGAAAAGCCACTCATGAGCAGGCTTCCTGTTAGACCACTGACTAGGGTCTCAGGGTGAGGTCAGGTGGTTAAAGTGGGAAGAGAAAGAGTCTGGCAGATCCTCAGTACACCAGTCCCAAAGTGTGGGCATCTATCCACCTGACAAGGTCCAAGTAACCCCCTCCTCCCCTCCTGCATGCTGGGCAGTTACCAAGGAGACTCTGGTTTTCTTCTTGGCCAAGTAGCGTTCCTGTGTTTTCCTCAGCAGATCTGCACCCCCAGCCTGGGCCAAGATAATGGCATCAGCAAAGCGCTCTTCCTTCAGACACAGCTCCACAGCAGGGCCCAGTTCGCCGAGCAGGAGAGCCTGGCTCAGCAGTCCGTCCGCGTCTGCAGGCACAGGGGTCCCCTCCACATCAGCCTGCCTGCCCTCCTACCATAGCCGCCTGTCCCCTGCGGAGCCCACAGCACACCTGGATCTGTGTCACTCAGCTTCCCTTGCCCCAAACAAACTCCCAAGTTTCATTCCCCAACAACCAAATGTAGTGGAATGTCCCGGGGTGCCCAAGTCCAATGGTAAGTCTCTAGGGAGAGAACCCAAGGTAAGGGAGAGACTCATGTGGCAGATGTGATGTGTGATTGCTCAGCAAGAAAAGGGTCACAGTTCCTTAAAGCAAGAACACAAAAAGAATGAAAAAATATCTTGGTGGATGGCCTTCCACAGGAACGACATATCCATGGAAGTCAGAGAGTGCTCTAACCAGTGACAGAACCACCCAGCATCTGTGATGGTGGGAGGGAGGCAGGAGGCAGGGGACAAGGAGGTGTCCTCAAGTCTGAGCACTCAGAGCCCACCTACTCCCATGCAGAGGGTTCTCTCCCTCAGGGTCAGAGTACCTTCTGTGATGGAGATCTCCCATGGGGTCATGTTCTGAGGGACCAGCTCATCAAAGAAGGTGGAGGAGGCAGAGGCTTCCTCTGTGGTGTGTTTGGAGGCCTGTATAGGAAGCGCAGAGGTGGCTACTTAGGAAATGAACCATGAAGACAGAGAGCTGGCTTAGTAGTGCTGTCTGGAGGCTCTACTATATTTGGCCCTTAATGGGTAAAGCTAAAAGAATAAACAGGTAAGGTTTGGGAAGGGCTCTAGTTCACGGTTAAAACACAGCTCCACTCCCAGACCAGAAACTTATGGACTCTGTGTCTCATTGTGGTTCTAATAGAGGAAGGAGTCTCAAGACTTCTACAGAAGCAGAGCACTTCATGAGAGCAAAGCAAGGGGCCAGGATGGGGCAAATGCCCTCAAAGCAGGTCTCCCGAGCTACCGTAGGTCTGGCTGGCTGGGCTCCTACCACACCTGGCTGTGGAAGGCCTGTTGTCTGTGACTGCTGAGGTCATCCCCCTTGGGCTGAGGGCTCTCACCCAGCCCTGAGTTGCTCTTCAACCAAGTGGCCACCTGCAGGGAGAGACCTGTGAGTACCACTCTCCCCAGCACAAGGTCAAACAAATAAGCATATGCTTTCCTCCCACCTCCAAACCCTACGAACTAGACTCTCCAAGATCCTTGAGCTGTTTTCTTGGGAAAGTCTAACTCTAGGAGATCCGATGTGTGTACCTCACACACATCACTTAATGAAGCCCAGGAAGGGTTACTCTGAGACAGTTTGCACTGACAGGATTCTCTTCTTCTCTGCATATTAAGTACGTGATTCTGATGTCAAAGCAGCTTACCTTCTTCTGAAGCTCATCTTTACTGTATCCTAACAGCTTTAGGAATTTCATTCTGGAGTCTTGCTCCAAGGTCACCTAAGGAACCACAGAACATAGAAGACTCCATTAAATGAATGTGATTAAGCCCCTCATGCTAAAACTGGACATCTGTGCCAGCGTACCCTCAAATATAGCTCTTTGTACTACCAGAAGTGCCCTGCTGAGGCCGACACCATCTCTCCCTTTTTCTCCTCAGATTTGAATCCTGCTGGGCTGTGGGCTTAGTGTTAACAAAACCCTTCCTCCCTTCTGCATGAGAACTGAAACTTCAGTTGACTTCCTAGATCTGTTACCCTGGTAACCTGATTAGAGTAAAATGTTAGTTATGTTTCTAGGCAACATTGCTTGTGACTGGTAAATTGCATTTGGGCTTGAACTACATAAACTATAAATAACTGGCATGGACATCAAGCTCTGGGCTTCCCTAATTGCAAGGATTCTTGTAACTGAGCGATCTCTTGCAGAGACTAGAATGCAGGTGGCAAACACAAGGCCTGAGGGCCAAATCCGGCCCTACAGTTGATCTTTTTCAAATCCTTTTCTCCTTCCCAGATTCCTGGTGTCTACCTTTGTTAAGTTCTACTCTGTCTGAAGCACAGACCCCAAGTCCTTCTCAGACCCCCAGGACAAGGTCCTGTTCCTTCTGCATTCTTCTCTACAACCCCAAAGGTCTGAATAACCCTCTCACTGCCTGTCTGCTCAGTTATTTCTCTTTCTTCTGTATCCCCCTCCTCTCATCTGCTCATTTCCTTTGACAGCTATGGTGCTCCTCCTGGTGTCCTAAGCAACTTGAAATTAGCACGAGAATGGAAGCCACGCCTCCCGAACAGAGTGATGCTTGATGCTTGAGCCCTGAGTCCTACCACAATGACTGGCTTTGGGTTGCTTGAAACAAATGCAAGCCTTCTTATGATGATATACTCTTGCAGCTAATCTTCTTCCCTTCCTTTCCTTTTCCTTCCCTTCTTCTCCCTTCCCATTACCTTCCCTTATCTGCCCTTCGGCATGGCCTGGGAAAGTCTTCACCTTGGCTCTAGTAAAGTATCCAGGACATAAGCAATAGTAGCAAAAAAGGCAAATGTCACTTGTACTCATCAGCTTGCCTAGCCACAAACAGCCTTTAAGCCTATGGTAAAGGATGAAGATTTTGTGCCCAGAGGGTGATTGTTGTGTAGGAAAAAGCCTAACAGGGATTGGGGCCTCTGAAACCTGGGCCATAGTGTGGTTATGCATCTCCTGGAGTTGATAGAGGCTGGAGTACCCAGCTTTGGGGAAACACTTCTGAGCATCCAGCCTTCAGGCTTCCTACCGTCAGGAACTGCCAAATTATCTTTTCACTTTGCTGTGATGCTCGCTGGATCTTGTTCTGACAATAATTGAGGAGATTTCTAGATCCCAGGGCCTCCTGCAGCTCAGCTGACCGCATCAGGAGTTCAGATTCTGTGGTGACTTGACTGATGAAGACAAAGTGGAGGCAAGGCTGTGGCACCTGATGGGCAGAGGTGCTAGGAAGGCCAAAGGTAACCAGCTTTCCCCCAAACTGGTAAGGAAAAACAAGAAGGGCACAGGTCATGGCTTCAAGTTAAAAATGAACAGCAAGTAAGGCTATGTACTGGTCAATCCTAGGATAGGAAATCAATAATAAGAGATCTACTGGGGGTGGGATAGGATCATGAAATGAGTAGCAAATGTACCCCCATACCAAAACCACCTCTGCGTTTTTAGCACCATCAAGCTTACAATTTTAGCACCTGGTACTCGTCTTTTCCTCACCTGTCCCAGTGCCACCTTCTTCCAGTCACCTGGACCAAACACCTGGGCTTCACCAGTCTCTATACCACCACAGCCAAGCAGCAACAAAGTCTTACCTCTCCTTCCTTGTTCAGTGTCTCTCTGGCAGGCCCCTCTGTCTCATTCCCAGTGCTAGCACACCTAGATTGCTGGAATAGGTTGCTAGCTCTAGGTTTTTCCCTCCTCCAATCCAAGCATTAGACTGACACTCTGTGCTTGTTGCTCCTCAGGAGCCTGAATTGATTTCACGAGGCCATGGGGGAGACCTGAAGCTCCTCTGCCTATTGTGCACAAAATCCTCCAAACTCATGGCCAGACCTGCCTCTGCAGGACCTCTCTCCCTGCTCATTTATGTGATCGTTCTACATCCCCCAAGGGACTGCTTCATTCCCGCTTCTGTGCCCTCACCCACCACAACACCTCAACGTGAGCACTCTTCTCACCGAATTAGGTACTGTATATAAAGCACTCAGCACCAACATGGAGCTTAGAAAAGATCTTTCACTCCAGCAGTTCCCCACCTTGGCTCCATATTAAAATCACCTAGGGAGCTGTTCAGAGTTGCCAGGCTGTACCCCAAACAATAAAATCAGAATCTCTGGGGGTAGGACTAGGCATCAATATTTTTAAAATTCTTCAGGTTATTCCAGTTGCAGCCGAGGTTGGCAACTCCTGTTGCATTCCCCAGCCATTCACTATGTCCCTTCCGAGGGCCCCTCCCTAATGAACGTCCCCAGGCAGAATTCTTCTACTGACCCCTACAACACAAAGTCTACACTTCAATGAGTGCTAAACACAACCAGCTTAATTTGGATTGGTGTAGTACTGGATAGTTTGACAAGTTGCTTACATCTATTCTTATTCAACATTCACGCCAGTAAGCTGGGCAGGTATAACTAACTCCGTTTTACAGATAAGAACTCCAAAGTCCTGGGTTAAGTGACTTGCCCAAGGTTACCCAGCTGATAAGCCTCTTGACCTCAGAATCCTTCACCTCACTGCCTCCTGATTGTGAGGGTCTTACCTCCCCAATAAAACTATTAGCTCTAAAAACAAGAGCCTCTGCTTTCATGCACCTGCTTTTAATTCAAACCTAACTTTAAAGCACTGGACTAGGTGTTGATATGTTAGGGCCCTGTTACTCCTCAGACCAGCAGCAAGGACATTACCTGGGAGCTTGCTGGGAAAGCAGACCTTGAGCCCTATCCCAAAACAAATGAGCCAGAATTTAAATTTTAATAAGATCCATAGATGATCCGCATTCACATGCAGGTTTGAGAAGCACTGCTTTAGAGATAAAAATGAACAAGATGTGGTCCCTATCCTCTTGAGACATGGATACAAATAACTTCGGTACAGTCAGAATGTATCATTACAGGGGTGTGAATCTGTGAGATTACAGAAGTGAGGGTTAAGTCTGATTAGGGGCAAAGTTTGATTACAGGCCTCATGAGGCACCTTGAAAGGCTGTAGCAGGATTCGGTGGCCTGAGAGTGAAGCTGAAGGGTGGGATACAGACAGCGGTAGCAGAGTTAGGGAGTTATTCATGGAACAGAAGGGAGTCAGATTTATTTGGATCATAGAAAATACGTGAGAATAGGCTAGGACTAAAAGATGGAAAGGTACTCATAAATGGGGCTCTGTGTACATTTTGGGTCAAAGGTTTTGAGCAGAGGAGTGACAGGATGAAATCTACATTTTTTAATCTTTCCTGCTTTGTCGTCTAACCCTTGCATAGCTGGACTCATTACCAGTCCAGACCTGTAAAGGTTAGAGAAAAATCAGGTGGAATCTCAGGCAGTTTGCGTAACTGGGAGGTCTAAAGCAATCAGTTCCTTTGACGTGGGACTGGCACCCCAAGCAGCTGAAGGGGGACAGAGGGAAGCTATAGTAGTAACACTCTGCTTGAGCAGTAAAGTGGGGTCTGATCTGAGATGCAGGTAGATGAAAAATTATCTCCTACAGAACATAGCTCCACGCTGGGCAGGCTTCACAAGCACTCACACACACAGCCACGCACATACACTACACTTACAGCAAATGAAACGCCTGCTGGCCTTCTCATCCATTTGGGGGCTTTTTTCAGAGGAGGTATCAGTGATGCTTGGGCCACCTGCTCGGGCACCTGCAATGGTGGGAGAGGCTGGCCTCTGCTGAAGGAAGAAGAGATCTGGCGGCAAAAGGAGACCTGCATCACTAGCCTGAAATGGTGACCTAGCCAAGAACTCCACCTACAAATTCCATTTTGAGAGGAATCCTTGAGATACCCAATCTGGCCCACAAAGGCCACACTCCCATATTCCAAGGGACTAACAGCGATCGTGGGATTCCCACGAAATAAGCTTTTGGAAAGCCTACTGCCTCTAAGGTCTACAGAGGAGTGTAAAATGGATCTACGGGAGAGAGGGAGGTAGGACAGCTCAGACTTCCAAAATCATGGCCCCAGTACGGAGGTCCAATGTCCCTGAAATGCCACAGGGAACACTGGAGAACAAAAGTCAAGCAGGCCTCCTTTGCATTGTGGCAGGAAGTGACAACCTCTCAGGAAGATGGGCACTGGAGCCAAAGTACTGCCCTCCCAAACCAAGGGCCCTGCCCTCCCACTCTTCAATAGTCCCCACTTCTCCCCAGGCCATATGTACTGCTCTCTCCCCCCAAACAGACAGAGCCCTCCTCTCCAGCATTCTCCACTAAGTCCTTCAAACCTTGTCAGCCTGTCTCATCTGCTGGACCTCCCAGCTCCTACCCATCACAGAGTACAAACTGATCCAGCCGTCAAAGGAGGCAGCAGAGAATACTGGAGGGTCCCGAGGGCACCACTGCACATCAAAGCACCAGCTGCTCTGTGCGGGCAGCTTGTACACCACCTAATACGAGGGAACACACCGTCAGGGAAGCCCTGACACAGACAAACCATCCCAGAACACACAGGTGTCACTGGGTTTCCCCCACCACCTCGTCTCCCATCCAGCATGCCCACACAAGCGCCAGCCTACCTCGCTGCTCCCCAGGTTCCAGCATAACACCTGGTTGTCCTTGGCACTACTGAGCAGCAGCTCAGCATCAGCCTGGCTCCATGACACTGACAAGATACCCCTAAAAAGGAAGGAAGAGCTAGCATTTGCTGAACGCCTACTAGTAGGGTACTTTATATATCTCTGATAAATCTCATCTCTACAAAACGAGCAGCCCAATTTCATTTTACAAATGAAGAAAATGAGGCTTTGAAAAATCAAGAAACTTTCAGGAGTCAAGCAGCCAGAACCCAAGTTCATTCCCAGGGCCTATGCACCGCGTACCATACCACTCTGCCTCCCGTAGGTCACTGTAGGGTGGCCTGCTTTTTCACCCTGGCTGTAGAGTAGGGACTATGAATCAGCATGGATCAGAGAAGCACCCATCGCTAAGGGCGCTTTTAGCTCAGGAGGGAAGTGAGGACCTAACTCGCAAAAGCCCAAAGGAGGTATAAAGGCAACACAGCCTTTTCGTCAGAAAGAACTGACTGTGGGGATGCTTTCTCTGTTGCAAGCCCACAAGCTCAGCTCAGAGGCAGGCCTGTGTGCAGGACAGACAGGAACCAAGGCTCCTTCATTAAGAAGAAGTCTTGGAGAAGGCAACCTCATCACCTACACAAGTGAGCATTATCCTCAGGAGACTCTCTAGGGGGCTAAACACTGGCTCCAGTATTTCTCCTGACCCCATCTCCACTGCCATCCCTAGAAATTACATGGAATCTCAGGCTCTTCACCATGACTTCTGGGTCTAAAGGAACTTCTGTTGGTTGGGGCTGGAGCTAGGGCTGGGCGACTGTGTGTTCATTGGGATGGCTCTGAAGACAGGGAGGGTGTTTGGTAGATAAAGGGAGGCATTCACTGCCCCTACCCAGGTCATTATGCCCCCTGCCCTCCACCAGGGATGCAGATGAAGTCTGAGATGCTACCTGCTATGGTTCTCCAGCACCTTCAGGGGTGAGGAGGCAAAGCGCAAGTCCCACAGCTGAATCACTGGGAGGCGGTCATCCTCTGAACATAGCACCAACTGAGTGGCTACGTCCGGGTGCCAGGCCAGGCCTGAGCAGTGCATCTGTGAACAAAGCAGACACCGTGGGCAATGCACCCTGCTCCTCCTAGTTATGAACCTTTTCTGCCCAGCTGGAAGGGGCCCACTCCGAGGGCGGGTTTTGTGGTGATGGGGAACACCACAGCCATCAGAAAATAAGGGATGACCATGGATAAGTAAGGAGCACTAGAAGCCCCAGTTTCAACTCTGTTTAGTCGCTAGGCTTTCACTCTCAATAGGGCATCTGCTAGGGGCCGAATCCACATGTGTAACAGCTGAAAACAGCCCTGGCCTGGGGAGGGGCAGCTGCCACGATGAGGCATGAGAGAGAAGCCACAGCCCAAGCCTGTATTTTGCTCCATGACTCACCCTGTTGCTGTGATCACTGACTTTGATGATAGGTTCATTCTTCCTGAGATCCCACACAACTGCCTTGCCGCTGGGGTGAGCAGAAGACAAAATATGTTGAACTTGCCGGTTCCAAGAGAGCACCTTGATGTCTTCTGGGGGCTGCTGAGGCAGGATGGGGGCAGGGGGTGGAGGACAACTGTCACCCCCCAGACCAAAAGATGTCTGCATTCCACTGCTCCCAATCACCCACAGAAAGCCTAAGAGCAGACATGAGGCCACCCAAACCAGGACAGTCTCCGGGGGCTGGGAGCTGAGTTTCCCAGAAAGGACCCTTCAGGGTCCTGGAATAGAAGCTGAGACAGCGGTAGGCACACTTAGTTTTACTCCTGCCGCAGGTGCCCCTGAGAGGAGCGAGTGGAGATTTGAAAACAGCCCTCAGGGAGAGGAGGAGGAAGGTGAGAAAGGGAGGGAAGCGAGGGACAACTATGAAAGAATGATAATAAAAAAAAAAATCTTAAAAGAAATCCCCAAAGAGTGAGGCAGAAAGAAAAGCCGTTGCTACCTTTAGGGCACGGGATGCTATCAAATTCATCCTTAACTTACCTCACGGTACTGCGAGCACAAGCCAGAGAAAAGCCAGGAAGCAAAAGGAGGCCCCGTTATAGACAGACAGGTACACTCAGAGACAGAGACACATGAGACCCCGACTGCATGGCAGAGCCGGGCACAGAGGCAAGGCTGACCCTCCCACAGAAAGGGCAAGGCTATACAGCTGCGAGTCCTCGGTGCCCTCTGCACCGAGCCTGCTTAACCTTAAATAGCACCCTCCTTCCTTCTCTCAGTTCTTCTACTGCCCCTGCTCTCCCCTTCATTTTCCTCCCAGAAACTCCAGACAGTGAATGACCACAAGCCACCCCCCCACACACACATACACATGCACCCTCCCCTCCGCTCTATCCTGTAATCATCCAGATGGTAGCACACAGTCTGTGGAGCTTTGTTGCCCTCCAGTGGTCAAGTCCGACATCTCCTATACCCTAGCTGCCTCCAGAATTCAAGTAGCAGCCCCGGGAGTCTCCTCACCTGTGACTTGGATCCTGGAGTCATTGGCACACTCAGGTTATTCAAATCCCAAATGAAGATTTCAGAATTACTGGCCCCTGAGGCCAGGAGGTTGCCCTGTATGAAGAACAGGCCTTTGGAGACCACCATCCCAGAAAGAGATGAGAGCAGGAGAGGGGGCAAGAGACCCATAAATGAGGCTCCCAAAGACTCCCCCGTAACAGCCTGGGAAGGGCTCAGCCTTAGAGCTGAAGGTCACAAGTGAATGCTTCCGTTCAGAGCTCTCGCTCCAGTGCTTGGCCGTGTCTGACCAAATGAAATGCAGTACCTGGAAAGGATTAAAGTCAAGGGCTCTGACAGCCCCTGTGTGCTTCTGTCTCTGGGCAATCACAGGCTCCTTCCC
The DNA here is from genome assembly GCA_004027475.1 of Anoura caudifer. Taxonomy (NCBI): domain Eukaryota; kingdom Metazoa; phylum Chordata; class Mammalia; order Chiroptera; family Phyllostomidae; genus Anoura; species Anoura caudifer. Next base: position 176,386 of record PVKU01001849.1, on the reverse strand, counting down.
CGAAGACAGGATGTGGGTCACATTGTACAGAGTAAGCATGCCATTGTCCCCGCCGCCTGCAATAACCCCGGAGCCTTCCAGAAGCCCACTGCCAAAGCTCCCCCAGATCAGCTTGTGAAACCTACAAAGAGGAGGAACTAGCATCAGCACCAATTCAGTCCACATCAGTAAGCATCTATGTAAGCGGGCACCCCACCCCAGCAGGGGCTGCCTGTCTCATTTCCCAGATATGGAATGAAGGTCTCCTCTGCGTGGTCCTGCCCTTTCTCTGAAGAAAGATTCCCTCTACGGTGCACTAGAAGCTGGGAAGCCACTGCCTCAGAGTTGTGTGTGGATTTTCTTTAAAGCTTAATATTATATAGGCTTCATGATAAATACTTCAAATAGATGACTTCACCTGACCCTCACAACTCATATCAACTAACATTTACTGAATACTTCCTATGTACCAGGCACTATCTTAAGTGCTTTACATGTATTAACTGATTAATATTTAATAACCCTTTAAGGTGTTATTAATTCCACTTTCAACTGAGAAAACTGAGGGACAGAGAAGTTATGAAAATTTTCATATATAGCTAGTAACTGTATCCCCATTTTACAGCTAGGAACTGGCAGAATCAAGGTTCAAAGTCAGACCCACTTTATTTTATGCCTGAGATCCCTACTGTCTTCTGTTTAAAGGAAGATCCAAACTTTTCTGTACCTGACTAGAAGCACATTCCCTAGACCAAGAATTGTCCCCTCTTCCCTCTCAAACTGGGAGTGAGGAAAGACCCAAGGACCTTTCCACCCCATGCCTTTCCCACATGGCTAGGCCACTGAAGCTGTTACACGGTTGTAATGGGCCAGCCCTAGAGATAGGAAGGATTGAAGAAAACACTTCTTGGGAAACACTTTCTGGCTTTCTGAGGATGCTTCTAACAAGACACTGCCAGTTACCTCACACAGAAAAAGAACATGGATCCCGGACCCTCTGCAAACAAATACGGGTCCTCTGCAAGGGCTCTGGAGAAGGCATGTGGAACGCCCAAAGCCCCATCAGGGGTCTGTCCTCCATTTCTCAGCTGCTAGCCAAGACTATTTCCACCATCTTTCAGAGAAGTCAGATTTCACATCAAATGATGTGCTAAGGTCCCTAATTGTAAAATAAAAATTCCCACATACTAGGCGTAGTCAACCAAAAAAACTGAGTGCGGTGACCAGGGAGGAATCTGTTTGGCCAGTCATAAAAGCAGGGCCTACCAGCCAGAAGTGAAGAGCTGAGCATCAGTTCAGACTAGGTTAGCATGTGAACAAAACAGCAGAGCCATGAAAACAGTATTGTGCTTGCCAGAGGGGACGAGAGGTGAGAAGAGGATGAGGAGGGTAAAGGGGTCAAATACATGGTGACGGAAGGAAACTAGACTTTGGGTGGTGAGCACACAATACAATTACACTTGAAATTTTTACATTGTTAATGAATGTCATCTCAATAGCGTTTTAAAAACAAAGCAAAAAGCAGCAGAACCGACACAAATGGTGGTGCTAAAGCTACTGTCAGAAAGGCTGTGTTTTCTAAGGTCGTCCGATCTTCACAGGGCAGGGGAAAGTCCACACTGGCTCAAGAGGCTCCCTGGGCATCCCAGGGCTAGAGGGTGGCGCTGGCAGAGGGCAGGTGAACAGAGCAACTACAGAGGTCTGTAACAGGCCACACAAGAACCAGAGGGGGTGTGGCCAGTGGAAAACCCTCATGGGAATGGTGGAAGAGGTGCAGTGACCTCCCACCATACAAGCCAGAGTAAAAGGTACCTGAGGCCTCAAGGAGGGGGAGTCACCTGTTGGGTTTGAGAAGAGCGCCCAGTCACTCTAGAGTGGCTGGAATGCAGCACGTGGAGTGATTGAAATGATTTTGTTTCTGCAAGCATGTAGACAGTGTAGTGCCATGGCTGGCCACTGCACAAGTGAGGTGAAGTCGGAGCCCGCATAGGATGTGATAGAAAACACCTGGGAGAGCAGGAAGACCTAGGATCAGTCAAGCGAGGACAGGGACTTGATCGTTCAGTGGGCTCAAGGTGTGTTAATCACGTCTGCTCTGCACACGGACAGGGGCCAAGAGATAGATATGTATGTGCGTGAGACAGAGCATGCGCGAGAGCACATGAGCAAATGTGGCAGAATGTTAACAACTGATGAATCTAAGTGAAGGCATATGATTATTTATTGTACCAGCCTGCAACTTGTCTATGTTTGAACACTTTAAAAGTTAAAAAAAAAAAAAAGATGGCCTACTCTGAAAAAACAAACTAAGAGATTTAAGGGGAAGGCACAGGAAAAAGAGTTTCTGTGGGAAGCTGGGAATTTTCAGCACATAAGAATACAGGCGGAATTCTCTGCTAAAGTGCCTCCCAGGATAACGACGGCAACAACGGAGACCACAGGACATCACAGAAGGATGGGTGGCACCTAAATACAGGTTCTTTGATTCTTGCGAAGCAAATTCCCAGACACAGCCTCAGAACCTAAATTTCTAGCAAGACCCTCCAGGTGATTCTAACAAGCAGCCAGGGTTGAGAACCACTGTAGTGGATACATCAGGCTGCATACCAGTCTGCAACAATGGGGAAGACATTGAACTTCATAAAGATAGAATCAGCCCTAACACCCAGTTCATGGCTCCTGGTGAAAGGCAAAAGATGAGGCCAGAAACTAATCAAGGCCTGTTCAAGCCATGTAATATGAAAAATAGAGACATTTATTGAAGGAGATACAAGAAACATTGTACATAGGACAATGACACCTCAGTCCCCTTCAAAGTAGGCACCTTGGGGCCTCACACAGTGCTTCCAGCATCTCTTCCACTGTTTGACATATTCTGGAAAATATTTTGTCGGAATCACCATCAGCTTCCCCATCATATTTTCCTGAATCTCACTGACAGTGTGAACTCTTCTCCATTTCAAAGGTGATTTTAGTTTTGAGAAAAGCCAGGAGTCACAGGGTGCCGTATCTGGGTTGCAGGGGGCCTGAGTCACCTGGGTGATTTGGTGTTTCACCAAAAAACTGCACAAGATGCAATGCATGAGCAGGTGCATTGTTGTGATGAAGCTGCCAATCACCAGTTGCCCAAAGCTGTGGCTGTTGTCATTGTATTGTATCTCTTAACCAATGAGAACATGGAGGTAGTACTCCTTATTAATTGTTTGGCCTGCAGGGGTGACTTGTTATAGACAACACCTTCCCAATCAAAAAACACAGTTAACATTCTCTTGATCTTGCTGCAACTTTGCCGCGCCTTCTCCTGGAGAACCAGGCAACTTCCCTTGGGATGACTGGGCCTTTATTTCCCAATCACAGCCACAGACCCATGATTCATCTCTGATTATGACCTTCTTGAGGAAATCTGGTTCACTGGGAGTGGTCTGAGTCAAGTCATTAGCAACTGCAGCACGATGTTCCTTCTGCTCTGGTAGCAAGTTGTGAAAAGAATTTTGCCACTATTATGTTTCATGCCAAGATCCTGCATCAAAATGTTAGACACAGTGGCTTTTGGAATCCCCAGATCAGCTTCTTGTTCTTGCACTGTTGCTGATCTTTGTTGATTGCAGCCCACATACATTCAACATTCTCAGGTGTTCTGCTTGTTGCAGGCCTTCAAGAACATGGATCACTTTCAACAGATTCTCAACCATCTTTGAAGTGTTTGCGCCACACTTATTTGCGCTGCACTCATTGCATTGTCCCCAAAAGCCTTCTGAATTATCCAAATAGTTTCTGTGGAGGAATGTTCAAGCTTAACACAATATTTGATGCAGATTCATTGCTCTATACTCACTCATCATTTTGAATGTGACAGCCACACAGAACAAATGCTCAATAAATGGTGTCTACCGCCCCCACTGACTAGTACAGTGAAGTCGTCATTGTTCATGCATGTGCATTCCAGTCCACTCTCCTTGACTGCCAGGTTACACAGATATCACACAAACCATTTTTGTTATATTAACAATGGCTGGAATATTTTTGGATAGACCTCATATAATAACATACGTCAACTCTAACTGAAAAATTTAAAAAATGATTTAAAAAAAAGACAAGGCTGAAGAGAATAAACTAAAGCCTGTGAGATCAGAACTTCATACTAGCTAAGCTCATCTGAGGCCAAGTTTTAGTTACCTTATAATTAGGAATATACACTGTCTAAATACTTACTTCCATAAGTTATGTACTTCTTTGTTTTGGATTTTGCTTTTATTTACTTAGAAAGATTCCTTTGAAAAATCTCAGCCTTGTGTTAGTGAACTAAAGTGAAAATGAGTTTGTCCCCAACTAGTCCAAAATAGCTGAGGAACTCCAAGTTTCCTTAAAAGTCACAGGGAGCGGCAAAGGCAGTGCTCCAAGCCAGAGAATGAAGACAGTGGCGTGGGGCAATGGCTGTTTGAAAGAAGAACTCAAATGCATACTATGCATTTTCTGAATGCATAGTATGTGCCAGGCTATTATGTGCCTACTCTACAAGGGGTATCCAAAATAATCTGGAATTTATTTATAAAAAATTGGGTATTTATTCTCATGTTTAAACTTCAGTCACCTTCCAAGTACTCTCCATTTGATGCAATACACCTACCAAGACATTTTTTACACCACTCAAAACAGTTTTTGAATTCATCGATTCTGATGCCTTTTAGTGCTCCTGCCATTTTTTGTTCACCACTTCCACATCAGCAAAACATTTCCCTTTGAGGAATTTTTCATACTGGGAAACAAAAAAAAAGTCACTGGGGTGAGACTGGGTAAATAGGGAGGGTGGGGCATGGGGGTCATGCCATTTTTGGTCAAACACTGCTCAACATTGAGTGGGGTGTGGGCAAGTGTGCTCGTAAATCACTCATGAAATGAGCAAACTCATTGAAAAAGTCTTCCAAAAAAATTCACTGAAGCCAAACGCAGCCTCTCACACCACCACCTGCTGGGACACTGATATAGATGGGTTCCTAGAACACTCACCCAGTGGGGGAAGCCTCTACTACAAGAGCCTGCCCTCTAGAAGATAATTCTGGAGTTTTTATGGGGGGTCCCCCACTTTGTATATCCTGAATTTACAGCAGAAAAAACAGGGCCACATTAGTTAAATAATATGCCTAAGGGGACAGTAGATGGAAAAACTGGGATTTGAACCCAGGTCTGTCCAAGAGCAAAGCACGTGCTCTCTCTATTCAGTGATCTTGGTGTCTTCTAGAGAGAAGGCAAGTCTTAGAAACAAGAAAACTAAGAGAAGTATACAAAATGATCTTTTTCCACTTTGTGTTGTCCCTCACATAGGCACCAACACAGGTCAAAATGCTCCCAAAGAAGACAGAACTGAGATAAAAGTACTGGAGGACAGATCACCTACTTTCTCCATGTCCCCAGAGGATGGGTCACACAGAGGCCACCCAGAGATCTAGAACCTCAGTGTAGGCAGAGGGGGAGAGTAGATCACACAGAGGCCTCTGACATCACTCAGCCACAGCAGCTACACTCCCAGAAACCTTTCTTCTTGAGTGAGATTCATCTAACAAGTCTAACATCGCTTGCCTCAGTGCACATGCTAACCCATGCTGATTCTGATGGCATCCAGAGACTCTCTTCCGTCTTCTTACAGCTTGAGACTGTCCCTTATCCACACCCACACAGGTATTTCAGAACACTTCCCTGCAGCCAGGTTTTTCCAAATGGGTATTTCTCTGATGCATCACGGAGGAAGGAGAAGGGGATTTCCAGGATTCAAATGTGGTTGAGGCGCGGGTCTGGTGAAAAGGCAAGCAAAGGTAACAGGAAGATTTTGAAAAGTATGTTTAGTTAATATTGAAGAGATACTAGGAGCAGTTTTAAAACAATAACTAAGGAGGAAAAGAAAGGAGACTAATCTAGAAAAAGAAACTAAGACCTCAATTTCGAGCTCAGCATGTTCTTAGAAGTCATCTTGTAAAGCCTCTTCTTCATACACCAGTGAGGGAACCTGAGACCATTGACGGAACTCAATTTGCCCAAAGTCACAGAGCTTTCTTTCCTCAAGGCTGCAACCCAACGCAGCTCTGCTTTCCATCTAACTCACACAGAGGACACTACAAAGACAAGACGGAAGAAAGCACAAAGCAAAGGACGCGTAGCCCTCCACCCACCCTGATCATCCCGGTCAATAGCTTGTGATACTGACTTTGAGGAGGTGAATTAACATAGGTTGAACAGAAGGAAGCAGGTGTCTTAGACCCCAGGGTGTCCGAGAGGATTTCTTCCGAAAGGACTCAATAGGATGGTACAAAGGTAATCACTTAGGTCTTTGGGAATGAGAACCAATCTTTAGAAACATTATACAGGTGGGGGAAAAAGTAAAGATGAAATACTATCAATATTATTAACTATACTATTTACTTTGGTTACAGCCCACAAATCCCTGGAGCAGGGTATGAGGTAAAGTTCATGACTCACACCTTAGTACCAACATTTCAAAAAGGGTCCCTTCAACTCAGTTGGCTGAAAAGCAAACAGATCATCACTCTTGAAAAGCTCTTAGACTAACTAAAGACTTACAATAACTAACTGAAGTGGTGGACAGAATGCTCAGTTTGGTAACCCAGAAGTTTCTTATATCAATTATTCATTCAACAAATATTTTATTAAGCACCCAATACCAAGCATTGTTCTATGTGCTAGAGAATAAAACAAAAAAATCTCTGCTCATGTGGATCTTAGGATTCAATTTCAAGGTTTCTTAAGCGATTATGTGCCTCCTTTTAAGGAGCTCTAAGCCTAAGGAGCCACGACTGTGCTAAAACTGCTTGGCTGGTCAAGAATAAGAACCCTTGCCCGCTGCACGTTTTCCTGCCTCCAAGAGTATAAACATTATTGAATTAGCTCACCCCAGTAAAAGGCTCCTTCTGAAATGCTTGCTTAGAGGCTAAGTATATCTCATTACTATTGGTAAACCCTCTAGTGCCTGCTCTACAAAAGGTACAGATACCAGAAATACAAAGATACGTGAAAAACTGCAAAATACAGGTTCTGTCATAAAGTGGCACAGGGGCTCAAGAAAAAGAGAGCAATTACTAACCTTCATTATTAGATTAAACCATGAAAATAAAGAAGAGGGTACTTCTTTCTAAAAATCTTAACTAATCTCTCAGATTCACCCCAAAATTCCCAAGAGAATGGAATGTGCATCCTAAACTGGGATCAGCAAGATAATTCTCTGGGCTATAAGAAAAAGACATTTTTAATTTAAAAAATGATGTAAATTGCACTTTATTAACAGTACAATAATAAGTGTACATTATTTACATTGAATATAGACCTTGAGTATAGTGAATAGTCACATACTTCCAATGGTACACAAATTTGGAGTCCATTGCTTTAGACTGCAAGCTTCATCTTTACAAAACCTAGAAAAGAGCAGCTGAGTAATGGAAAGAAGGTAGGCTTTGGAGTTAGAGAGGTGGAGACTTAAACCCTAGCTTCTCAGAGTTTTGGCTCCCTCCTACGTGAAATGAGAGTAATGTTATCTATGGCTTAAGCTCCTTCTGAGGAATGAATGATACGCAGAGCCCTTAGCGTAGTGCCTGGCATGTACACACGCGCTCAATGAATGCGAGTTAGGGAATGCCAGCCCTCCGAGCCTGCCAGAGCCATGAAACCCGTTAGTACCCCATCAGTCCCTGAAAGCAGTGAGGGGAGGATCATTCGTCCTCCTCCCTTTGGCAGAAGAGGGGGATACTGTGTAAGGTTTTTACCTTCACAAGAGTCAAGGGAGAGAGGAATCAACATCTCTGGGTTCAGAGAGAGGTCAGGTACTCTTGGGTCCAGGCATCTCTATCACATGATTCTGCCTAACACTGCTGCTGCTGACCAGAGGGGTGGGTGCTTTTAAAATTGTTTTGCAAGATGAACCCAGAGTTAACTTCTTTCTAACTTGGTGAAGGTCCTTCTCCCCTCACTTGTCTCCTTAGCAACCCTGAGAAGCACACACTATTCCCAGGGTTCCCCATCAGGATCTGCCCTGTACACCCATGAGCACTTCATACCCATGAGACATTGTACCTGCTTGAGGCAGAAAGGACTCCCTGGCGTTTCAAGTCCAAAGAAGGGTCCCTGAAATCAACCTCAAAGATTTCCAATGTGCCATTTGTGCTAAAGGAGGCATCTAGCTGCTGGGCAGATGTTCCTAGGCATAAGAAAAGTTAGGAAAAAGCAGCGAATGAGCAACAAAATACGCATGAATTTGAGGTATAAGTAGTAGGGAGTAGAGAGAAGGAGAAACGGGAAAAGACTGAGTATACCTTTTTTCAAATGGTAACTGCAAAGAAAGACCCCTTTTCAAATGGTAACTGCAAAAAAACATGAGGTGCCTAGCCTTGAGCCACAGTCCAAGGCTGCTCCCAGGTACCAAAAAAACCTAATGTCCCCTTGCTTATGCTGGGAGCCAACCCCACGACTCTAAAGCACCCTCTGATGCACAATAAAGAATTCTGCATACTGAGTTTCTCCGTGGCTCCTAGTCCACAGTATCACCATACCTGTAGCCAGATATACAGGGTACTGGCTGGCCGGGCTCCACACTTGGACAGCTGGCCTCTCAAGTTCCTTCAGCTTCATGGTCTGACCTGTAGGTGGCAGAAAACTGACATGGCCCTCAGCTCACTGAAAATAGAAACCAGCAAGCTTAAGGACCAGATCCAGGGAGCACCTGTGGACTCGAGATCTTGTTACTTTCTCTCCATCACGGGGTAGGGCACCTCAGGGCAACACAGGATGACATGACAAACACATGACCATTTGCATATCTGTAAGGCCAGTTCAATCACCCAATTCCTGAAATATAATGCTTTATATCCAAAAAGATAATCAACCACACTGGTTGCCCAGGCCCCACTGTGATGATAAACATCAAACCAGGTAATCTCTCAGTGATCTTATCAATTCCCTTGACTTCAAATATTATCCATATGTGGATGACTCTTAAGTTTATATCACCAATACACATCTCTCCTCTGAGCTCCAAGTTTTTATATACAACTACTCATCAAGTATTTCTACTTGGATAGAGCTGATACCTAAAAGTTAAGTCTGTCATTTTCTATTCTATATAATCTCCCCTCAAATCTGTTCTTCTCGTAAGTGGTACCACAATCTACCCAATTGCTCAGCCCAGAAACCTGAAAATCACCCTCGATTTCCTCCTTTTCCCTTATTGCCTTCTAATCCATTATTAAGTCTTCCTGATTTTACCTCCAAAATGTATCTTAATCTGTCTATTTTTCTCCCTCTCTACCACCACCACTCTATTTGATGATACCATCATCTCTCACCCAGATTACATCAATAATCTTCCAACTGGTCATATCCCTGATGCTCACACCATCACTCACTTCCTTCTCTCATAGCAGCAGGAGTGAACTTTCAAAATCATAAACAGGATTTTGGCATTCCATGCTTAAAATCTTTCAGTGGCTTCCATCACACTCAATAAAATTCAAACCCCTTATTATGACCCTGCTCAAAGGCTCCAGCCTACCACTTCAATTGTAGCTCTTGCTACTTTCCCCCTTATTCATTCTGCTCCAACTGCATTAGCGTTTGTGCATTTCCTGGCTATTCCCCACCTTAGAGCTTTTGCAAATTGTTCTTTATACTTTGAATGTTCTTCCTTTTATTGTCTGCATGACTGGCTCCTTATCACATCTTTCTGGGCTCAGCTTCTCATCCCCTTAGAAGCTGGGCTCAGCTTCTCATCTCCTTTTGACTGGATGAGCCATCCAATCAAAAACAGCCTCAATTTTTTTCTTCTCAGCAATCTATAATCGTATATTTATTTACATTTACACTGGTGGTCTCCTCCACTAAGTAAACTCCATGAGAACTGGCACCGTGTCTGCTTTGTTCATGGTGTTATAACTAGTACCAGAACAAAGTCTGACACAAAGTAAGTGCTTGATATTTGCCGAATAAATGCAGACATCCATTTCAACTCTGTGGTTTCCAATCCAATTGTAATGCACATTCAAGGTACCATCTCAATGAGCTCATAAAGCAGCAGAAAAGGAGGCACGGCGCGGGGTGGGGGGGTGGGGGGGGAAGTAAAACAACTTGTGGGAAACTTGGGACCTACAGCAACCTGCTTTAGCAAGCCACAGTCACATTACTTTTAATGTACAAAAATAGGAAGTACATAGTTTGCTTAATCTCTAATGTACTTTCCACTTAAAGAAAGTTTAAAATTGACAATGTAGCCATGATTTCCAGGACGCCTCTGAGCCCTTGAGGCTACATCAGGAATCTTCTGACTGGCTCCCTACACATCATACAATGACCAGTGCCATCTGCTGGTCAAAACCATTTTCACGTTTCTGGGGGAAGATCCCTTCAGAAAAGTAGCAGTTGCTTAGCACTGTGCACTTGACATGCAATACTCATTAAGTTCTCACTATGGTTCTATGCGGTAAGTACTGTTGTTTTCCCCATTCTAAAACAAGCAAGCAAACAAACAAGCAAACAAACAAACTGGGTAGGTCAAGATGTGAATCCTTATGAGCCCCCAGAGCCCAGTGCTTTTAATCATTATACCAGTCTAAACTAAACACTCCATAAAGTGTTTAAATCCTGACAGTCTAAAAACTGAGAAAATGGGCTTTTAATCTACTTTGTCTAGAGACATCTGCTCACAAAAAAGGCCTCCGCTGGGGTCAGACTGGTCAGGGGAGCGGGGACGGGGCATTGAAGGTGGGAGAGCTATGACCTTTCAACCAAGAGCTGAACGGACCATTGCAGTGATGCGGGGCGGTCAAGGGAGCTTCTCTCCGACCTTCCCCGAAGCGCGGCGCGCGGGGCATCAATAATGACCGGCCTTCCCTCCCAGGGAGGACGCAGAGACTCGGAGCGGGTCCCTGGCCCAGGGCCCAGCGCGGATGGGAAGGCGCGAGGGCGGCGCTAAAGAGCGACCGGGCGCAGCAGGTGGAGCCGGATCCGCGGGAGGGAGGGCGCAGTGGGGGCCGTGAGAGGCACAGCGGCCGGAGCCCGGGCGGGCTGGGGTCTCCGCAGAGGGCAACTTCCCCCGGCACTCTCCCCGGGGAGGAGCGGCGCTGCGGGTCCCCAACTCGGTCTCTGTTCTCAGGGACCCCCAGGCCCCTAGGGAAAACCAACCTGCGGGGAAAGCTCAGGTCAGGGGTCAGACGCGGCGAGCTGGAGCGGGTCTTCTCAAAGGGCTTCGGGGCTCTGCTGGGCGTTGTGGACGGCAGCTGTGGAGGGCCAAAAGTAGTCCTGGCCCGCAGGGCATCTCAGGGCATCGCAGCCCACACGCGCGGCGAAGCTGGAAGCGGAGAACCTGGCCCGGCCCGGCCGGGCCGTCCCACGGAGAGGGTTGTAATAGGACTGTAGCTTTCAATAGGCCTCCCTCACCTGTCCTATGATTGCTCAGTTCCGCCGCTGTGGGTCAGTCCTACCATTAGTAAATCTGGTTTATTCAATTTGAGCTATGGCCCCGAGCCAGCTTCTGAAAAGGGAAAATACTAACGCATTATCTACTTATTGAAGCGAAGAGCCGACCCTATCTCCAGGAGCTCTCAATAGAACCCTAATTGAAAAAAGCAATTGAGGCCAAAATAGCTGTGACACACTGTAGCCCCAGCAACTGCTGCCCAAACCTATTGATTGAACTAAGGGCTATAGATGTGCAGAGGGCAAGGTACTGTAGGCTTCCCGGAAGTTTTCAGAGACAGGAAACAGGTGTTATACCTTGGAGCTGCAAGATAGGTATTGTCTCAGTGAGGAGGAAGGGGCCCAACCTGCTATTAGTCGCCCCCGTCATTTCCCATCCAGGAATGAATGAGGCTATCTATAGTTGCAGGAGTGGGCTGGTTACAGATTGTGAAATACCAATTCAACTCAGATATTTGGGAGTTATTGGAAATTATAGGTACAGGCGCAGAAAGATAGATTGTATTTTGAGATTAGTAGTATGGATCCACTCTGGGAGAGAACAGAGGACTCAAATTAGGAGACTAATAGAACCCAGGTATCAGGTGATGAAAACCTGGATTAATATAGTGGTAATGTTTATAAAGGAAAATTGGACAGGCTTTTGTGACTGATAAAAGTACTTGGAGGGGGATGTGAAAGGTCATATATGTATTTCTCATGTTGACTGAGGGCATTTCCAAATAAAATGTCCTGTAGGCAGCTGAAGATCTTACATTGGATTCAAAACTTCCCTTTAATGCATGAATTCTATCATATTCCTGCCTGATATCCTCCAAAAATGGTGAGCTAGGTTTTTTTTTTCCTTTTTAAGATTTTTAGACAGAGGGGAAGGGAAAGATCTATTGGCTGCCTCCCACGTGCCCCCAACCCGAACAGGGATGGAACCCAGGCACATGCCCCGATGGGCTATCAAACTGTCAACCTCTCACTTTGTGGGGTGATGCCCAACCAACTGGGCCTCACAGGGCAAGGCATGCTGATTACCTTACAACAGCTCCCCCCCTCCCTGCCCCAAGTCATCATGACACAACCTTAGCCTTCCTTTCATGTGGATGGTCCAAGTCAAAACAGAAGACAATTTTCTGTGCCTGTGCACTCAGTACTAAATGCTCCCTAAGTATTCCTTTAACTTCTTAGCACCACAGCAGTGGATGAGACCCAAGAAAAAATAAACATAGTTTATACCTGAACCACAGGCAATACCTCAAATTAGGGAATGAAGCAGAAGTGTCACTGATGAAGTGCTTTGAAAGAAATTTGAACCAAAGGCATAGTCAATTTCAAGGACATTTTTTTTCAAGTGCACTCTTCTCCCAATTCACACATCTCTTGTAATTTTCCAACTTGTTTTTTAACTGCCAGTCCCTCTTCTAGGTAACTACTTGGAAGCAATTATTTTGTCTGGTTCAACTTTATACCCCCAGGGCTGATCAGTGTCTGATACATAGGAGGCACACAGATGTCTGTTAAACGATTACAAAATGCTCTAAATGACAGAGAATGAAGACACAGACAGTGGAAAGTTCCAGATAAAGGCACTTTTGTAGGAGCACCCACTGCCTGATCTCATAAAGGTCAATGCCTGGACCACCACTAAAGGGCCCCTTTTCTAACTTGAATGGGATTGCTTTTATAGGTCTGTTGAATGTATTCTTTTTTATGGGTCAGGTTTTCAGGCAATATGATTATAATGCTTTTTTATGGGTCAGGTTTTAGAGAGGGGAAGGGAAAGATCAATTTTTAAGAGAATGTCCCTAAAGGGAAGAAAAGAACGTAAGTTGGTTCACTTAAAAACAGCGTAGAGACTCTCAGACACATAGCCTTCCTCTAACGCTATAGAGGAGCATGGATGAATCGTCAAAGCCACAGGATCAGTGATAACTCACTGAACTGTCCTCTAATTCATAAATATAGGTGATGTTAGCTTAAAAGAAGCTAGAATTCAGAAGTTGCTTTGGAGTAAGAAAATTAGAGGCGGTCATAGTCCTAGGCCAGTCCAAAAACACCTATTTATTCTATAATATACTTACAACATGTTAGAGTATAATGTTTTGTTAGCTAACTACTATCATTAAAAAGGTTTTTATGGGGAATAATTGTTGTTCCAACTTGGGAAGTCAGGAACATATCTCCTCCCTCAACCCTGGAAATGAGAAAAGGAGCTGCCCTTAACACCTATACAAATGGAACTGTCAACTACTTTCACAGTCCCACTGGAGTTAACAAATTAACATCTTCTGTGCTTAACTCCCCCATTCTCCCAACCTTCCAATCTCGGTGGGCGGAGGCAGCGGCAGGGGTGTGCAGAGAGCAGGCAGAAAAAAGAGAAAAGGATGAGGTTCCTCACAGCAGTGGCTACTCCTGGGGAAATGAGGCACAGATACCACAGCACTATTTTATTAGGGATTTCATTAAGGTTAAATCTCTAGGAATGAGGGAGTCAGTCAGGAGGCACAAAGTCCAGGAAGCCTCCTCAGATTTCATAGTGAACCACCGGCTCAGGCTCTTTGGTGGGATCGCCGCCTCGTTCCAGGTACAGATTATTATAAGGATACTGCTTTGGCGCCTAAGGAAAAAACACAGGTCAGCAAGAACAACATGCATCCAGCCAATGCCTGGCCACATCCCACTCTGAGTTTAATAGTCACGCACAGTAATGGGTATGCAGTAGCCTCTGGTCAGACCCAGCTGGGCTTGAATGGCAGAAGAGTACTCCTCTTCCCTGCTCAGCCTAAGGCAGAGAGAAAGCCTAGATTGTAAGAGAAGTGATGCCTACCCTGTGTGTGTGTGTGTGTGTATGTGTGAGAGACAGACAGAGTGAGTGAGCATGCGTGCAAGCCATGGAGAGCTTTCTGAGAAAAAGAGAGAGAGAGAGAGAGAGAATGAACAAGGAAGAGCACCAGGGAGAGTTTTCTAAATGAGACGATGCATCCATCCATCCCACTCTCTCTCGGGGTCGAGACAGACTCAATCTCCTTTAAGTCACTCAGCCTCTAATGGTTCCACCACTAAAGTGGCCTAGCAAATGAGGCGTGCAGGAGCAGCAGTGGGGGAAAGCACAGAGGAGACACGGCTGGGACGTGCTTTAGGGGCTGCTGGCTTTACCAACAAACAGCTGTCAGAGAACACAGCTCAAGGGGAGGAGAAAAGGGTGATGTGCTTACAGAACTGAAAAATGGAAGAGCCACACTGTGTTTCCTGCTCTCCTGAAGTGAAGTTAGTGCTCACACCAGCCCTATGTGCACTTGCCAGCCTGGGGCCCCTGGGGCTTGGTGGGAAGGCTCGTGTCAGTGCACACAGACATACCAGCTACCATCAGGACATTGATTACCTCTGCAGAGGTAGCACTGAGCAGCCAACTGCAAACACAGCAGCTTCCCTGCTTTCAGTTCCTTTCCTTACTATCTATCCTGCAGATTACTCCCAGATTAATCTTCCTAAAAACCTAGCTTTCACCATGTCATTCTTCTGTTCAAAAACCCAAATGGCTCCTGGCTGCCCAGAGGCAGACCAAGTCATCAGTGTATCCCCAACCCCTACCACAGGCTGTACCTGGTACACCACAGGGCTTCAAAAATATTTGTTGAAGTAACGTGTTAGTACACCATCAAGTCCAAATCCCTTAGCAATGCAGTAAAAGCTGTGCAACCTAACTGATCAGCTCACCTCACAATAATTTTTAACACAGCAACTTCCACACATAATTTCCCAGGACATCAGAATTACCCATGAAGTTGTTAAGTATTGATTCTAGAATCCCACTTGGAGCTAATGAATGAGGTTCTCCAGGAAGTGGAGCCCAGGAATCTGAATTTTAGTGGCTCTCCAGGTAATCAATAGTTATCTAAGAATTATTTTATATGCTTATTCTACTCCAGCTAACTCACTCTCCTTTTCCTTCCTTCATTGTTTTTCTTTTGCCCCAAATGTTCTCTCCAACTTCTCCCCACCATCTAAAGTGTATCATTTTTAGCATCTAGTTTAACCCTTCTCTTTAACAGCACTTCATACCCCTTAGCACATACATACACAAAAACTATGCCAAATTCATATATATATTTGTGTTCAAGTGTTGCTTGTCATGTCATTTATCTCAATTTTCTCCTTATTCAACTCCAACTTCCTTAAAGCTAGACAGTATTTTTTTTTGTCTTTTACAGTCTTCAAAATATAACTGTCTATGCTTGTAGTAAATTTTTAATTCCTTCCAATACCCCTTAGGAGGTGCCCTTCACACCCCCAAAGAGGATGAGGCTTCAACTCTAGATTCCATAACTCTTACCGTCAAAGATCACTTGGTGAAATGACTGGTAAGTGCAGTCCTCAAACGGCAACTCTAGAGACTGGCTGACTTCCACGTTCTCACTCCTCGCAGAGTCCTTAACTGTTTTTTCTCACTCACACTGACCCAGTGCAGGCATGGGGCAGTGCTTTGGTACTTATGCCTGCCAATGTGAAGGCCCTCTATAGGCCTTACCAGGAAACCAAACTTAGTATTGGCTGGATCCCTATTCCAGTGACTTCACTCCCTCTGGAAACAGTGCCAAGTATACATGCCTAAGGGAGGGAGCACTTCTCTGATACTCACCACGGGCTGGTAGGAGGGATACATCTCCCCGACCCAAAACATGAACACCATGAAGGCCACGAAGCCGAAGAGGTGCTTACACATGACATCCCAAGAAACAGGCGTGGGGGACGTGTCCACACGGTTCCTGATATACATATCTAGGTCCCAGTGAATCTAAGGCAGAAAGGCAGATAACTGTCACATATTGCTCTTCCTGCAAAAGGCAGGCAGTCCAGAGTGATCAGAGCTTGCTATAAGGCTTAACAAAAGCATTCTACTGCCCCAGGCAATATGCTGAGAGCCAAGTTACTCTGGCCCCCAAGACTAGATCCTAGTTTTCTGGCTGGGTTTTGCTGACCAGAGACAGCTCAATCATCGAAGTTTACAACTTTCACAATAAAGAGCTTGTTAATTCCCAGAAATCCCATTCTAAATGCCACACATGGAAACTCAGGTCTCAGATCAATGGATTTTCCTTCCTTGGGCAGAAAACCTTAGTGTTACTTAGACAGACAAGTACTATTTGAGCTAAAGAAAGAATCCCCAGAAATACATTAGAGAGAAGGAAAAAAGGTTAAATGGGATAGGGCTCTCTCACCGGTTCACCCCAGTTCATTCTCAGGTCTGTGTGGTCCCATTCATACCATGGATCCCTCTCGTGCTGTGAGCGGTCAGGGAGCTTTGGGTAGTCACCATACCTGAGAAACAGCAATAACTTCTGGAAGAGGCTCTGAGCACTGTCTCTCAGACAATTCAAAGTCTCCTCATCTCAAAGATAAGAAACTGCCCTGGCTGGTGTAGCTCAGTGGATTGAGTGCGGGCCTGTGAACCAAAGGATCACGGTTCGATTCCCAGTCCGGGCACATGCCTGGGTTGCAGGCCAGTTCCTGTCAGGGGACGCACGAGAAGCAACTATACATTGATATTTCTCTCCTTCTCTCCCTCCCTTCCTCTCCAAAGATAGATAAATAAAAAATGTTTAAAAATTTGCCTTAAAAAAAAAAAAAAGAAACCAACTGTCTCACCTAAGGAAAGAGGAACTGACTTTCACATCAAGATCTCAATTTCTAGCCACTAAAGCATACACCCCAGAAGTCCAAATTGTAATTAAAAGTTCATGTCAAACTCTGAAATATTATAACATCATTAGCTATTCTTACCTTCTTTCATCAAAAAAAAAAAAAGTCACATAATATTATGATGTTAGCTTTGATAGGGTATTTAATTATCTATTACTCCGATTTCCTCATTAGACAGAAAATGAAACTGAAGTTCAGGGTCTGAACCCACAGTCACCCAGCTAATTGTAATAAAAACAAAAAGGGTACAGATTTCTTGCTAAGCTGGGTTTTCCCCAACAAACCAGGTTCAACTTATACAGACAGTTACCAAAGCTGCTCTATGTCTAATAAAAGACATAGGAAATGATGACAACTAGACATGTATCACAGAAAATGACTGGGAAACAAGATGAATAGGAGCTGCTCAGACCACAATAGAAAGAGTGATGCTAGGACAGAAAATGACTGTGCTGGTAATCACTTCAGATAATTAACCATAGAGATGTTCTGCGGCTATGGGGGAGGGAGGGTGGGGGAATAACATCACTTGGAGTAAGGGAGTTGACTTTAATCGGCTTTACAGATGCCAGCATTTCCACAGCCCCAAGAACTATGATGTTTTTAAAAAGAGAGACATACACAAATATACAGTACTCCATCTACAAATAAGGTTCTCATGACAGGAGTCCAGTTCCCGCCTGGTCATATGCCTGGACGATAGCACCTGAGCCCAGCAGATGCTCAAGCCAAACGAAACCTTGCGCTCTAGATAGAGCCAAGGAAGGTTCCTGCTATTCAGGGGTCCTCAAGGGAGCTATTAAAATCTCGCTTCCTCATTTGAGGAAACAGCTCGAGCCAAGGAGAAAATTGAAGTCCTCTCGGCTGCAGCTGCTCACTCACCCCCTCCCACCTACTGACAAAAGCACCTACACCATTGATTCTGAGGGGCCATGGGAAGGTTCGGGTAGAAAAGGGTCAGAGCCGAGCCACCAACCCAGCCGCCTTCTCCCATAACTACCCAAGTGCGGGCGGACCCTCTCTATCTCACCCCATGCCATCATCTGGGTACGGCTCGTAGTCTTCCAACCGCATATTATACTTCTTGGCGGCGGCAGCCCTTTCTTCTGGGGTCTTGGGATAAGGCCCCGGGAGCATGTCCTTGGTAATGTGGGAGGCTGGAGGGCAGACGAGGAGACATCCGGTAATGCATGCCGCCCCGAAGGTTTCAAGCGTCAGCGGCTGCGGAGGCCCGAACGACGTCCAGGTACCAGCGAGACCCTCCGCCCGCTTCTCTGGATATACCAACTCCACCCCCGCCCCCCAGCCCGGACAGGGCCGCCCCGGTATCCATGATACCCATCTTCCCCCCGACACACCAACCCTCAGGCATCCCCTTCCCAGACTGAGGCCTCGCCGTTTCTCGCGGACCTGTCCGTGCACCCAGCGGCACGACATTCCGGGCTGCCCTTTGCAGCCATCGGACTCCCAGGACCCCCGCCCTGGCCGCCGCCATCTTGACCTTCCTCCGTTTCACTCCGCACATGCGCAAAGGGCTCTCACGGTGGCTGAGCCGGGCCAAACGCGACCGAGAAAGCAGGGAGTGTAGAAAGGTCTTAGGGGTTAAAGAGGGCTTAAACGGTGTTGGGAAGCCAGATAGGCAAGATGTGCAGGTGGATAAAGGCAGAGAGGGAAAACTGGAAGGGGAGAAAACCAAGCAGGTCACTGCTTTGACATTTCAGATTGTTGTGTCTCTTTTTTCTCCCTCAGTTGACTTAGACGCATCCAAGGATAATGAGGAATCAGAACCTGAGCATCTCATGTGGACAGCTGACCCACCTCTCCCAGGAGCAGTACAAGTAAAGTGAACCTGTGTTAATCTCTGATTGCTTGCTTTTTTCCTTTCCTTTACTGGAACTTGCTCCATTCATCCCCAGACGTGATCATTGTTCAAATTCAGCCTTTGGTCTTGCATGTTTTTGCTCCGTTTTCCAAATTGGTTGATCCCTTTCTTTTAGATGCGCGGTGCAGCAGATAAATTGGCCTGGAATTGGCTCCTTGTTTTCAGTCCGTGTTTACGTAGGAATGTCCCAGTCACCTCAACCCGACAAATGTAAAACCAATCCTATCACCAGAGGCGGTTTTCGAAGTCCGCATAAAGCCCCAGATTTGCTAGGACTTGGATAAATACCTTTCAAACCGGAAGACAACGAAGAAACACTAGCTTTTTAATAATGGGAGACATTATTGTGTTTGCATATGAATAGGTTTTTATTTTATTTACACACGTGGAATTTGCATAGTTTACACAGTATAAACATGCACATCACTGTTTTGGAGCAGAATACATTATTAAAGACATTCTTAAATATATATCAGAGCAATAAAAACTGATATATACTATTCGGTATATAAATTCTGGGGAAGACTAGTCACAGCAGCTTGCCCTCTTCTAAATCGAGCATCACTAGCTGATGTTCAGGATAACTGGACACTACCCACATTCAATCAACAGGAACCCTTGATCTAGTTTGGGTTAAAAAAACAGAGTTGTTTTAATTTACTTATATATTTTTGTTAAGATATAGTTTACATACCATAAAATTCACCACTTTAAGGTATATAATAAAGTTATTTTTAGTATGTTTACAAAGTTATGCAATTATGACCAGTAATTTAAAAAAAAATTTATCACTCCTCAAAAAATATCCCATATCCATTAGCATATTTCTTGTACCCTCTCCCCCTGGCAACCATTAATCTACTTTCTGTCTCTATGGATTTGCCTATTCTGGACATTTTATATAAAAGGAATCACTTATAACATTTTCAAGGTTTGTCCATGTAGTGGCATGTTTTGGTTCTTCATTCCCTTTTATGCCTAAGTAATATTTCAATATATGCGTATATAACATTTTGTTTATACATTCACCAATTGATGGACATTTGGATTATTTCCACTTTTGACTATTATGAATGTTCCTGTTAATATTCTTATATAAGTTTTTGTGTGGATGTATGTTTTTAATTCTCTTGAATATATACCTAGTAGTAAAATTGCTGGGTCATAGGGTGACTCTATGTTTAACTTTCTGCAGAACTACAAAACTGTTTTCAAAGAAGTGGCACCACTTTATATTTCTTTATATTTTCACTAGCAGTGTATGAAGGTTCCAGTTTCTCCACATTCTCGAAAACACTTGTTATTGTCCATCTTTTTAATTGTAGCTATCCTAGTGGATATGAATAGTATCTAATTGTGGTTTTATTTTGCATTATCCTGATATCTAAAGATAATGAGCATCTTTTCATGCACTTATTGGCCATGGTATGTCTTCCTTGGAGAAATGTCTATTCAAGTCCTTCGTCCATTTCTTAATTGGGTTGTCTTTTTGCTGTTGAGTTGTAAGAGTTCTTTATGTATTCTAGATGTAAGTCCCTTATCAGATAAATGATTTGTTGTAGATATTTTCTTCCATTCTGTGGACTGTCTTTTCACTTTCTTGATGGTGTCCTGTGGGACTCCATTTTTATCCTGAAAGGCATTAAAGTTTGTCAAAAGCTTTCTCTGTGTCTGTAGGGGAACTCACTAGATGCAATATGGCTCCAGCAGCAAAGACATCTAGGAAATGTTGGACTTTCGACTCTCTGTAGCCTCAGGCTTGGCTGACTACTTAGAAAACTGGAATGCCACCCAAAGATATACATCATGCCTGCAGGAAGGAGGTTAATGAATGTATAGAGTGTGGATGACTGCCTGATATTATCTGTTAACTTAGGAGTGTATTGTTCATTCTGGTGGTCTACAGTGACTACCCACCATATGGTTTTACTTTTTACTCCATCTGAAAAAGAGACCCTGTTCTGAGAGGGTTGTAGATTCTTCCTGGATGGCCATTACTGGGAGCAGCTGCTTTGCCCATGTATGTAAGTGTTAAGGCTCTTATGAATCTGAATAAGGGTATGTGTCAGTTATTCGGAATTGATCCTGAATTTAGATTTCTAGGGCTTTCCTCCAATAGTGTCCATTCAGATGATCATGGTTTTTTTTCTTCTATTAATATTGCTAATTTTTGGATGTTGAACCAACTATGTATTCCTGTAATAAATCCCACTTGGTCATGGTATATAATCCTTTTCATATGGTGCTGGATTTGATTTGCAAGTATTTTGTTGAAGTTTTTGCATCTATATTCATAAAGGATATTGGTCTGTAGTTTCCTTTTCTTGTGATGTCTTTGTCTCGTTTAGTGTCAAGGTAATGCTGGTTTCAGTGAATGATTTGGAAAGTGTTCCCGCTTCAATTTTTTGGATGAGTTTGTGGTGGATTGGTGTCAATACTTTTTTAAATGTTTGGTAAGATTCATCAGTGAATCCATCTGGTCCTGGGCTTCTCTTTGTGGAACACTTTTTATTCTGAATTCAATCTCTTCCCTTGTTATAAGTCTATTAAGATTTTTCCATTTCTTCTTAAATTAGTTATGATATTTCGTGCCATTCTAAGAATTTTTTCATTTCATCTAGGTTATCTAATTTTTTGACATACAAATGTATGCATATAGTATTTCCCTATATGCCTTTTCATTTTTGCAAAGTCAGTAGTAATGTCACTTCTTTCATTCCTGAATTTAGTCATCTGAATTTTCTCAATCTAATTTATGTTATTTTTCACAGTAATATAGTCTTGTAAAAATTCAAACATTACAGATAAAAATTAAAGCCTTGATTGCCACCCCCACCCTCAAACCCTCCACAGAGGTAACCCTATTATCAGTTTAGTGTAGCCTAGTTACTATGTAGCACAGTTAGTATGTAGCATAGTTACATAGTTAAGCCAGTGTGTTGGTTTTCTATTGCTGCATGACAAATTATCATAAATTTAGCAGCCCAAAATAACACAAATTAATTATCTCACCTTTCCATGAGTTTGGAGTCCAGGATGGGTTAGCTGGGTTTCAACTCAGGGCCTCATTAGGCTGAAATCAAGGTATAGGTAGTGGCTATCTCATCTGAGGCTCTGTCTTTTTCCAAGCTCCGTAGTTGTTGGCAGAATTCAGTTCCTTGCAGTTGTACGACTAAGGTCCATGCTTTCTTGCTGGCTGTCAATCAGGAAGGAGCCTATCTCAGCTCCTAGAGCCTACCTGCCATTGTCTCCCACTTAGTAGTTTGTTTCTTAAAAGCCAACAGAATGTCTTCTGTGACTTCAAATATCTCTCCAACCTCTAGACCCAGATTTAAAGAGCTACAGTGATTAGGTCAGGCCCACCCAGGGTAAATCTCCCTTTTGATAAACTCAGAGTGAACTGATTAGGGACCTTAATTGCATTCTTGCCATATAACACAATCTCATTTCAGGAGTGCTACCCTATTATATTCATAAGTTCTGCTCTTATTCAAGGGGAGAGACATATATAGGGCTTATTTACCATGGAATGGAAGTCTTTGGATTCATCTTAGAATTTGACTTACGCACTTTATAATCAATTATAAATTGTTTGAAAATGTGGGATGTTCATGCTTGGCAACTATAATATTGGAACCATAGCAAAATATCTTCAAGTGTGAGAGACAGTGACACAGGCAGAAAAATCAAATATGCTAAACAAAAAACCCCATCTTTGATTTTTAAAACTTTCAAGTTGTCGTAATCTTTTGTCGAGGGCAGGGGTCTTCAGAGAAACCTTTGCTCAACTTCTATCAATCTGACAATTGCTTTTCCTTTTGACTTAAGTAGGTCAAGAGTTTGCATCTCTCCCATCTATTAGTGTAAAATTTAATGCCCCGTTAAACTTCCCTCCTTCTTTGCCTTTTGTATAGGCCTGGACACACTGAGGCAGCAGCAGTATTTTGCGAATTGGTTACCCACGTTAGCAAGCCTAATCAAGCCTAATCATTGGTTAAGCACGTTAGCAAGTCTGGGACTAACATCTGGCCCAGGTCTTCTTCGGGGGCGAAATTTAGGAGTGTAGAACTGTTGGTTACCATTGGTAGGAGCGCTCCCCTGTCTCGGCACCGCATTTTTAGTGCATGTGGACCGCTCTCTCTTGCAGCTCACCTCTATGGTTTCCGTTGTGTTTTATCCGGAATAGGCGGAGCTTCCGGTTCCGGTGGGGCCGTCCCTAGCGGCGGAGATGGCGGCTACAACGGCGGAGGCTGCGGCCTCAAGCTCTGGAGGATCCCGGGAAGAGGCCGAAGCTCTCGGCCCCTCCTGGAATGAGTCCCAGCTGCGCAGTTATAGCTTCCCGACCCGGCCCATCCCGCGTCTGAGTCAGAGCGACCCCCGGGCGGAGGAGCTTATCGAGAATGAGGTAGGGGGCGGGACCGCGTCCCAAGTGGCAGCGGGGGAGGGAGTAGGTTGGGAGGAGAGGTCAAAGGCGAACGTTGACAGAAGTAGGGAACTGGCCGGGTGGTGGACTGGGTCTAAGGAGAGCTGGAGAGGAAGTCGAAAAGAAATGGGACTTGAGGGGTTCGTGTTGGTTAGCAGGAGAAATTATTCTGAAGTTAGGAAGTAGGTGGAATCGTGGAACCAGCATCCACCAGCTCCTTGGGACGACTTCTTTTTGTATTTCCATCTGGTGTTTTCGCGTAGGAGCCTGTGGTGCTGACCGACACAAATCTTGTGTATCCTGCCCTGAAATGGGATCTCGAATACCTGCAAGAGAATATTGGCAACGGAGACTTCTCTGTGTACAGTGCCAGTACCCACAAGTTCTTGTACTATGATGAGAAGAAGATGGCTAATTTCCAGAACTTTAAGCCAAGGTCTAACAGGGAGGAAATGAAATTCCATGAGTTTGTTGAGAAACTGCAGGATATACAGCAGCGAGGAGGGGAAGAGAGGTAAGTTCCCAGATGATGGTTTTCTATGGGCTCCAAGGCATAGATTTTCCTTTCCGGTACTTGAGGATATGGAGGAGTTGGGTGAGTTTTCTAAATTAAAGGATGAGGGAATGCTGATCTTGAACTGTGACTCTCTACTTTTTGTCATCTTCATAAAGTGAGAGTGCCAGTTGCTTACAAGGGTCAGGTGATGAACAAAATGAGTGAAGTTGCGTACAGTGAGGCTGAATGTATATGCCCTGTTCAAAGTGAGATGTCGTTACTTGACTTGCTTCCATTTGGGAGTTCAGTTTTCAGATTGCCAGATATGCTGATGTCTCAAAAGAAGCCAGAAATCAGGATTTTTACTTTAAAACTTTTTGACTCTTAATTGTGAACAGCTAATTCAGATTTTTAAAAATGCTGCAAGGAGCCAAACAAAAATGTTTGTTGTTGGATTTAGCCTTGAGATGACCAGTTTGCAACCTAAAATTTTAGACTGGCTGGGGATAGATAGTTCAAGTTGAATAGTTGTATAAATTGTTGTGATTCCGGGTGAAGGAGATCAAGATCCCCTATCTTAGGGAGGATTAGGTAAGAGGGGTATATTGGTGCTCCCCCTTGCACTGGTGATAGCAAGCACAAGAGACACACGCAGGAGTGATTCTTCCTCTGCTTTAACGCTGTTTATGAGGATGGCCTCTTAGGTAAATCTCGGACAGCATTCCGTCCCACCATTGTGTCTGAGGAATTGCTTTCACTAAGGACTTCATGGTGAATGACCATCTCTACCGCACGTTTGGTGCCCAGTCCTGGCCTTCCTGCCTTCCTTCTCTTTCTGACTCTGTTAGCAGTATGGGGCTGAGTGAATGGATTTGAAATACTGTATCTTTTTTCCCTGTCTTCCTGACACTTAGCAGTTATCACAATGATGGGAATTTTATTAAAAGAGTGTTCAGATTCTGAGCTATGATTGAACTGTTATTTATGTTTTATTTTAAAGATTTTATTTATTTACTTTTTAGAGAGAGGGGAAAGGAGGGAGAAAGAGAGGAAGGGAAATATCTATGCGTGAGAGATAAATCAATTGATTGCCTCTTGCACGCCCCCAGCTGGGGAACCCGGCTGGCAACCGAGGCATGTGCCCATATTGGGAATCAAAACTGCAAGCTTTTGGTTCGCAGGCGGGAGCTCAATCCACTGAGCCACACCCGAGCAAAAGACAGGTTTAGTTGGTCATCTCATGCATTAATTTTCTTAAAATTAACAGCGTGCTTGTGTGCATGTGCACACATGCATCCAACATTCAGGTTGAGAGCTATATAAGCAGTGCTGGTGGAGTGTAAATCCATTTAATGAACATGTGCACTGGAATGAGCATGAGATAAGTGAGGCACATGGATCCTCTGGTTCCCTAGTCACTTTAAGTTTCTTATCTTCTATGGTGAAAATATCTTCCCTCACTCTGAGTGTAGTCTGTACTCTGTGTGATTCAAGGAAAAATTTCTCCTGAGTGCAAGTTGTGCCCTACCAGCTAGCTGACTAGCACCAGCCACCTTCACTGCATGGTGGTACCAGTTGTTGTGATTCTGGAGTAAAGGGTATTAGCATCTTCTTTGAGTTCTTTTGCGTATTTATTGTTAATATGACAAATTGTTTAGATTCAAGTTTCGTGAGTGGTCCTGCCTCTTTTAATCTCTGGGGAGAGTCTAAAGGTTGCATTCAAATCTTGAGGGTTCCTTGTTGCCAGACGAGTAGCTAACGTTTCCAGCTTATTAAGATTTCTAGTTAATGTTGCCCTGGCTTGTGTGGCTCACTGGATTGAGTGCTGGCCTGCAAACCAAAGGGTCGCCAGTTTGATTTCCAATCAGGGCACATGCCTGGGTTGCAGGCCAGGTCCCCAGTAGGGGGCACACAAGAGAAAACCACATATTGTTGTTTCTCTCCCTTTTTCTCTCTCCCTTTCCCTCTCTAAAAATAAATAAATTTTAAAAATCTTAAAAAAAAAAAACAAGATTTTTAGTTAACGTTGCCTTAAATATCATGTTGTAGGCACTGAGATGCCTTTGAGCCTTTTGAAGTTAACATTCTCGGGACCAGGAAAGGGCTGCTTTTGTATTTTGCCTTCCAGCAAAATACAAAATGTCTCTGAGGCTTGATTAATGTCTCTGAGGCATGATTAAATGTGTCTAGGTTTTCATATACCTTAAGACACTTCTGATAGTCCTCAGGTGTGTTAGGAGCCCTGGGCCTGCAGAAAGCCTGATGAGGCATCTTCCTTCAGCTGTAGAAGGCTGCTATAGAGAGGTGGCTGAATCAGTTAAGATAAACTAGACTGCAAGCCAGAGCTCTGCAACTGTTTCTCTCACTCACACTACATGTTCATCCCTGGTCATCTGGAGGAGGCTCTGCTCTCACATGATCTTTTTCACTTTGGGACCTAAATTGTCCCAGTAGTTACTGTCTGAAACTTTGCAGTTGCTGTGGCAGAGGGGAAAAAAATGTGGTGGTAGTGTGGACTGACTCTTAAAATTATTGTTTGGAAGCAACACAAGTCACTTCTGTGGACATTTCATTGACCAAAGCAAGTTAAATGACTTCAAGAGGGTACAGAAGACTAACCCCCACGGGGAAGGTACTAGCTCTAGGTGAACAGTAACATGATCTATTACAATGGCCTTCGAGGGCCAAAGGGGATGTCCTGGGTCCTGACAATCGGTGGGATAGGCTGATTCATCATTCTAGGGTCTGTGGGTAGACTTGGAGGAATCTAGGAAAGAAATTGTATGAAAGTTCTGTCTGTGTGTGCATTTTATGGGGAACCTTTCTTGGATTCTTAAAGGATTTATGCTGTTACCCAGAAAAAGTTAAGATCACTTCTTTAAGATAAAAAATTATACCAGATAGCTAGCTCAGTTGATTAGAGCATTGTCCCAATATGCCGAGGTTGCTGGTTTGATCTCTGGTCAGGGCACATACAAGAAGCAACCAATAAATGCATAAATAAGTAGAACAACAAATCCATGGTTCTCTCTCCCTCTCCCTCTCCCTCTCCCTCCTGCCCTCCCTTCCTCTTTCTCACTCTAAAAAATCAGTAAGTAAAAATAAAATAAGGAATTTGGTGTTGAACAGAGTCCAAAGAAGGATGGGTAAGGATTCGGTTCTGTGAGAATCCATGCTGGTTAAGTTTCTCATGACAGTGGTTATTCTCTGTGGGAGATGCTGGTATGGGTTTGGGCTCAGATTTCCAGGAGTGGGGAGGCCATGCCAACAGACTGTGTGTACATGCACTAACGAGATCTTCTTCTTGGGGAACATAGGTTGTATCTGCAGCAAACACTCAATGACACTGTGGGCAGGAAGATTGTCATGGACTTCTTGGGTTTTAACTGGAACTGGATTAATAAGCAACAGGGAAAGCGTGGCTGGGGGCAGCTGACCTCCAATCTGCTGCTCATAGGCATGGAAGGTAAGACATCTTTCAGAAAGCAGCATAGCTTGGAGTCAGTCATACAAACCTGGTTGCTAATCCTGTGTTCCACCCTTCACTCCTTGACTTTGAAGAACAAGTGACTTGACTTTCTCAAGCCTCAGCCACCTCATCTGCAAAAGGACCATGAGAGTATCTTATAAATAGCTATGAAGATGAACTAAGATAATTTATGTTGTCTTTAAGCTAGTTTCATGCACACCAAAAAAAACGGCCCCTTTTCCCTTCCTCAGATGCTGTGTAAATGCGTATACTGAGAGATCAGGAATCTCTGAAATACTGCTCTTCTCTTTTGGATGTATTTGTATTCAGAACATTTTTATCCCAGTAGAAGAGGGAATGTATTTTTCCAATATAAACTGAATCTTAACTTCTGAAAAGATAATACATTCATGGGGTTAAATTCAAAAGGTATAAATAGGAATGTAATGATAAATCTCTCTTCTGCTCCCATTTCTCAGCCTCCAGTTCCCTTCCCTGGAGGCACCGCGTTTCATTAGTTGTTTGTGTACCCTGATAGGGAATTTTATGCATGCACAGCAAATATGGAAATATGTTGTTTTGGTTTTTTTCTTTTGAATAAAAAGAGAAGCCCTTAAATTCCAGTCAGAAGAAGGAAAAAGCCACTAGTGCATACTTATTTTTATTTCCAGTACTACCTCAGTGCCAGTCCCGTACTTAGTAAATGGTGATTAAATTGGGTTGAACAAGGAAGCAGTTACTCATTGTCATTCACCACTGGGCCCTGAAGTCTCTTTCCCCTTTGATTATCCTTTCTTCAGATTCAGTGCATCTTATGGATTGATCCTTAACCTGTCCCTTTGAAACCAACTGCTGGTTCACCTTCCAGGAACCAGTTCTGGTTTACTTGACTGTGCTTTTCTGTTGCCTTCCTATCTTGTGTTAGAGTGCAGGAAAGTGGAGCCATCAGATAGAATTGAGAGAGCAGATCCCCCTTGGGGAGCCCGTAAGAAGGCAGCTGTCTTGGCCCACCCAGGCAGACCTGAAGGGTGTCTTCTACACTCCATGCCCTGCAGAGGGCCCTTCAGCTTTCAAGGATTGTGCAAAGGAGAAAAACAGACATGGCCCCAGTTACAAAAAGAAGATAGAGCATACACACACTATGGCAGAACTAATTCAAGTGACATTTAAAATAACTTGCCTTATTCAAGTTACACAACACTCTTTAGATATCTGATATGCTTACCCCTGTGAGAATCAACAGCCCCAGTGTTGCTCTGAGAAGTGTTGCATCCCACAGATGTGTTGAAATGGGAGGAAAGGTTGAGAATTTTTACACTCACTCCAAAAGAGCTACCCAAAGCAAGTACTGTATTCATACAACTTAAAAATGACTGGTTAATTCCACCAAAGAGGATCGTGCATGCATTGTTGATACCAGTCATTTCATTTGTTTCTAATTTTTGCTTTGCTACCCCTGAATTCTTGCTCTAGTCATTAAGGGTATAAGTATATATATTACTTCACTAGACTTGTATCATTTTGATGTGCTGTTGCTTTTGGTAAGGGCAGGAGACATTATTTAAGAAAGTCTACGTTGCTCATTAATGCTGAATCCTTATTGCTAGACTTATTACTGATTAAAAGTGTAACACCTAATTTGCTGAGAGTTGTAATTGCCATCTCCCTGATTCTGCCTGATTTTTTTTATTACGTACCCTTAGCTGGATGGGCAGGCTGTGCTGCTCCCCCGCGCTGTGCCCTGTGTTCCAGTCTGTGCAGTGGAGCCACTGCTCTGAATAAGAAGATGTTTTTCTTCTTACAGGAAACGTGACGCCTGCTCACTATGATGAGCAACAGAACTTCTTTGCTCAGATAAAGGGCTACAAGCGGTGCATTTTATTCCCTCCGGATCAGTTCGAGTGCCTCTACCCTTACCCTGTTCATCATCCCTGTGACAGACAGAGCCAGGTGAGCTCGTGTGATCTGAGAAAGGTAGAGAACTCCATGGGGTTCCAAGGCTGGCATGTCTTCCCCTTCCCTGGGGTGGTATGCCAGGTTTAGACAAACTCAGAGGATAATTTCATGGTGTAGTTCATAACAGGGTGGGGCAAAAGGAGGTTGACAGTTGTTCATATGAAAACTAGTACAATAGTAAATGATAATACAAGAATAAACTCTGTGTTTCCTGTACTCCCAACTGTGAACCCACTTTTGCCCCACCCTGTTTATTCCAGGCCCCAGCGGCAGTCCCCAGGCAAATATAAGTATAAACAGCCCTGTAGTAATTTCTGCAGGGCTGACCATGGCGCTGATGCTGATGGAGTCAGGTCACTCTGAATGATTGGATTCCAAGTTTGTGGAACAAAAGGTGTTATGTTTCCATTGAATTTAATAATTGTTTTCTTTTGTCAGGGATGCTACTTCTTTTTGATAAAAACAAGGGCAAATAGAATTGAGATGTATGACTTAATGTTTTTTCTGGATTCAAGTCAGGTACAGGGTTGACTTTGTTGCCAGCCAGAAAGGTCATTTTCTTTCTTGAGGGGAAAGCTGCCTAGCTGCTTCATGTGGGAGTCTTGACCGGTTAGAGTGTGTGTGTGGAAGAAAGTTTCTGAAGGTGTGGGTGAAGGATGAGTCCTAGTTGCACATCTCTGCAGGCAGTGAGTGGGTTTTCTGACCCGCAAGCTGTGATGACTGGCTTCTGACCTCAGGAGCACTGAGGCCTGGGATTCTTTCTGGCTCAGCATTTGAATATGGCCTGTCTTATATTGTTTAACACGTGTTTTGTTTTCTGCTGGATATAAATTTTAAAGTCATCTTTTTTCCTTTTTTAAGGTATCTTTTTTTGACTACCAGAGTAACTTGCACATAGTAGTTAATGACAAAAATTTGGTGAATGACCGATTTTTTCTTTCTCTTGAACCTCTCAGGTGGACTTTGACAATCCCGACTACGAGAGGTTCCCCAATTTCCAGAACGTGGTTGGTTATGAAACAGTGGTTGGTCCTGGTGATGTTCTTTACATCCCAATGTACTGGTGAGGAGTGGGCTAGGACTGGGGAGTTCTTGGGAGTATATTTTCTCATTCTCCGGAAAGCCTTGTCTGTATCCCTTCCATGTTGGGGCAGGATTGGTCTTAGGTGATGAACAGGAAGGTCGGCACATCCAGGTGTGAGCACGCTGAACGTGGGGGAAATGACAACCCTATCTCTAGCCCCAGGGTGTGTTTGAGAGGCTGAGCATAAAGATACCGTCTTCATTATTTCCCTTAGCTGGGCTCTACCTAGTTCTCCATCCCTCCCTTTGAAAAGTATTGGTGGCAAACAGGAGGCTCTTTATTTTCTTGCAGGTGGCATCATATAGAGTCATTGCTAAATGGGGGGATTACCATCACTGTGAACTTCTGGTATAAGGTGAATATGGGTTTTTTCCTAGGTGGGGCTGGGGTGAAGTAGGTGTAATAAATTATTTGGAAGCAGTGTGGGGAGGTTGGCTGTCTCTGAAAGTGATTCCCAGGTCTTTGGAAAGATAAAAAGGGATGGGTTTGAATTGTGTTTCTTAGAAGGGGGAATTCTACCTGGGAATAGGTGACACTGAAGCCTTCTGCTAAAGACATTTCCTGAGCTACTGCTTCCTTTGCAGGGGGCCCCTACGCCTAAGAGAATTGAATATCCTCTCAAAGCCCATCAGAAAGTGGCCATAATGAGAAACATTGAGAAGATGCTTGGAGAGGCCTTGGGGAACCCACAAGAGGTATGTGGCTGCCCCAAGGTGGCATTCCCATGGTTCAGTGGGCAGTGCCCAGGGAAAGTCAGGGTTGGTGTCACATTCTCCATAGCTCCTCCATTCCAGTATCTGTGTCCTATCCATGGAGGTGATGGGTATGTTCAGAAAAGCCTTGTTTTCTGGTGAGAGCTGGGCTTGACTGGCAGATCAATTATAATCTGTTCTGTGCTAGTGGTAATGTTCCCAGTGGGGCTTGTGTGCCAGCTGGGGACCCCTGAGGGGATTCTTCTGGGACAGGAATCGAGCAGTAAAGCATCTCCTCACACTCTCCCAGCTGTGCCAAGGCTGCTCTAGGTAATGTTGCAACCTCCTTCCCACACAGGTGTGCCAGTGGCCCATTGGGTAAATGGGGGAGGTTTCTGTGTGTAACGCTCTTGCCTCTATCCTGTGGTTAGCTTCAGCATCCAGAGGACCTGTGGGGTTGGGAGAAAGCACTAGCCTCAATTGCAGGTGTTCTTTTCAGGATATAAAGGCACTCAACATTCTTAAAGCACATTTAAGAAATGTGCTGACGCACACTCTTAAATGTTTGGGGACTATTAGCTCCTCTGACCTTCTGTCCATTTGGTGCTGCTTACAGATATAGGATATTGTGAGAGGGAAGGTAATACAAGGTGGACCAGGAGTCAAGGGTCATGCCCCAGATTACAGGGTTGACCTCCAGGAAGAGACTTGGTTAGAGGGTTTACAAGATTGAATGAAAGCCTTGTCCCTGCCCTTGGCTGGACATTGCATGTCTCCAGACATACCTATGTCCGGCTCTAGGGTCAGGGAACAGGCAGTTCTGACGGACTCCTCATGTCTTTTCACAGGTGGGGCCCTTGTTGAACACAATGATCAAGGGCCGATACAACTAGCCTGCCAGGAGTCAAGGCTTCCTGCCAGGTGACCGCTAGTCCGTCCACACCGCTTCATTGATGAGGACAGGAGACTCCAAGCACTAGTATTGCACGCAGCACTTAATGGACTGGACTCTTGCCATGGCCCTGGAGGCAGGTGTTTGGGGCGAGGCAGGGTGGTTGGCGCTCCACTCCCATTTGGAGGAATTTCATACCCTTGCCTCTTTGCCCCAGCACCTTCCCTCCATACCCCTCTAAAGTCCTGCATTCAGTGTGTGGAGTTCCAGCTTCTGGTTGTCATCATGTCTGTGTGTGTCAGTGTGTCAACCTCAGGATGTGTGTGTGCATGTGTGTGCATGCACATGCATTGTGTATTTGTTCCTTACACCCTTCTTTCGGGTCACGACCCCACCTCTGGCTCTCAGCCCTATCTCCTGCAACCTCTGTGCCTCAGCCCGAGAGAGGAGATGCTCTGGGATGCCCACCACATCTGGGCTGCAGGACCAGAGCTGTCCTGACCTTCAGGTCAGTCCGCCTCCTTCAGGTTTCACAGAGTCAGGCTCTAGGCTGTGTGGGAGTGGCTACTGGGATTCTAATGGGGAGAGAGAAAGGGAGGCTTGCTTTGGGGGCCTGGAGAGCTTTCTATGAGAGAATTAGGTTCCAACTTGGACCTTTATGCTCAAGCCATATATAGAAAAGAGCCTTGGGCAACAAGAGCCAAGGATTATGCATAAGTTTAAAATTTTAGGCACATACAGCTCTCTTTCAGCACCAGCTCTTGCTCCCTGTCTGGGTACCAAGGGAGTCCTAGCAGTGGCTTCTCTAGGTTCCAGGGGAGCACAACTCTACAGGGTGTGTGTGTGCATGCACACTGGCCTGCCTCTCTGCTTACCGAGTTTCTCTGCTGCTTAATCTTATCCAGGGGGATGTACGGTGGAAACCCCACGGCAGTACTCCCTGACCTAACCTAAAGATTTTAAACTCAATTTTAGCCATTGGACATTGGTCAGGACTCACTGCAACCTGCCTGAATGAGGCTGGCTGGCTAGCCCCCTCTGCCCAGGCTACATCCTCTGTTTGTGGAGCTTCCTGGCTGAGGAGAAGAAATGGGGTCCAGCTTAGGCAACTAAATCACCACCTGTCATCCACCTCATGGCAAGGACAAAAATGTAGCCTTGTCTCTTAAAGCCAATGCCTCTGCCGGACCCCACTGCAGTGTTTCACAAACACCCTCACAAGTCAGGGCAACGGGTGGGTCACAGAAGTATAATTTCCTTTTCACAGCTACTCATGGGAACCCCTCTCAGGGCCGCAGCTTAACAACTGGGCAGCTGTGCACTGTACAACTCAGCCGTCATTCACATCTGTTCAGTGGGAGCAGGGGCTGTGGGACTGGGCAGTGTGGTAGGCCTGTGTCTTGTCGCCTCCACTTCCATTTCCATGTCCCTTCTCTGGAAGGAAAGAGGAGCTGGAGTCTCTGGGTTTATATTTTTCTTTTTCTCTTTTTTTGGCCAAAGGTTTACTTCTGGTGTCTGATCTATGGCTCTTTCCCCCAAAGCTCAGTTT
Organism: Anoura caudifer; assembly: GCA_004027475.1. Taxonomy (NCBI): domain Eukaryota; kingdom Metazoa; phylum Chordata; class Mammalia; order Chiroptera; family Phyllostomidae; genus Anoura; species Anoura caudifer. The sequence goes on along the minus strand of PVKU01001849.1, from coordinate 142,804 downwards.
ACAGTTATAGTGCACTGATGGACTGTGAGGGGGGGTGTGTGTGTGTACTTGTGTGTTTCACGAGGGGTGTTTATCTTTAGTGCTCCATTCTGGGGTTCTGTAATGCAGTGTGTGCACAAACATGGTACCTTCTCAAGTGTAGTTCTTTCAAATACAGCCAATGCTGGGAAATGCGATTGCAACTATTTCCATCCCTCCGTCTCTTTGGGGAAAGACGAGTGCACAAAGAAAACAAGGCAGATGGAGAATGACCTTGACCACAACCACATGTTGAAAGACAGCAGATTGTTTTTGTTCTCCTCAGCAGGTCTGCTTCATTGCCGACTCTACCTGCAAAGATGTGGGTTGATGTGTACAGCAGGGAGGTGTGTGCCACTCAGCTGGTCCTTGCTGAGTGCGATGCTGACATAGGTCAGACCTAAGGGGATGGAGGGGCATAACTGCACAGGATTGGTTACGATCCTTGGGTAATATAATAGTGGCTGCTGATTATTAGATACCTAAAGTGTGTGCCTAGTGCTTTTATCTTTGTTCCTCACTATCCTGCAAGGTAGGTATTCTCATTTTACAGCTGAAGAAAAGGGCTCAGAGAGGTTAAGTGATCAGTGGTAGGATTCCATTCTAGTGCTGTTTGGCTGCAAACCCCCTGCTGCTCCTTTTCAACCAAACTGTTGCTTCTTTTACCTCCTCCCCTGTACTGCAGGCCAGCCTCAGCTCTCACCCCACTGGTGGTGTCTGGTGCAGAAGATAGAGCACACTGAGAAAGCTCTTCTGGGTTCCATCTAAAGACATTTGGGGGAAACTGCTGGGAAACCATAAAATGAGTTAAGAGTGCTGGAAGGAGCTATGGGGAGACTGAGTTCTAGATCCCACTGTGTTACTAGTGTGTCCTCAAATAGGTCCCATAACTTGTCCGGCATGCTTCTGCATCAATAGAATTGAAGATCTAGGTGACCACTAAGAACCTGGATTCATGTTCTGTGCTCTCCTTTTTCCCCCAGGAAGAGGTTGAGGCTCTTCACTTAACTAGGTTGGGGCTATTTGGGCTCAAATTCTCCTTGGGGCAAAGGAAACATTTATTCCCTGTTGCTTCTCCTTATTGTGGAGGCAGACACCATGGGAAGGTGGGGGTTTGGGTCCGTATGGGGGTCAGTTATGTTGCATGCTCCCCTTTTCACACCAGTCGGTACAGAGGAAACTACTCTTGTGAAGTCAAATATTTGTTGGGGGGTTGGAGTTCGGGGGATGGAGGAGGAGCTGTTCTGGGCATTAGTTGAACAGATGCCCAGGATGCCTGGGGGAGACCAGCTTCCCCTACAAATCAGAGCTCTAAATTACAAGGTTTTTACCAACGCGAACAGTTGGGGGAAGTCGTCTGCTCTCATTTGCGTAATGGTTTCTGTCACTGGTGATTAGACACAGGATGAAGGAAAAGAAATTTGACAATTAGGAATGAGTGATCATTAATCTGAATCTGTTAGGAGACAGAGGGGAAGGATCCTTATTGGCCAGCCCAGTATGGGGGAGACCCTCCCTCTGCGCGCGTCCACCCCCCCCCCCCCAGATTCTTGGGTCACCTGCCTTTTTATTGTACCCACAAGCAGGCTGAGCTGGTATTTCTTAAGAAAGAATGGGTAGGCCCAGTCCCCAGCTTGAGGTGGATACAGGAACACATCTACAGACATGAGCCAACATGGAGAGAGACGGACGTGAAGAGCAAATGATGGGGCAAAGAAAAAGGTAGTTTTGACATGTGCTGTTTGTGAAAAATGCTCTTGTAATCAACTCTCCAGACGACCAGCCAGTGGCAAGTATTTGTTACATTCCAGCACTGCAGAGTGTGGAGAAAACCTGGTCTTTATCTTCTAGAACCTTCTGCTTAGTTGAAATCACATGAAATAACCAGAGGTTATGAAACCATGTGCTTGTATGCTGTGAGGACAAATTAGAGACTGTTGAGGGAAGAGGAAGATCAGTAAAGAGCAGATCTCTTCCTCCAGGCTCCTCCAAGTCATGGACCCCGCAGGAAGGGACGCTTCCCTCCAGGCCTCCAAGCAAAGTTGATTTTCCCCCGGAGGGTCCTGAGGCCCCTGCCCAGGTGTGTGAGCAGGTGATGGGAATAACTTAAAGGTTGTGTCTTGGGTGTGGAGAGTCCCAACTTGGATCTTCTCAGGTCTCCACATTTCCTCTCATCCCTCAGTGTCTTGGTGCAGACTTCAAGGACAGTGTTAATTTGCACCAGTTGGCGGTTATTCCTGTTTGGCGACCTGTACGTAGTGGGTTCCTTAGATCAGAGGCTCCCTCAAGGATTGGGTGCAGGTGTGGCAGTAGGATGGTTGTCTTCTCAGAATGTAAACTTCCCAAGGACAGGACTCCCGTTGGTAAATTCCCTATTCTTTGGCATCCTTTCCCAGTCCAGTGCAGAGTTTAGTAGGGCTGCAGGGAGTGGCTCTCAGTGTTAATACAGACCCGTTTTACTCAAAACAGTGGATGCTGGGATGCACCTAGAAGTGACTCATGGGGTTTCTGAGGCCCTGGCTTAATTTCAGCCAATGTCCCTCTTTCTTCTTTGGGACCTCTAGTGCTTGTCCTCCTGTCTCTGCCCATGTCTCTGGTGTCCCTGCAAACAGTCTGTTCTTAAGAGATGTTCCAACTTCCCTTTTCCAGAGCTCCCCCAGTTTCTCCTACTTGGCCTCCCCCTGCCCAGTCTCTGCAGCAGCCCTTTCACCTAGGGCCTTTTTCCTAAACAGCTGCCCTTTTCTCAGATGTTCCAGGCTGCAAGCATGTGGATAGACTTTCTCTAGGATCTCTCTGGGGTCATTGCTATTAACCTTAGAGTCATCTTCCTTTTCTAACCTGCAGCAGTTCTGGTTACCCAGGGGTTAGTCCATTAGTTTTGTGTGTGTGCTCTGTCCTCGTCATTTTCTGTATCTTTTCTGACTCGGGTGGCTCTTCCTGCTAGTCTTCAGCCAGCTGTGTTTAATCCTCACAGGTCTTGGGGAAGCCCTGCTGAAAACTTGGTGCCTTTCTGGGGGATGAAGCCTCACACTGGCAGCCTTGAGGCTCACGGGTGTATGGTCAGCGATGCCTCCAGAGATGGGTGAGGGGAGGGTACCTAGAGAGTTGCGAACAGTGGCGAGTCAGTGGGGGATTAGGTAGGAGACTCCGAGGTAGTGGGGCCAGGCAGACCAGGGTGGAAGAACCAAAGTGTGTATTTCCATCTAGAGGCATCTGTGTGCCTTGGTCAAGCATGTCAGGAATGGGGGGCATTTTGTCAATGTCTCCTAATTTCTCAGGTGTTTTTGGCAATGCTCTGAGTCACTGAGTTTAGCTTACCTCTGCATTTCAGTGTTTGCTGGAAGGAAAGAGCATGTTGAGTCGTCACGGGCCAGGAGTCTTAGACGAGACTTACCTTAGACGAATCTTAGACGAGAAAGGTCCTGGAGGCTGGGGCAGGAGGCCACGGCCCCACCTGGTGGTCAGCTTGTACCCAGACTGTCTCTTCACTCCAAGTGCTTGAGGACAGTAACTGATTACGGGCCTCATCATCTTCCCTCTGAAAAGCTGGTCTGTGGGTGACATTTTGGGCAGGAGAAGGTATCCTTTAGTGTGAATGTGAAACATCCTAGCACAGTGTTTAAAAGCATGGATTTGGGAGTCAGATGTTTTTGGTTCTGGTTTTTAGTTTTACTGCTTTGGCAGCTGGGTTTGACCTAGTTGATTGACTTAACCTCTCTGAACCTGCTTCCTCAACTCTAATGGTATGTGTGGTGGAGAAGGTGGGTGTTGAAAATATCTACCTCAGGGTAGTTGGATTAACCGAAACAATGTAAAGCTTTAGCACAGTGCCTGGCAAGCACTTAATAAATGGCATGGTGGAGGCTGTGGTTTTGTTATTACACGACTTACTCAGAAACTTGATTTCAGTGACTGAGGTCTCCAGTGATTCCTTCCTTCTCAGTGAAAGCATAGGGAAGGGTAAGGAAAATACCCTGGAGAAACACCTGTTGAGCTGGGGGCAGATAGAAGAGCCTTGGTACCCAAACCTGCCCTAGAGGGAAGGGGTGTGTCAGGTGTCTGCTGCCTGGTCAGCTAGACTTGACTGCTCTCCACACCTGGGGTGGTGGGCTGATGGGGGGGGGCTATTAGCTACCGAGCTCTCCTTTGTGTGAGGGGTGAGGGCATCTGGATGAGTTCCCCCCACACCTCGAGCAGCTCTTGCCACCCTCACCCTGGCAGTCAAATCGAGCCCCCTTGTTTCCATTTTATTCCATACCCCTCTGCATATTTAAGTTGCATGTGTGTGAGGGTCGTTCTAGGACAGGGGCATTCAGAAGAGAATGCAGAAAGATATACGATGGGGATCTTAACAGCCACCATTTGTGGAGTGCCCCGGAGCATTTCTGTTCCAGACCCAAGCTTGTTCCTTCCCATGTGCTCTCCGTTCAGTGGGGGGCGACAAGTGGGCAATTAGCATTGCAGGTGCACAGAGGATACGCACCTGACAAGCTCAGGTGTTTGCAGTAGGCTTCCTGCTGGAAGTAACATTTTAAGCGGATACACCTGCAGGATAACCAGTGTGGGGAGTAGTAAAAGGCATGAATTTCTCCTCTGACTTGCCTCTCTCCCAGTCCCAAAACACATTCTGCTTCTCCACGTTTAAGAGTTTTGTTAATCACTCCTGGGAAGGGACCAGCAGCCAGGGGATGGACCTCAAAAAGAAGAAAGCCCTTTGGTTAGCCACAGAAGTCTTTGAAAATCATTTTGGTTTCTGGTCCAGGTTTGACCTGGGTTGTGAATGGATTGGACTTGGTCATTTGTGGGCCTTTCTCAGAAGAGTAACCTCTGGAGTTACCTTGCCACCCTACTTGGAAGAGCCATTGGATGCAGTTATTCACAACTCAGCCTGAGATGCATTCTGGCTGCCTGGAACTCAGCCTTTTCTACGCTGAGACCCCATTGATCTCTTACGTTCTGCCTGCCCCCATCCCCAGACACTCCCCCCCTCCCCACTCTGAACCAAGCCTCTCTATAGTTCCCCTCTGGAGCCACTCGCATCCTCTGGCCTCTGACCCTGGTCCCTAGCCCGTAGGTGAAAAAGACCCCTCTAGTTTGTGCTAAGCTGTCTCTGAACTGCAGGCTATTCTGTATTCTGTAGTCACCTTGCATTCACCTGTTTGCTTCTAGATTTCTTTGGCTGGCCTCAGAAAATGCTATATTCAGTTTCCTTAAAACCTATTCACTTGGTCATTGAGGTCAGTCCTGCCCTTCAGGGAAGCTCTGCTCCTTAACCAAACATCTAAACTAATCTGGGCTAGGTTTTTATTACATCGAGTATTACAGAGTGCAATGCAGGGTAGTGGTTGAGAATGAGGGCCTTGTGTACTTGTCTTGGCTTTCAATCCTAGGTATGTCATGCTAAGTGACCTTGGGCAAATTCAGATAAACTGCCTGAAACTCATGTATGGGGATAACATGACCTACCTTGTCAGGGTTACGTGAAATAAGGTGTGTTAAGATAGGATCAGCAGAGTGACCATCCATAAACAAGGGCCTAGTCATCGTTGGCTTCCAGCCCTGGGGTCCTGCTTCTAGCATCAGGGCAAGTTTAGGCGTCAGCTCATCAGCAGAGCAGAGGGCTGAGCGTGAACTCTTCTGCTTATGTTAGCTGTCCCTACTCAGTGATCTCTGACTAAGGCTAAGTAACACCCCCTTCTCTGGGGAATGTTCTTCCAAAATGTCTTTAATGTTAGAAGCACATGAAACACTGTCAGTGAAAATAGAAGACATCAGACCTGCTGCACCCAAGGGGTAAGAGGCGCTGAAGGTGTGTGCGAGCTGGCAGCACAGCAGGTGGGGCACAGGAGTCCAGGAAATGGGTGCAGAGGCCACCGTGCTGGTCTAGGGGCAGCGGGACCACAGGCTGGAGATGTTTCCTTTCAGTTTTTTAATAGTTTTTGACTATATTTAAGCAAAACCCTACCCACTCTACAATCACTGTGGTCAATGTTCTCACAAGGGTTTGTGTAATGTATTGATAAGAATAAGGTGTTGCATGTGACCACTGAGTCTGAATCTCTATCCTAACTCTGGAACTTAGGCAAGGTAAGATGTTGAGGTCTTGGGCACTTTTATATCTGAGGGGCGGGAGATAGCACGTGGCTTGCAACATTCTTTTGAGGATTGTGGTGATGTTTTTAAAACACCCTGTTCTGTGTGGGCACGAGGAAAGTATTACAAAGACCAGGCGTCTGCGAATAGTGTTCAGTTAGTGCTCGAGTGAAAGCTTTCTGGATCCTGCTGCGACTCTCAGGATGCTCCGAGTGGAGTCAGAGATGACTTCGAGTGGGGGGAGCAAAATGGAAAAGATCGTAAGAGTGTCCAATAAATGCTAGTTTCCTTTCTCTGCTCCTTAGGAAGCATCCAATTTACCCAGCATAAAAGGGACTCAGTTGTTCATGCCTCAGTATAAACAAGTAATGAGAGTTTTCCCTTCTTTTCTAAGGTGAGATCAGTTGCCCTAAAAGCAGTGATTTTTTAACTGGCGTGCCACAAGAATTTTTTTACAAATGTGTAATACCTGACTATTTAGTCAGGGGCACTGACCTCTTTTTCCCTTAGATTGTCAAATAAAAAAATTGACGTACGCCAACACAAAAATAGCCATCTGGTATGAATGAATCAAAATTATGCCTATTTTGTGTCAGATGCCACAGAATTTTAGCAATTAGTTTACGTGTGCCATGGGGAAGAACTGTGGAGAAGCAAGTAGGACTCTACAGTATTGGAGATGGAGTAGGGACCTTATGGCCATCTGGTGGGCATGGGGGTGGGTGAAGAAAGGGTGATGTTGAGAGAGGAGCTGGGTGCTGGCAGCTAGAGGGAAAAGCCAATCAAGGCATGGCCGTGTAGAGTAGAGGACAGGGCAGTAATCTAAGGGTGGGGGTGCAGAGTTCTGTAGGAGAGCCTGAGGGATTGTGACTGCAAGTCAGGGCTGTGAGAGAAGTCCTCAGTGCAACCACCTGTTGTCTTAATACCTGCAAGAGCATGGTCCTCCCCAAAAGAAAGAATGTAAAATGAAAGCAGAAATCATCAGGATGGAACGACTTTCATGTGTTTTTCAGAACTAGGGAAATGCACCACCCAATCAAAGTATATGGAAGCCTCGGTGGGACTCTGACTTCCATGAGAAGATGCAATTAGATACTGAAGAGCATCACACGCAGGGGTGCGATCTGGGGGACCACCTTTCTAAGTAATGGAGGCCCTGTAATGGGGTTTCACGGGCCACAAATAAGACGTTCTGGGTGCCTTAGAATCCCGTCAGTGGCCCAACCCGTGTTTCTGGTTGCTTTACAACCTCAGCCATCTGAGAAGGCAGCCTGCAAAAACGGCGGGGCAGTGCCCGTGTTTCTTTCCTTGATCAGTGCACACCTTTTAACACTGAGGACGTCAAGTGAAGGGCAGACATGGTTAAGAACAGCTGGCCTGCAGCCTTACTGGTGGCTTTAAGGAATATATACAGTTTGCATTGTGTATCCTTGTCATGTGGAAGAGAATTTGCCTCTAAGTTTAACAGGTTTACCTTGTAATACCAACTGAAGTGTTGAATAATTTATTTTTACTTGAATTTTAAGTTGGTCTTGCTAAGTTTCTGTATAGTTTTTGAACACAAAATGATTTAAGATTTGCTATATTTATAAACTTAATTTATTGAAGACAGTAGTTAAATATTTGGGAAGGTTTGTTTTAGTCAGGTAAATGAAGTTTAAGGAAATCAAATATAGTAATCTTAATTAAACTTGGTTTTATAAGCAAAAAATAAGGCTTGTAAAAGCCAAACTTAAAGGCTTAGATAAGAGTTAGGATTTTGAATATGTAACTTTGAAAATTTAATATAACTTTTAAAACCAAAGTAATTTCTGGATAATTATTTGTATGCCCAAAAGTAACCCTCATGGATACGAGAAATCTCATCGGAAAACCGCAACCTAGTAGTACTACAAACCCAAGTTGCCGATCCTGTCCTGGCCCTGGTGGCTGGCTGCAGCTAAGGTGTCTGCCATGGGTCAGATCAGAGCTACAGACATGGTTTTGAAAGTTTTAAAAAAATTAGTTGGCAGTGTTTAAGATAAACTTTTCATCTAAACAACCAGATTTTTGGCTTCTCTGGAAAATCAGAAAACCGGGTGACAGTAAATCCCATTTCCCATGTGACTACAGTCATCTGGAGCTGAGTAGCCACTACCCCTTTGCGCATGTTCCTCCCAGCTCACTGCAGTCACCACTCCGCATTTGGGCATTTGGCACTTCACACCTGGTTTGGCTGGCCTTTGTGACCTGTCCCACTTAGATTCCTAAATGTGTCCCCTGGAATGGAAGGTCTTTGAGGTTCCTAACAGCTGACTTACTGCCTGGGATAAGGGCTTGGAAAAAGAGCAGGCCCTACTCTCCTCTGTATTATTTCCCCCACTCCAGCTGGGCTGTCTTTCCCCACCTGACCTGGGCCCAGGACTGGTTTTGGCCTCTGTAGGAAATATCTAAGAAGTTCCCAGGCTTGGACCTTTCTGTGTTTGCTGCCCTTGTCTATGACCAGACTGGTGGTAGGTCTTCTCTTACCCAGACAGTTTGCCTAGGCTTCCACCTCATGTCTCGATTCATGTGAACTCCCTGACCACCTCATAATTTGGCCACAGCCTTGCTTTGGTATGTGGGGGCTCCCAGCCTCTCTGCTTTTTGAAACTCCTATACCTGATTTTACCTGATCTCAGGCTTGGTTGTGAATCCTCTGACTGACTCTCAAACCCTGACCCATCTTCACCATCACTGCTGTGTTGGAGCAGTGTGGTTACTCAGCTGAGCCTGGAAGATTGCTGAAGGTTTGAGGTGAGGTTGACAGTGACTGGATTTGGAGACAGAACCCAAACACAGGTTAAGGAGACAGCTCATAGAAGGCCACTTTTGCTAAGGTAGGCCACTGCTCATATGTAGGCAGAAGAGAAGATGGCTGGAGAGAGAATTTAAGTGTGTGAATAAGGTCTCAGAGGAGGTACTGGGGTGATAGGATAGGAAATAGCAACAGTTGTTAATACCCAGGGTGATCCTGAAGTTCAGAAACATCTTAACACCTCAAGAGATGCAGGAGGGGGCACTGTTGGAAGTCTACAGTCCCCGAAGGTATGGTTAAATGAATGATGCTAGAGGTTTGCAGAGGAGAAAAAGGGCATGGCCTTAATGTTGGGGCCACAGTCTGGGGCAGGAGAAATTTCTAGCAATAAGCAGCCAATAGCCTCTCAAAATAACCTAGGTGTAGCAGCAACATCTGAACCAAATGATGAAGCCTGGTGAAGAGCCAGTGAGAGGTGATTAATGGACCCATGTCAGCCTCAACTAGAGGGAAGTCTCCAGTAGTGTGCCTCCAGGCTCAGCTTGGGCCTGTGTCCCGTCTGACATTTTTATTGACAGCTGACCGAGGAGCAGGCTCATCAAGTTTGCAGGTGATAAAGCTAGGAGGGGCAGCTAATACTTTGCATGAAAGAGTCTGGATTCAAAACGATTTCAACAGGCTGGAACCAACAAGATTAAATTTAACAGGGATAAATGTAGAGTCCTGCACTTAGGTTAAAACAAAATCAATGACATAAGTACTGGGTGGGGGGCAGGCCCAGCTTGACAGCAGTTCATGATGGAAAGACCTGGGGGGTTTAGTTGACTGCAAGCTCAATATGAGTCAGCGGTGTGATGTGACTGCTAAAACCTCTAATATAGTCACATATTGCATTAACCGAAAGAGAGCAGCCAGATCAAGGGGGGCGCTCACCCCACTGCTTTGTGAGATTGTCAGGCCACCTCTGGACTACTGGTCCAATGCTGAGGTCCTTTTCTTAAAGGTCAGTGACCAATGAGAATATTGGGACAATTTGCCAGCATGGCAATGGTCCTGAATACTACCAGGTACTTGCCAGAAATTCTGTGGTGCTGAGGATCTGTAACGAAGGGCAGGGAGCGTGTAATCTGACCCTGGGGAACTGCAGTTGTAGCTGGAGCAGTTTTCTGGGCTTTGAGAGAAAATACTGGGGCTGCTTTTCTTCATTTCCCATGGGTACCCAAAGACTTTCCTGAAGTCGGGGGATTAGAAGTTACTTAGAACGAGTCAAGGATGGGTATCAATGTGGGAGTGGGTTGGAAACGGGACCATGAAGTGAAAGGAACCTGCAAATTTGGAGCTGAAGGACCACCATCCCAGTGCTGTTCTCCCCGCATCCTTTGGTTATGCAGTCTCCACTTCGGTCACAATGTGGCGCCCTCGCTCCATGCAGGGATCCTGACCCTACCGCAGGAGCAGATTGGGCCGCAGCTGTGCTTCCCGCACTCCCCACCGCGGGGAGCCCGTGGGGCCGCTCTGCTTAGGTGCAGTTTGCGTGGGACTCTTGTGTGCCAAAAAGACGACTGCGAGGTGGAAATGCTTGACTGTGGCACAAACACGTGGGATCCAGATGTAACTCTGGTTAGGGCCATGCATTCTGGCCTGAGCTACTCTGTGCGTGGCCTCTTGACTGCCCTAACACAGAGTCCACAGTGCAGAGGGCTGCTCCTATGGCACGATGGTTCCAGGGCACCAAGAGCTCGCTCTCTCTGTGGAGTCATGGACAAGGCCAAATTCCCTGCATTCCTTAACTGACCAAAGTAGAATAACACTGCCAAGTTTATGGAGTTATTAGGACTGAATAAGGCATCTAGGACAATGCTTCTCAACTGTTAACAGAAGTCACCAGAGGTACTTGTTGAAATTGCAGATTTCTGGCCTCTCCACCAGTCATTAAAGTAGTTCTGGGTGGAGCTCAGGAATCAGGCATTTTAACCAGTTTTTCCAGGTGGTTCTTATGTCCATGGTCCTCTGACCTCATTTGGAGAAACTGACTTAGGATATGCAAGGCTACTTAGTATGGTTCAGTTCTCTCTCTCTGAGCCCTCAGGAAGGACCTTGTGCCCAGCATGGTGGTGGGCTGGCAGGAGTACACAGGCTTGCTCTCCAGGTGACTGTAGCCAAAGTGGTGGGGTACAATATTTAACCTCAAAATGGATGTTTAGGACCTGGAAGATTGAATGTACTGAAGGTCATAGAGAAGTTGGGGTGCTGGCACCACAGATAGGGGGTGCTTGGTGGTGGTGGAGTGACGGGGCTGTTTTGGTACACTAGAGGGTTGAATGTAATGTGCTGTCGAAGGGCATGAGGTCAGGCTGCACTGGGAGAGGAAGAGGAAGGAGCTAAGAGGATAGGGTGATGCACAGTGGCATTTTCTTGCAGGGTCAGAGATGGAGGTTTGTTATATCATGATGTGGCCAAGAAGATGGAGTGATGGAGACTGCAGTGCTCAAGGAAGCCCCTTGGGGGCAGCCATGCTTTGTGATTAGTGGTGAGGACCTGGGCCCAGGCTTATGACTGTTTTCAATTTTGGTGTAAGGGGAGAAAAATGTTCCTTAAGAGCTTCTGGAGGAAATTTCCTGCCCCCAGGGGTTATAGGTAGGTAGAAGGGGGGGGAGTGTAGGGTAAGGTTAATTTCTGCAATGAGATTTTTTCAGGTCCCTTCCTGGATTTCCTGACTGACCTGAGGAGAGGGACTCAGTCTCCAGACACTCCCCTCTCTCCTACCTCTCTCCATATACAAAACAATGTTACCTGCCTGGTTTCTCCTGAGCCCCACCTTCCCAAAAGGGGGCACTCTTGTCAGCAACTCATGAACATGTGGATGTCCGCTCACTGAAAACACCTTCCAGAAATTCTGAAGACCTTCCCAGTGGAACATTGTAGAAAGGACCCTCAAATTCCAAACTCTTGAACACTAGAGATAAAAGAGAACTTGGATACTATCTGATGCCATCTGAGTATCCCTCAGCTTGGTGCTGGGGAGTAGATACCTTGTGTGGACACCCTGCTTTCTAAGCCTCTTGGGATCCCAGAGCCTGAGAGATGAGACTTGCACATTACCTAGAGAAAAGAGACACCCAGTAGAGTCAGTAGTGGGTTGTGGGCTCCGCCATAAACACCCAGGAGGTCAGAGGTGGGTGAACACCCGCACAAGAAGGCTCCCTAGAGCAGGACAACTGGAGCTGTGCTTTAAGATGGGGAAGATTTATTTTCAGTGGTTTTTTTTTTTTTCCTGACTATGATTTTATGGAAGATGAAGGAAAAAAATATTGGAATGAGAGGGTGGGGCTTATTGGTCTGTCTACAGGGAAGCAAAGCTACAGAACCTTGAATTCACCTGAGGACAGCAGAGAGAGGTCAGCATGGGTAGGGCACTGGGCAGAGTGAGAGAGAGGGTAGGCTGCAGCGGGAGATATGGGGCTGGAAGCCAGAGGAAAGAAACTCAGGGTGGTCTCATAGCAGGGACAGTTTGAGCACCGGCCCTAGAGGAGCAGATGAGAGCACCCAAGGAGACGGAGAGAGAAAAGAGAGTTCCAGGGGCAGGTACAAACATGCCAGAGGAGCACTTCCAAGGAAAACAGGAGAAGAACCAAGAGTTTGGGGGTCATTGAAATGGAGGTGGACACAGGAGGGTGGTCACAGGCTCAAACCCTGAACAGGAGTAGGCGGGTGGGACTGAGGACCCGGTGAAGGTCATTAGAGTTGGCGACTGAGAAGTCAATAAAATGGCAGGGGTTAAAGAGTGAGTTGGTGGAGGAGAAATGGGGACAGCAAGTGTAGACAGCTGTAGGTTATCTTTTGAGAAATACACAGAGGACTGGAGACAGGCCCATATTTTGAAAAAATTGCAGCAAAGCTTTGTTAGTCAAAGGGAGAGGAGGAAATTTGTGGACAGAGAACAGAGTTAAGGAGCCATTGGAGAGGGGCTGATTGAAACTACTAGAAAGAGCAGACAGGGAGAATAGCCAAGATCAGAAGGGAAAGGAAAGACAGGGAGCCAAGGCTGGAAGAAAGGGGTGAAGTCCTGGGGCTCCAGCTGGACCAAGGTGTTGATCTAAAAGTGGGAGTCAAGGTTCGGGTGGGCACCTTCAAGGACGGGCAGCCAGGGTAGAGCTGGGCTGGAGGAACACCGAGGAAGGGGAGGAATCAAAGGGTCAGTCTGGACATCTGACGTGTTGCCCAGTAGGCCTGGGATTCAGTGAAGCTGGGCAGGGATTTACCTTGGGCCAGGTCTGAGACTCTGCATTTTGGGAGCAGGGTGGAGCAGCAAACCACAGTGCAACCCAATTACAACCATCTCAGGAGCCTGGAGGCCAGTACACCACGAGAGTAATGAGGGACCTCCCCAGGGGAAAGGAGGGACAGCTGCCAGAGCCCAGCCCAGGAGGGCTTAATGGAACAATATGGAACAATATGGGCAGCAATGTGGGGGTCAAGGGCCTGAGCTCAAATGTGAGGAATTACCATTGTTATTATTATTTTATTTTTAGAGGGAAGGGAAGGAGAAAGAGAGGAAGAGAAACATCAATGTGTGGTTGCCTCTCACATGCCCCCCTACTGGAGACCTGGCCTGCAACCCAGGCATGTGCCCTGAATAGGAATCGAACCGGTGACCCTTTGATTCACACACCAGTGCTCAGTCCACTGAGCCACACCAGCCAGGGCCCATTGTTACTCTTTTGAACAATCTGAGATGGGCTCTGAGTGGGGAGAAGAGCATGAGGTGCAGAAAGGGAGCGTTGCTGTGCACCAAAGACTGCTCTACGTCAACTAACTAAATCCTCCGAAGACCATCCCCCCATGAATTAGGTGTCATTATTCCATTTTACAAATGAGGAAATTGAGGTTCAGAGAGGGGAAGTAACTTGGCCAAAGTCACACAGCCAGTTGGTGACATTTGAAAGGTGTTTCTGACTCTAAAGTATGCTTTCTGATATGCCTTTTTATCAACTACTTACTGGGTAGGTGGCCTTGGGCAAGTTACTTAATTTCTCTCTCACTTTCCTCATCTGAAAAGTGAGGATAACAGTAATACGATTACACAAATTTTTGTGAGGATTAAATAAATTACTATATGTAATGGATTTAAAACAGCATCTAGTCCAAGTGCTGCTTAAGGGGATGCTATTTATTATTGCTCCTATCACTATTGTTGCTGTTGTTGTCATTATTCTTGTTACTCCAGCCAGGTGCTAAGAATTTTTAGGAAAGGGAAAGGAGGTTCTAGGGCATATTATTAGTTTAGAGGGGTCTTATAGTGAGAGAAAGGGGAGAGAATAGCACCCAACTAGTGGTTCTTCACCAGAGACACTTCCGTTGTCACAGAGGCCGGGAGGAGGGGCCTGGAGCGTTAACAGTGGCCAGTCATGGCCCAGGTGAAAATGTGCAGGAGAAACTCAGCAGGATAGGGTGCTCAGGACTTAACCCCTCAGAAGAGTAGCAGTGTCGGAGACCGGCACAGTTTGAGCAAGTGCCAGGCGTTTGGAACGAGTTCGGGTGTCCATCAGGCTGAAGAGTCAGGCCCTATTGGAAGAAAGGCTTCCTGGAGAGGAGGGCAGGGGGAAGGCTGTGAAAGTGGGTGGAACCAAACCCCAGAAGGCCAGGCTGAGGGACAGGGAGCCTAATTCAACATATGAATTTTGGGGACAAAACTCATATGTTATAGTTTTTGTCCCCTATAGCATGGAAGATTTAACCTAGTTACAAAATGACCTAAAACCAAGAGCTAAAGGTAAACTGGGAGACTAGAGGAGAGAAAAGTGTTCCAGGTGAGAGCCGTGGGGTTCTGGACAAGGGGTGTGACATATTTAGGAAGATCACTCATGGAGCCAGGGAAGAGGTTGGGTGCAGGGGGAGACTCTCTGGACCCATTAGGGGGATGAGGCCAAACCCTGGCAGGAAAGGCACACGAACGGGGCTGGGTTTGGGGTTGGAGTGTGCAGATAAGCGGCAGTACTGAGGGTCATTTGAAGGAAACCCCAATGTAAGGCTGCATGGCTGGAGAGTGGGCTGGATTGGATCTAGTGGGCACATGACCTGGGAGGGAATTCTGGGGGAAATGGACTCATTATGATCTCAAGGTGATCACAGTGAATTCAAGGTGATGATGGACACTCTGGGAGGAGATGCTGGTTGGAAGCCAGCACTGAAGTGCCGGTTTGGAGTCATTAATCCATACCCATTGAGGACCCATCATGCTCAAGGCACATACAAAATAAGGCCCTGGGAAGGTCATTCCTACGGGATTGCTAGTTGAATTTGGAGTCCTGCTCGTAGATAAATTGATTATAGGAAGAGAGTGTGGAGGGGAAGCACTGAAAACCTTCAAACTGAGCCTGGGCCCTTTATGCAGATAAGGGAGGAAAAGGGTTGCTGGGAGAGGATTCACGAGGTCAGAGAACTAGGAGAGGGCAGAGAGCTTCCAGAAGGGCATCAGCAGCAGAGAAGAGGCCTGGGGGCTGGCTGCTTCCAGGGCAAGTGAGTTCAGGACAGCAGCAGGGTGGAGGCTGGAGATAGACAAGGGGAGCTGCAGAAGGAAAGAAGCAGTTGGTGAAGATGGCTAGGGAACTGGAGAAGTCCTGGTTGAAGGAAGGAAGGGGGAGCTGTGGTTCTGAAGGAAGGTGTTGAAGACGACTTGAGAAGGATGTATATGAGAGAGAGGAAACGCTGAGGCTGATGGAGGGAAAGGAGAGAGGGTGGTTCTCTGAGCTAAAGGGTCCGGAGAAATCACCCCCACCTTCCAAACAAAGTAGTGGATTTCTCCAGCTCGACTCTCTGGCCTTTCTCTGCTCTACCTCCCCTCTCCCAACCCCCAGTTTAGGCTATTTCCTCAGCCCCATCCTCAAGGAGGACAGAGAAAAACAGCTCTGTCCTATAACTATCCTGATTTATCTGGACTTCCTACCCTGCCCTCCAAACTCAGCAATTCTGACTCCTGTGCTCTCAGCTCTCCCTTCCCCAGGAGAAAGTTCAGCTCCTGCAGGTGACGTGACTGTGGAGTGGTTTCCTGTTTGCCATCCTCAGTGCATGCGGACCACCCTGTGCCCTTCTCCCCTTCCCCCGATGTCTTATGCTCCTCCTTTTCAGGCCAGACTTGCTGTTTTTTTTGGCCTTTGCTTTGATCACAGTCCCTTCTGAGAAGTGATGCCCTGATCCTTGTCCCCCACCTTCCCCCCACCCCCAGCTCCCTGGTCTCTTTGAGTCTGTCACCAGAGTTAGGAATCAGCAGAGGATGTTGAAAACTCCTCTCCTCTGGGAATCCTCCTCCAATTGGGCTCATTCAATTCTTACTGCTTCTTTCCTCTGTTGATTCTACAGATGGGGGGTCCACTTAGATAACTTTGCAGATAAAAAGCAGCGTGTGCTCTGGTATCTTACTGTCTGTCGTAGAACCATTTTGCTTTATATTCTGGAAGGGAACTAGAGATCACTTAGTCCAAGGATTTCAAAGAATGTTTTAAACTTTAGAACCTTATTATTTAATTATGAAAACACACACACAGAGATGAAAGCAGAAATGTGATGCTGAAGCTTGCTTACCTTTGCTCCAACTCTTGCCCGTAGCAGTTCGGGATGCTCCTGGCAATCCCTAGAGCTCCACCAAGCACATCCTGAAGGTCTGATGTCTTTATTTACAAGTGAGAAAACTGAGGTCCAGAGAGATGAAGGGATTCATCTTACCCGAGTTCACACACCAAGAGCAAAAACTGAGGATTTCCCCAAATTCCTCTTAGTTCCAGCATTCTAGGACTTAGAAACTTCTAACTGAGCTGTTCCTCTAGTGTTCCTTTATAATCTCTGAGTTTGTCACAGTACCTATGTACTATGTGTTTGGTACTTATGTACTATGTGCTTGGTAATCTCCGTGTTGGTACATAGTACCTATGTACTAGGTACACAGTAGGTCCTCAGGACTAGCAGGTACCAGTTCTGGGAGTCAGTGGAAGCCAAAGTAGACACTATCTTCCCTCATAGGGCTTCAGTCTAGCAGTAGGGCCAGAAAAACGACATCTGTGAAAAGCGCCATAAAGGAGAAGTGAATAGTGTGATAAGGAGGGCTTGTAAGTGGCTGTCGGTTTGACCCGGCTGCTAGACCAACAAGAAAAAAACAGACTGGGTGGCTTATGACAGAGACCTACAGAGACACCAGAAACAGATAGAGGTTTGCTTCTCACGGTTCTGGAGGCTGGGGTGTCCAAGATCAAGGCACGAATAGATTTGGTGTCTGGTGAGGGCCCGTCCTTGTTCACAGATGACTGTCTTCTCACCACATCCTCACATGGTGGAAGGGGCGAGGGAACACTCTGGAGTCCATTTTGTAAGGGCACTAACCCCATTCATGTGGCCTCTGCCCTCAGGACCTACTTGCCTCCCAAAGCCCCACCTCTTCGTGCTATCACTTTGGGCATTAGGTTTCAACATATGAATTTTGGGGGGCACAAAACTCAGTCTATAGCATGGGGGGTTTAACCTCATTAGAAAGTGACCTGGGGCAGTGCGCTCTGCTTGGGGAGGAGGAGGCGATGTGCAGGAGGAAAGATGGAAGACTTCGAGGCTGCGGAAGAGACCGCTTTTGTTGCGGATGAGGTGAGCGACATTGTAAAAGAGGGTAGAGAAAGTGCCGTCAGTGGCTATGCCTGTCAGCACAGCAAAGTGAATCAGTGGACCACAAATGTAGTAGAACAGACTTCAAGCCAACTCACCAAGCTGGGAAACCATTTAAATACACCGGGAGCTGTGCCATGCGATGGGAGAACAAGACTGTGGACAGCATCGTCAGCACCTTTGGACCGTCCATCCGACCTCGTCCACCCAGGCCCATCCTCCTTTTGTCTCGGCATTTCTCTTCCATCTTCATTAACCACCAGCCATGAATTCAGTGCACACCTTTCCTATTCTCTTTGGGTTTTTTGTGGCACTCTCAAAATGTAGAGAAGAAACCCAAATGACCACGTCATCCTATGATAAGCACACCCTCGGTCAGAGGAATCGTTCTCCTTGGGCTGTCAAAGGCCCAGACCGCCACTGGTCTCAACTCTGAGTCTCTCTGCTCACAGGCGCTAAAAACTCAAAACTGCTAGCATGAAACTCTCTCTTCTCTGAAATGACGCAACACACTAATATTCCATACTTTGCACTTTTGTTAGAATAAATTAATCTAATTTTTAAAAAAGAAAAAGAAAGAGACCTGCAACCAAGAGCCAAAAGTAAACTAGCAGACTAGAGGAGAGAAAAGTGTTCCGGGCAGAAGGAGCAGCATGTGCGGAGCAGCGTGTGCGGAGCAGTGTGTGCGGAGCCCTGCAGGCAGGAGGGGATGGAGTGCGATGAGGGCAGGGGCGTAGGGCAGTGTGGCTGGAGCGCAGCAAGCAGGGAGCTGTGGTCTGACAGGCAGGCAGGGGCCGCATACCTGACTGGGTTGTGCAGGCTGTGAAAAGGTGCTAGGGCTTTATTCTAGGATTAGATTTGTGTTTCAAAAAGATGCCTCCAGTTGCAAAAGGTAACTGAATGCCCTGTCCCCAGCCCTGTTCCCAGCCCTGTCCAAGCCGGGCTCCTTTCATTCCGTCTTCTTCTGTCTGCTTTTCTGACATTTGCCACATGCTGCTTGGGGAATTCTTAGCAAGTCTTGCGTCCACTTTTCGTGGCATATGCATTTCGGCTCTAAGGTATTATGAGTGGGTTGTTACTGTATCGTTTATTCATACAATAATTATTAAGTTTCACTATGAGCCCAGTCACCATTTGATTATCGTTACGGGCAACCCACATGATGGGCAATAATATGTTTCGGTGTGTGATTTGGGTGCACTGTGCCATTGTGTGTGTGCTTGTATGTGGCTGTGTTGACTGGTGCTACAAATGATGGCCACTGTGGGTGTTATATGGCTGTCGGTGTAAGTCTCTTCTAGGTGTCACTGTGTGTGACTGTCATTGTGGGCATTGTGTGTAACTCTGTGACAACAGTGGGTGTGGCTGAGGTGGGTAGGTGCTTGTGTGTTGCTGTGCAGTATGAATGTAGGACTGTCAGTGTGTGGCACGCGTGCCCTGACTTGGTCAGGTTCGGTTTGTGTGATGTGTCCCTGTGTCTGTGGGGTCTTGGGAGACCCCAGCTTCTGCTGTAAACCCACAGGAGAATGAGCTTCCCTGAGACTGTTGGAGGCGCTCTCCATGGCCCCTGGGATGACTGATGTAGGGAGTAAAGCTTCTGCCTGGTGCGGCCCTAGGGTGTTGAGTAGTATGAGCCTCCCCCTCTGGCAATGGAGGGGAGAAGGGTGATGGGGGCAACTGGGCGGGTCAGCGCTGGCCAGACAGGGCCAGATTAATAAACAGGGACCCGAGGGAGGGAAGGTCTGGGCGGGCGGCTATGGCAGGAGGCGGCTGAGATGAAAGTGGCCCGACTGGCGGGCAGGCAGGTGGCCTCTCCCCTGCCCTGTCAGCACTTTTTAATGTCCCCTTGGTTACAATGTGTGGGAGGAGCGGGGTGAGGGAAGCTAGAGCTCACCTTTCCCAGGCCCTGGAGGAGGGGGCTGGGGCGGCCACGAGGTGGGGTTTCTTTTGGGGGTGGGAGGAATGTGGCTCGTAGGTGTAACTGAGAGGAGGAGCCTGGCTCGTGCCCCCTCTCTGCCCACTAAAACATCACCTCAGCCCAGTCTCTCCAGGGCAAGCAGGATTAGGAAGCAACTGGAAAAACAGAGAAGACAGAAAGGAAGGTGAAAGGGGATGGCTGTGCGTGAGCTCATGTGACATTGTTTGTGGCGCCACATACTGGTTATTGTCGGGGGCATGAATTTGAACCTGTGTGAATGAATGAGCGGAAGGCTGAGTCCATGAGACCACATGAGCAAGACCACGTGTGTTTGTGTTAGTTCAGCTCTCTGCATGTGGGAATTTCCACTTTAAAACCGAGGGCTTGCATCCTAGCTTGGCCTGTTGCTAGAGTGGGGCTTTGGGCAGGTCATCTAACCTCCCTGGGCTTCGTGGCTGCATGAGGGTGTTTGTTTCACAGGGTGATTGTGGACTTAAATAGACTGAAATAAGTGTTCAGTTGTAAGACTTTCTATAAACATGATTGTCATTGCTGATAATCACACACGGGGCCTGTTGGTCGACTGTGTGTGGTTGTGTGTGTGTGTCTGGGGGCTGAGTGTCTTTGTGTAACAGTCATAGTGGGCATCTGGATGAGAACACATATGTGAGTAAGTGTGAATGATCTGTGATGAGTTTGTTGTGCAAGTGAGTGTACAGGTGTTAGATGTGTATTTGGTAGTTGTAGTAAAAATATATGAAAATATCTGTGTGGTTCCAAGAGTGGTGAGTGTGAGCATCTGTGTGACTGATTGTGTGTTTGTCTTTGGGTGTCGGCCCTTGTGTGTGTCTGTTCGCAATAGGTGATTTTGTGTCTTGAGGTGTGTGTGAGTTGCCTTGGCAGATGGATGTGTGCATCTTGGAGTGCGCACTGGCTTTGTGTGGGGATTGGTTTTGTGTGTCCCTGGGTGTATGTCCCAAAGCAAGTGTGGTTGAATGTGCCTTTGTCTTGGTCGTGTGAGTGTGATGGTGGTAAGTGGTGCCTTGGTGTGGCTGTGTGTGACTGTGTGTATGTGACAGTGTGTGTGCGTTTGTGTGCGAGTGTGTGTTTGGTGAGCGGCTCTGCTGCCTTAAGCACCTTTCGAATACATTGGCCACAGCTCATTGAATCCTTTAACAATCTGACTCTGCTCTTCCTTCCCCGTTTTTTCTAATTCAGTTCCTCTTATTACAAAAATAAAAAATAAAGCGCTGCCCCTTTCCAGTGGCTGGCCCCGTGGAGCCCCCGCCTCGGGACCAGCCTCGTTTCACTCCATTTCGGAGAAAACGGGAAGTCGGTAATTTTAAAAAATATTTCTACTTTATTTGGGATTTAATGTTCTTACAGAATCCTGCTGCCTCCCTGTGTCCCCCCATCTACCCCCAGCCCCACATGCAAGAGGCGTAATGGCCCGTTCAGCATATTAGGGGAGCCAAGCGTGCGCCCGTTTGTGTGTGAGTGTCCATGGGGTGGTCCACACACATACACACACACACAGATACAAATGCTCAGAGGCCCACAGCAGACACACATGGGAATAGATAGCAATTCAAACATATACTCAGACCTGAACTCAAACACTCTACCTTAACACCCAACTATCAGACAAAGACAGAGCCCCAGCCCAGACACAGTCACACTCCAAAGGGAAACAAGTGCAGAGCACTGTCGAGGGAGAGCCTCCAGAGACATGAAGAAAGCCAGACAGGCAGGGAGGGAAAAATGGAGAGAGACGTGTTCCCAGTGAGAGACAGATCGGAAGCAGCCTTCACACATAAAGAAACGTGAATAGAGTAGTTCCAGGGAATGAGGGGGGTTAATCATCCCTGGGCTGGGCAACGCATGGTCAGGAAGTGACTACTCAAGGTTATTCAGGGTGTTAAGACTAGATGTGGGGACAGAAATAAGGATCCTGTGCCACTTCCCTGTGCCCTGCTGTTGGGGGTCCCAGGGCAGTCAATTGTGTAAATGTGTGCACATGTGGGTGTGTATATGTGTAAGGTGTGCTTTTGAACAGCACTAACTTACGGGCTATACCCATAGTAGGCTCAACAGAGGCTGGCAGGGCCTGAGTGTGGATGTGTATGTCTGTAACTATATCTCAGAAAACCCGTGTGTGCATGCACATGGGAGTATCCATCACGGTGTATAGACCTGTGTAGGTGTGGCTATCTCTACGCAGAGACCATAAGCCCCATAGGAACAGGTACCATGTACCCCCCTGTATCCCCATCACCTAAGAAAGGGCTTGGCACATTCATTGAAGAATGAATGAATGAAAATCACTCTGGGAGCTCAGATAACTTAGGGAGGGCTGACCTCCATTGGTAGAGAGCACGAGCAGCTCAGATTCTGGGAGGACCTGGGAAGAGGGGAGATGCTGCACCATGGGGTGGTCAGGTGGGAACTAGGGTACCGTGTTTTTTGGACTATAAGACACACTTTTGCCCTGGCTGTTGTAGCTCAGTGGATTGAGTGTGGGCCTGTGAACCAAGGGATCAAGGTTCGATTCCCAGTCAGGGCACATGCCTGGGTTGCAGGCCAGTTCCTGGCATGGGACGCTCAAGAGGCAACCATACATTGATGTTTCTCTCCCTCTCTCTTTCCCTTCCCCTCTAAAGATAAAAAAAAAGACACACTTTCCCTTCCAAATTTGGGAGGAAAGGGGGGATGCATCTTATAGTCTGAATGTAGCTTTACATTTACATTGGTGAAATACTATGTTATTTATGTTATTAAATATTTTACCACATTTTTTGCCTCAAAAATTTTTTTCCTATTTTCCTCCTCTAAAACCTAGGTGCATCTTATGGTCTGAAAAAACATGGTAATCTTTTCCTGCTGCCATCTCTCTTGCCAGGAGATGTGGGCCTTGTGGTCTGTGCTTTTTCCAGAGTGATGAGTTTCAAGAGTTATTTAAGACTATTGTGTGGTGGAAGAAAGGAAATGAGCTATCCATTTGTTAAATATGGGACAAGGTGGGGAGAGAAGGGCAGTGGTGGACAGAAACTCAAGACAGATAGATAGACAGAGACAGATAGACATACTGACTAAACACAAACTGATGAATAGGCTTATTTCTAGACAGA
This sequence comes from Anoura caudifer, assembly GCA_004027475.1. NCBI lineage: Eukaryota > Metazoa > Chordata > Mammalia > Chiroptera > Phyllostomidae > Anoura > Anoura caudifer. Next base: position 120,225 of record PVKU01001849.1, on the reverse strand, counting down.
CCAAAAGACAAATAGAGACACAGATAAATAGATATACACATAGATGCACAGACTGACATGAAAAGTCAGGCAGGGAGACAATTGCCAGGAGTGACTGACAAACCAATAGACAGGCAGACCAATCAATAGATAGAGCGATGGACAGCTGATTGCACAGAAAAGATGGATGTATAGCTCAGCATACAGAATAGGCCTACTCAACAGCCACGACCCATGTCCCATCCTTCCTTGCTAATGGAACCCATTTTTTTGTTTGGTGTTTGGAGACCAAATCCTTTGGGGAGGGTTGAACCTGTCCATTGCCCCCAAGGTTAATCTTAGTTGATCCAGGGAAATTATGGTAATTCTGTTTCCCTTGCTGGTTATTCATTTAGGAATGGACATATAATACAATTCTGAGCATTTTAATGTGGGCATAAGTTTGTTAAGGAGATTTTCTTTGTGGAAATTTTACCTCACACATACAGAAGGACCCATAGAAAAGATATGCCCCATTCTCTCCTTCTGGAGTTTGGACTTTGCTATGTGAAGATATAATGTGCTGAGGTCTTGTAGCCTTTTTGAAACCTTGATGTTTCTCCTGATTCGAAAGCATATCCCACATTAACCAATTTGGGAATCTCTCTCCCAAACTTGTTATATGAGAAGTTTATGAGATAATATTTTTCTTATCATCTTAGGCACCTTTGGTAGTGTCATCTGTTACTTGCAGCCAAAAGCATCCTCATTGCCACACAAATCAAATGACAAATTGGCTGAGAAATAATGGAGAATTGAGGGGATACATGGGTATAGAGACCAACCAATAGACAGAAAGGCATACAGATAGATGACCAATAGACCAACAGATAGACCAGCAATTTCCAACAGTATGCTGCAAGAATTTTTAAAATATGCAATACCTGACTATTTAGTCAGGGGCACTGATCTATTTTCCCTGAGACTGTCAAATTTAAAAATGACAACCGCCAACACAACAATAACTGCCTAGTATGAATGCCCTGTCTTGAACCATAAATATATATATATATATGGTCATATAATAGAATTGCATTTTATTGGTAACACTGCATAATAAGGTTGTGTCTGATTGGTTAATTCTTGGTACCAGGAATCCTTATATACAACAAGTATAGGCATCTAATTTTTTTAAAAAAATAATAAAGAATAAAATACTTAAGAATAAACCTAACCAAGGATATAAAAGACCTGCACCCAGAAAATGACAACACACTGAAGAAAGAAATAGAATAAGATACAAATAAATGGAAATGCATACTGTGTTCATGGATAGGAAGAATTAACATCAATAAAATGTCCATACTACCCAAAGTAATCTATAGATTCAACACAATTCCTATCGAGATTCCAATAATATATTTCACAGAACTAGAACAAATATTTCAAAAATTTCTATGAACCACAAAATGCCCCACAAAGCAACAGGAATCCTGAGAAAAGGACAAAGTCAGAGAAATCACACTATCTAATATGAAATTATACTATAAGGCCATAAGAATCAAAACAGCATGGTACTGGCATAAAAACAGACACATAGATCAATGGAACAGAATAGAGAGCCCAGAAAGAAACCCACACTGACAGAGGAAGCAAGCACTTATAATGGCTAAAGACAGTTTACTCATTAAATGGTGTTTGGAAAATTAGACAGATACGTGCAGGAAAATTAAACTAGACCACCATCTTACACCACACACAAGGATAAATTAAAAATGGATCATGGACTTAAATGTTAGACCCAAAACCATGAAAATCCTAGAAGAAAATATAGACAGCAAAATCTTGGACATATTTTGTAGCTATATTTTATTGGTTATATCTCCCAAGACAAGGGAAACAAAAGAAAAAATAAACAAATGGGACTACATCAAACTAAAGTCTTTGCACAGCAAAGGAAATCATTGATAAAATAAAAGGACAACTCACAGAATGGGAGAACATATTTGCCAATACATCTGATAAGGGGTTAATATCCAAAATCTATAAGGAACTTACAAAACTCAACACCAAAAAAAAAACAAAACAAACAACCCAATTAAAAACTGGGCAAAGGTTAGATTCCACTCCTGTGTGGAATCTAATGAGCAAACTGAACTAACAAGGAAAATAGGGACAGACTTATAGATGGAGAGCGGGATGACAGCTGGTGGGGGAGGTGGAGGGATTGAGCAGAAAGGAAAAAGGACTCATGGACATGGACAACAGTGTGGTGATTGCTTGGGAGAAGGGGTATAAAGGAACTAAATGGTAATGGAAAAAAATACAATAAAAATTAAAGAAAAAAGTCACATTGGAGCAAAAAGGGTAGATAGTTACTATTATTATTTTTTTGTAAATCAATAAAAATTTTATCTATTTTTTGGTCAGATCAGTCAACAATATATTTTTGGTATGCTGCAGAATTTAGTAATTATTTTGTGTGTGCCATGAGATGAAAAAGGTTGAAAATTGCTGAGTTAGACAATAAACAGATTATTCAATGGGCAAAGAGATAAGCAGTTGGTTTATAGATGGACACTAGGTAAGTAGACAGATGGACAGAGGTGGATTAGACAAATGGAAATATGGATTAGGGCATGGGGGGGGTCAATGGAAGGACTGGCAGTTGGAGACATATGCAGACATACAGGCCACTGACAACTTCTCCAGAAAAACCTTCCCTGACCTTGGTCTGATTTGAATTCTCCTTCCTAGTGTCCGTATGTCCACCCCTACCAAACACCACATCAGCCCTCATCCAGCGTGTGTTCAAAATTGGTCTCATTATTACTCTTCATGGTGAGTTCCAGGTCATGAGTTCCTTGAGGACAAGAGTCCCATCTCACCCACCTTTAACATCCCCAGACTTGCACAAAGCTGAGCACACAGTAAGCGCTCAATAAATATTTATCAAATGAACAGCTGTAGATGGATAATGGAAGAAAGGAAGAAAAGTAAAGAGGGATATAGGAAGGGAGGAAGGAATACGGACAAAAAGTTGTACAAAGATATAAATAGAAGTGGACAGACAATTTGGCAAAAGCAGGTTGACAGACCATCAGAGAGGCAGATAGAGAGTATGTTCATGTGTGTGCCAACAGCAGACAGATGAAAGAGAAACAGAATGATCAGTAAATAGGCAAATGGGTGAGAGAGAATGTGAGTGAGTATGGAGGAATAGACCGCTAGCAGGCAGGATAGATAAACAGGTCGGCCAAAGGGTTAGATAGATCAAAAACAGGTAGAAAAACAAATCAATGGCCAGGTAGACAAAGACAGACAGATAGTCACACCCAGGATCCATAGATAACTGGCTAGTTGGACAAATTAAAAAGCAAACAGAAATGGGGACAGAAATGGCTAGACAGACAAATGCACAGAGAGACAAACAGACAAACCGGGGAGCAGACAGTTGAAAAGTCAGACTCAGTGACCCTAATGTTCATGTTTATCATCTATCAGATACTTGTTGCCATTAACTATGTAATTTTCCTATGTGGGGAAATTTCTGTCTCCCTCTGCTTCCTCCGTCCTCTCCTTCTCCCTGCTCCCCCCACACTGTATTCTACCTCCTCCCTCTCTTCCTCTTCCTCTCTCCCCCTCTCCTTCTCCCTCTTTTCCTCTTCTCCCACATCCTCCCTCTCTGACTTCTTCCCACCTCCTCACTTGCTTGTCTGTAAGAGTCCCCATACCCATAGCTGACCTTCCGCCTCCCTAATAAGACATGTTATTTGCGTGACAGATGCTGCCTCTGAGCAGGGCCTGGGTTTGGGATGACAAAGGAGCATGGGGACCATGGGAAGGCAGTAAACCTCCTCTCACCCCCACCTTCGGCAACTCCAGGCAGTTTTTCTCCAAAATCGAGCGACTCTGTCCTGGCCTAGGGTTCTTTTTCTGACTACTGCTCCTCTCACCCTCCCTGCTAGAGATTCCAGGAGACGGGTTAGGCCTTGGAAGTCTTCCTTGGAGATCTGTTCACTTTTCAGGCTCAAGGGAAGGGAGCAGACTTGGGACTTGCTTATTTTCTGTTAGGGGCCCAGAAATAGTGCTCAATACATATGGCAGCAAGGGATGTCCGCTTACCTCTCCAACTCCGCCACTCCCACCCCTCACAAGCCCTTAAGGACTGGCCACCTTCCTTAACAGGCCTGCAGTTTGCTGCTTCTTCACCAACCACATTCCTCATCTTTTCAAGTCACACACACATGTCACCTATTCCAGGAAGCTTCCCCTGATTGTCCCAGCAAGAGGCTTCAGCTCAGGCCCACATTCACACTATCCTACAAACAACAAATGTTGACACCAACATCAAGAAGTTCCACAGCATGCCCTTAGCTTTCTACTCTGCTCTGGTTAGAGTCAGGGCTGCTCATCAACAAGCTTCCTTGAGAGCCTACTGTTTGCAGAGTGTGACCCTCCCACCCCCAGGGCATAGATCTGGAGCCAGACTGTCTGGGTCTAATTCTGGCTCTACGTCTTCCTTGCTGTGGGACCTTAAGCAAATGACTTAACTTCTTTGTGTCCCATTTCCTAATCCTAATCTGCAAAATGAGGTTTATAATGGTACCTGCCTATCAGCATTATTGAGAAGATTGATTTGATATGAGTAGGGTGCTTAGAATAGTCCCTGACACATCACTTCCATAAAAGAGTTACTAGTTGTACTTCTGGCTCTAGGGATTCAGGATGCTCAGGTTTAGAGGAAGAGAACTATCAGGTACCAAGAGGCCCCTGTGGGCTGAGGGTCTTACATGTAGTGTCTCAGCTATGCAAACAAGCAAGCAAGCAAGCAAACAAACAAACACAAACCTGTGAGAAGACATGGTCACCACACTCATTCCACAGATGAGGAAATAAGGCTTTAGGTATCTGAAATGACTTGGCTGAGTTCTCCCAGTTAGTACGGGGAACATTCAGGAGTTGAATTCAGATATCCTTGATTCCAAATCCATGCCTTTTCCAAGAAACTGCTGTTTCTTTGATTTGAGGATCAGGAGATTAGGATTTGGAGTTTGTTTCAAGGGTGTGAGATCTGAGAGTTCTGGTATTTTGGGGGCCATGTTCAGGGAGCAACTTGAGTATGAGTATCTTGTTTTCAAAGTGGTCACAGTGTGTGACAACCTCATCGCCAAAGATCACACCCTTCGCCTTCTGAAATCAAGGTTCCAGCCTCACAGTATGGTTTGAAAGTTTCTGGAGGGTGGGGGTCAGGTAAATCCTGAAGGACAGCAACAGTTGCCAAATTAATGACCCACCTGGGGTCAGGAAGTCCACTTGGAGATGAATTATGTGGTTAAGGAACCATGACCAGGTGGATCAATGGAGAGAGAAGGTTTTGTCACTTACTACCCCACGTTTAAAGAGCTGCACCCCTGGGGCTGGGGTTCATGGGGATGGCTGTCTGTCTCCAGTAGTGCCCTAGCCTGGGTCACTGTTCTCAGGGAGCTTGGAGCCGAGCTGGGGAGACCTAAGCACTGGGGGCTTCCCCAGGGAGCAGATTATGAGATGGAGATGGATGTGCAGGGTGTTGTCAGGTAGCTCTGGGGGTCATAACCTTGGAGGGAGAGGGAGGAATCAGGACTGGGTGGAGGCCGACCTCTTGGCACACGCTGGAGCCTTTTCCCAAACAGGGCCAGAGGGCTCAGCTTCTACAATAGCATGTTGATGGGTCATGGGATGCGGGCGCCCAGGAAACAGGTCTTCAGCTGAGGCCGTTCTCCAGTGGGAGCTGAGAGCTGAGGACTGCCTGCGAGCAGTCCCAGCAACTGGGGTAAGTCCCTCATTGACGGGACTTGGGCTGCACATTACAGCGTCCACCATGGGTGCCCACTCAAGCTGGAGTGGGGTTGGGGACACTCAGGGAAGGCTTCCTGTATGAGACAATGCTTGAACTTTTAGAAGAATGAGTGGGGGTTGTGAAGGGAAAAAAAAAAGTCAGGCAGCGGGGCATGTAGGGGAAAGGGCCATGTAGTTTCTGGTGGAAAGAAAAGCATGCAGCAGCAAAACTGACACAGGAGAGGTAGGCAGGGCTCGGCTCTGAAGGTCTGCACTGCTAAAGAACTTGAGGGGTTTTTTTAAATGAAGAGGATGGGGAGCCCTTTCGAATTTTAGGACAATGTGTGAAAGAATTAAGATTTGCATTTTAGAGTAATCTTGGCACTGGCACTTACTAGTTGTGTTGCTAGCAAATGACATAACCTCTCTGCCTCAATTCCTTCATTTGTAAAGTGGGCATAATATTGCCTGCCTCTTAGAGTTGTTACAAGAATGAAATGAGATAGCATGGGTAAGGGTGGCGTGTGGCAACCTTGCTGAAGATTAGTTATTGTTATTGGCTAGTATAGGCTGGACTGCGGTGGGAGGAGGCTGTGAAAGGAAGAGTGACGCGGTATTCAAGGAAGATATGGTACGGGCACAGCTAGGACGGGGGCAGCAGAGACAGGAAAGAAGGGGCCAGGTTAAAAGCTTTTAAGAGTCAAATTCACAGGACTTAGTGATTGCTTGGATGAAAGAGGTGTTGCAAAAGGTGGCATTCACAAAGACTCCCAGGGTTTTGGTTTGGATGACCACTTCTGGGAACATACAAACGGGCAGTGACTCAGAGACAAGCTCCGGATTATCCAGAGCTCGGCTCCGAGAAAGGCCGGGTGGGAAAGTGTGTGGTGTTTGCGTGAAGGTGGTCAGAGGAGCCATGGGCCTGATGAGGCCCCAGGCTGAGTGCATGGAAGGGGAAGAGCTGTGGGCTGTGGATAGAACTGGGTGAGCACAGTCCGGAAAGGGAGCTTGAGGGGGGGATCAAAGAGATTCCAGAGAAGCAAGAGGCAGCAAGGAGATGCTGCTGTCATGAGAGATGGGGAAATGAGACCCACAGGTACCAGCCAACACAGTGCAGTGCCTCAGAGAGGACAACAAAGATAAAAGTGGCAGAGTCTGCAAGGGGTTCCTGGTGATTGATCTTGAGAAGTGTGTTTCATCCAAGTGGTGGATGGAAGGCAAGTTGTGATGGTTTGAAGAATAAAGAGGAAGCGGAGGGTTATACACCTCTGAGTGGACAGACGTAGCTAGAGAGATTCCCCGGGGCCTGCGCTGGGCCAGTCCAAACACAGCCTTCCCGGGTAACCTTGCTGGTGGCCTTCTCTCACGTTTCCCGTTACAGACGGCCTGTATCCAGCAGCCATCACAGTTATCTCTTTCCCTGCCCTCCTTTCCTACCAGACTGTAAGCTCCTTCAAGGTGGGATCCTCATCCGTGTCTGGGTCCTTCCCTGCACCAGGGGTGGTGCTGTCTGGATCTGCAGGTGACCAGCAGCTGCTTGTGGAATGAATGAGTGATAGAGGTGACACCGTGAAGCAAGTTTCCTGGTTTGCAGACTGACCAGCCAGCAGGCAAGTAAGGAAACTGCGTTCATGGCAGAAGGTGTGTGATGGGAAGAGGGATGGCTGAGGATATGGGGAGGTAGGAATCCAGGGACTCGGGGCAAAATACATCCAACTGACCTTTGAGCAGAAGCTCTTAACCATTTTAGATCCTGGACCCCCTGGAGCTGCCAATACAAAGAATGAATACATGCTCCAGGAAAAACACGCATGCCAGTCGTATTCAGTCTGTGTATGATTTCAGGAGTTTCACAGACCCCGAGGTCCATCTACAGATCTGCCCAGTGGTCCATGGGTTCCACATCAAGAATGTGCTTCCAAATGGAGTGTTGCCCAGTCCTGTGACCTGGTAGATACCGACCTGGCCCATCACTTACTCCCTCTGGGCCTCAATTTCTTCATTTGCAATATGAGGTATATGAGATGGAGGTGGAGCGTGTAAAGGAACTAACAACTTTGTGAGTCATCTGGGGCAGGTGTTTTACATACCATAGACATTCCGCCCTGTTAGTGGGTAGAACTGTCCTCACTTTGAAAGGAGGGAGATGGAGACTCAGTTCGAGACACTTGACCAACTGTATACATGAGTAAGTGAGGAAGCTAGACTCTACTCAAATCTGTCCAACTCCAAATCCCGGGCTCGCTCCTGTAAACTGTGTAGCATGCCTACTGGGTGTAACATTATCGATGCCTGTCTGCCCACCCCTGGCATGGTTAATGCACCAATGTACAGAAAACAATTTGGAAACTGGACAGCACTTATGCAAATATAAGGTATCACATTGGTATCATCATAATTGATCACCTGTATCTTAAAATCCCTTCCTTGGCATCTGCTACGTTCCTTCCCCCAACCTCAGGCCACTTATTCATTGCTTCTGTCACCTGCTCTTCCTCTTCCTCCTGTCTCCTCAGAGTAGGTTTTCTCTAGTCCCTACCTCTTGCTTTCTTTTTTTAAACTCGAAATCACTTCATTCTACAACTTCTGAGCAGGTGACTCTCAAATCTGTACTCTGGCCCAGAGCCTTATTTCAGCCACCTCCTGGGAGTCTCTCACCTGAACCGGTGGTCTCAGACTCGGCTGTGCAGCAGAATCACCTGGAGAGTTTGTTCACACAGATTCCTGGGCACTGCTCCCACAGCTTCTAACTCAGCAGGCCTGACTCGGGGCCAAAGAGTATGTTTCACAGCATTATACAAAGGATAATTAACATACAATAAACTGCACAGATTTAAGGTGAACAACTTGATAGTTTTGACACATGAATACAGTCATGAAGCCAGCACCATGATCAAGATAACAAACACATCCTTACCCCCAGCGTCTCCTTATCTCCCTTTATAATCCCTCCGTCCCTCCCCTCAACCGCCACCTCCATCCCCAGGCAGCCTTTAACCTGTTTGTGTCACTATAGATTAGTTTGCATTTTCTAGAATTTTATGTAAGTGGGATAATAAATTATACACTTTTTATTGTTCCTGGCTTTTTCACTCAGCATAATTATTTTGAGATTCATCCATGTTGTTGCCTGTATCAGTAACTCATCCCTTTGGTTTCTCCATTCTCTAATTGATTGACATTTGGGTTTCCAATTTGGGGCTATTCCAAATAAGCTGCCAAGAACACTCCTGTAAAAATATTTGTGCTTTTATTTCTCTTAGAAGTGCAATGGCTGGGTCATATGCTAAGTGTATGTTTAACTTTCTAAGGAACTGCCAGACTGTTTTTCGAATTGGCTACACCATTTTACACAGCCACCAGCAGTGTGCAAGAATTCCAATAGTGCCACATCTTTGCCAACAACTGGTAAGACCCTTCTTTTTCATTGTAGCCATTCCAGTGGGTATGTTAGTGGCATTTCCATAATAATTAATGATGTTGAGCAGCTTTTCAGGTGCTTATTTGCTATCCATATATCTTCTTGAGTTAAGTGTCTGTTCAAATCTGTTGCTTATTTTAAAAATTGGATTGTTGTCCTAGTGTTGAACTATAAGTGTTCTTTATATATTCTAGAACATACGTGCTTTCTTGGGTATATGATTTGCAAATAATTTCTCCCAGTATATGTCTTACTTTTCTATTTTAAAGACAAAATCTTTCTTTTAAAATTAGCAATAAATATCTCACTCTCATAATTTTTTTACAGTTTCCTTCAATCTGGGTTTTATTTTATTTTGTATAACATTTTCTTTTTTTAAATTTGATGACGTCCGATTTATTGATTTTTTAAAAGATTTTATTTTCATTTATTTTTAGAGAGAGGGTAAGGGAAGGAAAGAAGGCAAGAAACATCAATGTGTGGTTGCCTCTTTCATGCCCTCTACTGGGGGCCTGGTCTGCAACCCAGGCATGTGCCTTGACTGGGAATCGAACCTGTGACCCTTTGCTTCACAGGACCCTGTGCTCAGTACACTGAGGTACACCAGCCAGGGCTGATTTATTGACTTTTTTATAGTTTGACTTTTGGGGTCATATTTAAGAAATGTTTGCCAAACTCAGATCACTGAGATTTTCTCCTATGTTTTCTTATAGAAGCTTTATGGTTTTAGCTCTTATGTTAGGTCTATGAGCCTTCTCAAGTTAATTTTTACATATTTTGTGAGGTTGGTTTTTTTTTTTTATTGTGTGTGTGTATATGGCTATACTATTGTCCAAAATCAATTTATTTGAACAACAATAAAATTTAAACAAAACAAAACAAAACAAAATCAATTTATTACTTGTGTGTGGTTTTATTTCTGGACTGTGTATTCTGCCCCATTTATCTGCTTGTCTGTCTTTATACCAGTACCACACTGTATTGCTGTAGCTTTCTAAGTCTAGAAATTAGGTAGTATAAGCCTTCCACCTTTGTTCTTTTTCAGAATTGTTTTGGCTATCCTAGGATATTTGTATTTCCATATGCATTTTAGAATCAAGTTGTCAATGTCTACAAATAAAAAGTTTGTGAGATTTTGAGATTGTACTGAATCTATAGATCAATTTGGGTTATAGATCATCTTAAAATATTTAGTCTTGCAATGCATGGACATAATATTTCTCCATTAACTTGGGTTTTCTTTTTTTTTAAAGATTTTATTTACTTAATTTTAGAGAGAGGGGAAGGGAGGGAGAGAAATATCAAAGTATGAGAGAAACATTGATCAGTTACCTCTCACACATGCCCCAACAGGGCCAGCATCCCAGGCATGAGCCCTGACAGGGAATCAACCCAGCGACCTTTCACTTTGCAGGATGATGCCCAGGCCACTGAGCCGTGCCCGCCAGGGCGTTGGGTTTTCTTTATCTCAGCAATGTGCTGCAGTTTTCAGACTACAGGTCTTGCATATCTTCAGTCAAATTAATCCCTAAATATTTAATATTTTTGATGCTATTGTAAATGATATGTTTTCATATTTCTACTCCTATTTTTTATTGCCACTACATAGCTATACACTATATATACTTGTTAAAACAGATTGTTAAGCCTCAATTCCATAGTTTCTGATTCAGTAGGTCTGGCATGTGGTCCCAAAATGTGCATGTCTAGCAAGTTGCCGGTTGATGCTGATGCTGTTTGTCTGAGAGCCACACTTTGAGAACCACTGACATAAGTGTTCTGCCTGCACCTCTTGTTCCAAACCAAGCTCATCATCTGGTCCCAAATAAGCTCTTCTGATTTTCCCCTTTCCAGAAATGGCCACACAATCCAATTCCATGTCCAGTGGTTAGCTGTCTGAATTTCCCATTGCAAAATCAATCTGTGACTTATAGTAACACAGTCACAGCCAATCAACTGCCACTCTAATAATATATGCCTGAAATATGTCTCCCCTCTGTTCCCTTCACCGTTCATTTCCTATCTTCATCACTACCCCCTTGACCAGTGAAACCGCCTCCCAACTGATCTCTCTGCCTCTGGTCTCTTTCTACTACAATCTGTTCTCCATGCTCCCAGACTGACTAATTATTCTAGTCAGCAACTTGGACTGTGCCAGTCTCCTTCTAAACAATCCCTCACAGGGCTCCCACTGCCAGATAAATTAAATCTAAACCCCTTGCTCTGATTTGCAGAGACTTCCAGTTGCTTATTGGTATCCATGGCCCTTTCATCTTTAGAAATAGAACTCATATCTAATCCAGAAGAACAATATGCCCAGAGTCTTAAGAATTATATTTTTCATTATCCCTTGCACATCAATGGCCATGTGACTAAGTTCTGGCCAATAAGAAGCAAATATAAATTGTTTCTGGAAAGTTCCATAAAGGTTACATAAAGAGGGCCAATAAATGGGCAGATTGCCTGTCTTCCTTTCCTTTTTCCTCCATGTCTGGCATTGTGGTGCTTCAGCAGCCATCCTGGACCATGAGGCAACTTTAAAGATGGAAGTGCTTGCTAAGGATATAAGGAGCCCGGTGACAGTAGAGCTGCCATACCAATCCCAGTCACCAAAATTTGAAGTTATTTTAGTTAGAGAAAAATAAATACTTATGTGTTTAAGCTACTATAACTTGGCTGCATGCAGTCAAACCTGATCCTGACTGATACACATGATATTCAAAGCTCTCCAAATATTAGCCCCAACATACTTTTTAGTCACCTCTGATTCTCCCTCCGCCTCTACAAATGCACTATGTTCTAGCCAAACCAGAAAAGGTTCCCACAATTAATTGGTATTAAATCAATAAAAAATAAGTCTCTGTCCTAGGAAGGTAGACAATACTTTTCCTATTCCTTTTATTGAGTACAACTAAAAATCTTAGGTGTCACATATAAAGTAAACAAAAGAATACTCTAAAAAGTGGAGAGAGGCCGCAAACCAGCTAGGGACCTTGGTGGTGAGTTTCCTGAGTTTTCTTTCTGTCTCACCTTATATATATCAGACCTAGAGATGAAGAAGCCAGCAACCAGAAATACCAATAAGTACAGACAAAATAAATTCAATAGACTAAGAAAGGGGCATCTAGCAAGACAGCTTTTAGACAATAACCACTCCACACCAACCAAAAAGCACAGAAAAATCTTTAGCCACACTCCACCCATGCCATCAAGGATGATGAGTGCTAAGCCAAGCCTTCTACCCTCCCCAGGCTATAATGAGGCATTCCAACACCACCACCCCCCACCACCCCCCACACCACACACACACAGAATGGTGTTCGAGAAGGACAAGTAGGAAGCCTGAATGTTGGTACTTGCTGGTGCTAAGCTTTCCACCCCTGACCCAGCATTAATGTGGTGACCCTTCCCCTTCACACTGGGGGGGTGGTGTAGGAGGCCCAGTAGAGATTAAGGACGTTGTCAATGAAAGCTCTATGGATAATAGTAACAAATCACTCCTACCTTCTCGCAGCCTGGGAGGTATCAGAGGAGGCCAAATGGAGAGCTGTAACTTTTCACCTCCATCCAGCAGCAAGGAGGAGAGAGGCCAAGGAAGAGAGAGGCCAAGTCGGGAGCCTGGACTTCTACCACACCGTACATTTGCAAAGCAGTGCTCTCCTCCTTCCTCTGCTAGAGCAGCGTCAGAAGAAGCCAGCTTAAAAAAAAAGATTTAAATAAAGAGTCTTAAAACAATACTCAAAACGTCTAAGTTTCCATTTTAAAAAATCACCTATCATATGAAGAACCAGGAAGATCCCAAAGTAAATGAAAAAAAAAAAAAAAAGACAATAGATGCCAACACTGAAATAACAAAAATGTTAGAATTATCTGACAAAGATTTTAAAGTAACCATCACAAAAATGCCTCAACAAACAATTATGGCACTGGCTCAAATGGCTCAGTGGGTTGAGTGCCAGCCTGCCATCCAGAAGGTTGCGGGTTCAATTCCTCATCAGGGCACATGCTTGGGTTTCAGGCCAGGTCCCTTGTTAGGGGCATGTGAGAGGCAACTGGCCAATGTGTCTCTAGCACATCAATGTTTCTCTCCCTCTCTTTCTCCCTCTCTTGCCCTCTCTCTAAAAATAAGTAAAATCTTTTTAAAAGTTAAAAAATAATTATGAACACATTTGAAGCAAATAAAAAAAGAAAGTCTCAGCAAAGATATAGAAAGTCTTAGCAGGGACTTCCAGCCAAGATGGAGGCAAAGATACACTGTGCCTCCTCCCACAACCAAAAGAAGAACAACAACAAATTTTAAAACAAAAAACAACCTGAACTGCCAGAAAATCAAGCTGTATGGAAGTCTGACAACCAAGAGGTTAAAGAAGAAACATTCATCCAGACTGGTAGGAGGGGCAGAGACAGGCAGCCAGGGCGGAGAGGACTCACAGAAAGGTGGTGGCTGGAGGACTGCAGAGGGCAATGCGGCAGCTCGCGGACCAGGTGAGGTGGGAGCTGGTGGACCAGGTGGTCCCAAATCCACGTATGGATAGATAAACTGGTCAGAACAACTGGGGAGCAAGACAGACCACACAACCTAGGGTTCCAGCTCAGGGAAATAAAGCCTCAAAACCTCTGATTGCAAAAACCTGTTGGGCTTGTGCTGGCAGGAGGAACTCCCAGCCTCACGGGAGAGTTCATTGGAGAGACCCACAGGGTCCTAGAACGTACACAAACCAACCCACCTGGGAATCAGCAAATGAAGGGTGTGATTTGCTTGTGGATAGTGGAGGAAGTAACTGAAAGCCCACCAAGAGTCCAGCAAGAGGCATTGTTCCCTCTCAAACCCCTCCTCCACATACAGTGCCATGCAGCGATGTTGGTTGCCCTTCCCTGGTGAATATCCAAGGCTCTGCTCCTTACTACATAACAGGTGCATCAAGACAAAAAAAATGGCCCAAATGAAAGAACAGATCAAAGCTCCAGAAAAAAAATACAATTAAGTGATGAAGAGATTGTCAACCTATCAGATGCAGAGTTCAAAACACTGGTAATCAGGATGCTCACAGAAATGGTTCAGTATGGTTGCAAAACAGAAGAAAGAGTGAAAGGTATGGAAAGTAAATTAAAGGAAAATGCACAGGGAACCAACAGCGATGGGAAGGAAACCAAGACTCAAACCAACAGTTTGAACCAGAAGGAAGAAATAAACATTCAACTAGAACAGAATGAAGTAACAAGAATTCAAAAATATGAGGAGAGGCTTAGGAACCTATGGGACAACTTTAAACATTCCAATGTCTGAATCATAGGGGTGCCAGAGGAGAAGAGGAAGAGCAAGAAATTGAAAACTTATTTGGGAAAATAATGAAAAAGAACTTCCCTAATCTGGCAAAGGAAATAGACTTCCAGAAAGTCCAGGAAGCTCAGAGAGTCCCCAAGAAGTTGGACCCACGGAAGCACACACAAAGCACATCATAATTACATTACCCAAGATGAAAGATAAGGAGAGAATCTTAAAAGCAGCAAGAGAAAAGGAGACAGTTACCTACAAAGGAGTTTCTGTAAGACTATCAGCTGATTTCTCAAAAGAAACCTCACAGTCAAGAAGAGGCTGGAAAGAAGTATTCCAAGTCATGAAAGGCAAGGACCTACATCCAAGATGACTCTATCCAGTAAAGCTATCATTTAGAGTGGAAGGGCATATAAAGTACTTCCCAGATAAGGTCAAGTTAAAGGAGTTCATCATCACTGAGCCCTTATTATATGAAATGTTAAAGGGACTTATCTAAGAAAAAGAAGATGATAAAAAATATAAACAGTAAAATGACAACAAATGCTCAACCATCAACAGCTGAAACTAAAATTAAAAAAACACTAAGCAAACAATAGAACAGGAACAGAATCACAGAAATGGAGATCACATGGAGGGTTATTAGCAGGGAAGAGTGGGCGGAAAAGTTACAGGAAATAAGAAGCATAAATAAGTTTAAAATAGACAGGGGGAGGTTAAAAATAGTGTGGGAAATGTAGAAGCCAAAGAACTTATATGTATGACCCATGGACATGACCTAAAGGAGGGGAATGCGGGTGGGAGGGGTGCAGAGAGTAGGGGAATAAAGGGGAGAAAAATAGGACAACTGTAATAGCATAATCAATAAAATGTATTTAAAAACTGATATATGATAGGATGGAAGTATTGGCTAATGCTATGGTGGTAATCATTTCACAATATTTATAAAAAAAAGTCTTAGCAAAGACATAGAAATATAAAGAACTAAA
Source organism: Anoura caudifer (assembly GCA_004027475.1). NCBI lineage: Eukaryota > Metazoa > Chordata > Mammalia > Chiroptera > Phyllostomidae > Anoura > Anoura caudifer. The sequence continues at coordinate 104,765 of PVKU01001849.1, read as the reverse complement.
TGTAATTTTATTTTATTTTTTAAATATTTTATTTATTTATTTTTAGAGAGAAGGGGAGGTAGGGAGAAAAAGAGGGAGAGAAACATCAATGAGTGAGAGAAACATTGATTGGTTGCCTCTTTCACATGCCCTGACTGGAGACTAAACCCACAACCCAGGCATGTGCCCTGACCAGGAATTGAACCAACTAGCAACCCTTCACTTTGTGGGATGATGCCCAACTAATTGAGCCACAACAATCAAGGCACCAAACATAATTTTAGAATTCAAAAATTCAATAACAGAACTAAAGTCCTCAAATGATGGGCTCAAAATTGGAATGGAGAGAATAAAGGAAAGAATCACTGAACTAGAAGGTAGAACAATAGAAATGACTGAAACTGAACAACAAAGAGAGAAAACACTGGAAGTAGACTGCAGGACTATACAAAATATATAGCATTTTTATTACTGGAGTCCCAGAAGGAGAGGTTACAGACAGTAGGGCTAAAAAAATACTCAAAATTGCAGAAACTTCCCCAAATTTGGCAATGATATAAGCCTACAGACTCAAGAAATTGAGTGAATTCCAAATAAGATAAGCCCAAAGAAATCCACATCAAGACACATTATAGTCAAACTTCTGAAACACTGAAGACAAAGAAAACTCTTGTAAGTAGTGAGAAATGACAGGGGAAACCAATCAAATGCAGTGGATTTCTCATCAGAAACCACAAAGGCAAGAAAGAAATGGCACAACATTTTTCAAGTGCTGAAAGAAAAGAACTGTTAACCCGGAATAGCCAGTGAAAATATCCTTCAGAAATGAAGTGGAAATCAAGACATTTTCAGATAAAGGAAAACTAAGAGACTGTGTCACTAGATCTACTCTGATAGAATGGAAAGGAAGGAACCTTGGAACATCAGGAAGGAAAGAAGAACACAGTAAACAAAAATATAGATAAATACAGCAGAATTTTCTAATCCTTTTGGATTTTCTAAAATATGACCATTGAAGCAAATAGTTATAACACTGTCTAATGATATGTAAAGAAGATATTTAAGACAATGACATTATAAATGGAGAAGATACAGGGATGTAAAATGAGGTAAGGTTTCTGTACCTCATCTGAACTGATGACATCAGTAGACTGTGGTAAGTTATGTATTTATAATGTAATACCTAAAGAAACCACTAAAAAAGCTGTATATGGACATAGACTCAAAACACCATAAAAATTAAAATCAGAATTCTAAAAATTATTCAAGTAATCCACAGAAAGGCAGAGAAAAGAAAACCAAAATGAAAAACAGAACAATCAGAAAACAAAAAATAAAAAGGAAAACTTAGGCTCTAATATATCAACGATCACATTAAATGTAAATGGTATAAATATATAAATTAAAAGACAGATTGGCAGAATGATTTAAAATTATGACCTAACTGCATGCTGTCTACAAGAAACTCACTTCAAATGTGAGACATATATGTGTATATATGCAGGTTGGAAGCAAAAGGATGGAAAAAGATATATCATGAAAACACTAATTAAAAGAAAGCAGGAGTCCATATGTATTAGTTTATATGCTATATTAATATCAGATAAAGCATACCTCAGGGCAAATAAAATTACCAGAGACAGAGAGGGAGATGATATAATGATAAAAGTATTAATCCATAAATAAGATTTACAATCTTAAGTGTGTATACAAAAAGCAACAGAGCTGCAAAAATATGTTAACTGAAAATTGACAGAACTGAAAGGAGAAACAGACAAATACACAATTAGAGTTGAAGACTTCAACGCCCCCTCTGAATAACTGATAGAACAACTAGACAGAAAGAACATCAGAATGGATGAATGTTCTTGAATGGGGAAATAAACTGTGGTGCATCCACATCATAGCATACTACTCATCAATAAAAAATGAATGAACTATTGATACATACCACAATCTGGATGACTTTCTAGAGAATTATGCCAAGTTAAAAAAATCCCAAAATGTTACATACTGTTCGATTCCATTTATATAATATTCTTGAGTTGACAAAATTATACAGTTGGAGAACAGGTTAATGGTTGCCAGGGCTTAAGGAAGGAGTGAGGGCTGGCAGGAAGTGAGTGTGGCTATAAGAGGCAGTACAAGAGACCCTTGTGGATGTGGAAATGCTCTGTACCTTGCTTGTATCAGTGTCAATATCCTGGTTTTGATACTGTGCTATCGTTTTGTAAGGTAAGCCATTGGGTGAAACTGTGTAAAGAGTATCATATTATTTCTTATAACTGTATGTGAATTATCTCAAGCTAAAAAGTTTAATTTTTAAAAATGATATAAGAAAATTAGCACAGCTTTGCACAAGCCCTTCACAGACCTCCCCCTGGGAGACAGGGCCCAACTAAAAATATATAAAGAACCACAGAAGGTCTAGATAAATTCATGCATGATAGATCCCCAAGGCAGTCTGTGACCTTTGGGGCTCCTCCTTAATGCCAGGGAGGGCAGCCATGCCCCTTCTAACACTCTGGGATTCTGTCAATACTGGGACCTGAAATTCAGGGAACTATAGGGCAAAGCTGGAAGGCAAGTTGGGTTTTTACATTGGAGGAAGATTTGAAAGGAGGTGAGAGACGGATGTGAGGGAGGACAGAGGCAGCTCAGGGGCTGCCTCCTCCAGGAATTCTCTGCACAGTTATCCAAGCTAAGTAACTTCTTCCCTTCGCTCCATAACCTATATTATAATCTACGACCGATAACTTAATTTTCTGTCTCCCCCTCTATATCATACATTTCTTGAGTGCTGGGATCACTTCTCATTTTGCCTCTGCCTACCTTAAATATTTTATTTTTAGGTTTAAACAAATAAAAGGCTAATTACCCATCAGTTTTTAGATGTAGGATGAAGGCCTTTCCTTGTGTGGGGGTGGGTGGTTGGCTTTGCATCAGCTTTCTTGCACAAGCCACGCCTGGAAAGCATTGGCTTCCGTTTGCAGTTTTGATTTCTTTACCGTGGGTTGGGAACTGAAAAGCATTAGAGAAACGATCTGAATACAGAGTCCTAGGTTTTTAAAAAGATTTTCCCCCTTCCTTTTCAGTCATCTCCCCAATATATAATTTGATAACAAAACTTTTTGTCAACTTGCCGTAATGAAATCTTTCCAGACAGCAACATTAGTTTTGCACTCGTAGTTTATTGGTTTATGTAACATTTAGTTAAACTATATAATAAGAATAATATGCACAGCTGGCATAAACAGGCTGAGTTAAAAACAAATGACTCTTGGTAAGCATGCAATTCAACCAAATGGGGGAGTGCAAGTGCGTGGCGTCTTCGCCATGAAGGCTTGATGAGCCATGAGTGGAAGTCAGTATGTTTTACAAAAGAATTGATGGTGTCACTTAAGCCAGTGAGCCAGGTAAGTGCAGGTTGTTTAAAGTTTTATTTTAATATTACCTGTAACAACTAACACTTATTGAGTGTTTATTTTGTGCCAGGCATCAACCTAAGTGCTTCTATTTATATCTCAATTAATTATTACCCCCCAAAGTATTGTTATTCCCATTTTATAGACAAGGAAACTGAAGTTTAGCAAAGTTCAGTGACTCTCCCAACTTCTCATAGCTATTAGATAGGAGACCTGAGTTTGCACGCAATTATGAAAGCCATGCTTTCTATGTTATAGTGTATTATTTCAAGTATTTGTCTTATGGATGGATGAATGGATGCATACGGAGGACAGGGAAAGGCTGCATATTGGGAGATATTTTTGTACAGTCAGAAAAGTGTCCCTTAAAGACCAACTGACTTGTTCTTGGCAGTTTCCCGAGACGAGAGGGGTTCCCAAGGAGAGGGTCAGATGTTCTTAGAGGGGTTGGGAATGCGCAGAGGCCCACTGACAGTGATGGAGGAAGCCTGTTGGACGAGGATCGGTCAGTCCCGTCTCCTATATCTATTCCAGATTTCTTGCCACCACCACCACCACTGGCCTCCCATGAGTTCAATCTGCCTTCTTTTATTCCAACTGAATCTGGCTGGAATTTTAAAATTTTATTACAAAATAAGGGGAAAGCACCAAAGTTGTACTCTTAATGCCTTGACTCATGACCCCAACATCCTAGCAGCTGAACCACAGACCAACGTGGCTGCCAAGGTTTATGGGCCAAACTCCCTCCTATTTCAACTTCTCACTTTAGCCCTAGGAGGATCAACCATGATGGATTCAGGCTGGCACCACGGCCAAACTGGGGACCTCAGTTCTTCCCTAGATTCCTTCTCAGCTGCCCTCTCTGGTCATGTGTGGGACAGAAGGTCTCTCATCCCCTGACCCCAGTAAATGAGCAAGTGAAGGTCACCCAGCCACCCAACTCCTCAATGGACTCATTCTTCTCACAAATTCTCAGAAACCTCCTGGCTTCCTGTTTCTATAGATTTCCAAAATTAAAAAATCCTGTATATGGACAATGTATTAGAAATGGTAGACTGGGTTATTTGGCTGTAACAACTCCCAGTCTCGGTGGTTTAAGGCAAAGAAGATTTATTTCTCACACTATGTGTTTATCACGGTTGAGCTGGAGGTTCTGCTTTGTATTGTCATCTCTTAGGGACCCAAGCATGGCTCTATGGAGTCCTGTGGTTAAAAGAATGCTAAAGTCCTACCCTGGCTGGTGTGGCTCATTGGTTTGACATCAGCCTGTGAACGGAAAGGTCACTGGTTTGATCTTGAGGGCTGGGTCCCCTGTTGGGGGCGCACGAGAGGCAGCTGATGGATGTTTCCCTCCCTCTCCTTCTCCCTCCCTTACCCTCTCTCTAGAAATGAATAAATAAAATCTTTTTAAAAAAAAGTTTAAATCCTGTTTACATTTTTGCTCAACCTTCTGTTTCCCAAATTATTTGACCACAGAACCCTTTACATTACGTAACACCTGTTTACATTCTATGGGCCTCATGCCCAGAAGTACCAGCCTAAAGGGGTTATAGCATAACAAACCTTTGTGGCACATCTCATAGGTGACAAAAATATGAGGAAATCAGTCTCCGCTCATATTTGTTGATTTTTAAAATGCATTCAACAAATACGTGTGGAGTTCTTACTTTGTGTCGAGTGCTCCGCCAGGTACAGGACTTGCTGCAGTACATGTGCTCCTTGCTGTCATCAAGCTTCCCTTCCAATGGGAAACGAATGGAACCAAAAACAGCACGATGCACACAAAGTAAATACTATATTCCACAGTGCTACGGAAGAAAGGCACAGATGCGCTATGAGAGTGCATAATAGGATGACCTTACCTAGTCACGTAAGACTGTCCCAAAGAAGTTTATCTGCTATTTGCAAGATGAGCAGTTGGTCAGGCAAAGTGGGGATGGAAAGTAATGATTGTAGATAAAGAAAGGAAATGTACCAGGCAGAGAAAACAACATGTGTAAAGGCCCAGGGGCTGGAACAGAGGGCTCAGTAAAGTTGGAATAGATTGAGAAAGGGCCATGAACAAAGGGCCACAGGTCAAGTGGGCACTTTGAGTTTTATTATAAGAGCAGTGGGAGCCAACGAAAGAGCTCCTGATCAGAGACAATACAGACACAGTCAGCTAGTTAATTATATGGCTTTTTATAATAAGATATTTAATTGGCATGTCACTCTATGCTCCACAAAATATTTTCATGGCATTATCTTATGACTTCCTTGCAGCAGTTTTCTGAGGGAGACAGTTAAGTATTAGAACAGATGAGGACTCTAACTGGCCCAAGGACACACAGGAACCTAACTGGAGAGCATGCCTCCGCATCCTGAGCATCTCACTTCTCGGGCCAGTCCTGCAGAGAAAGCTCTGTCTCTGTAGGAGTTGATCCTGGATTGATGTCCTTCCTGGCAGGGAGGCCCCTTTTTCAAAAGACTGTGTAGAATAGTTAAGTACTAAGACTAAGTTCAAGTCCCATCTCATCAACCACTTGCTAGCTAGGTGACCTCTCTGACCACCACAATCTTTATTTGTAAAATGGGGACAGTCATACTAACCTCACAGGATTGCTATAAAGATTAAGGAAACAATTCAGGTGGAGGTATCTGACACAGAGTAGGAACTCAACAAACACCAGTCTGATTTTTTAGAGAGATAACTGGCTCCTTGTTTTATTTTGGAACCTTTGAATATAGGAAGGTGGACATTAAATGAAGCTCAAATTCCTTCACCAGGGTTCATTGTATATGAAATAGGTTGAGTCCTTGTGTAATTTGCAGATGTTCAGGATGGTACAGAGGAGTAACAAGCGCCAAGTCCCTTCTTGATAATAATGCTAGTGCTTAAAGTCCTTACAGTGGACACTTCTACCCTCTAGACTATGCAGCAGAGTTCTGCAGGTGATCCTTTCCCTGGGAGCTGTGCACAGGGGAGTAATTGTCCAGGTGTTCTCCAAGTGGATATTATATGGTGGCCTCAAGAACCACATTCAAGGGTCTAGGGGTCAAGACCCTGGAGAAGCAGCACTTAACGGTCTCAGAGGCCTGAAAAAAATCAGACGAAAGGCTTTCCCAGAGAATTGATGGGGGTTCTAGGGGTGAAGAACAGGGAATATCTGTGATTCATAGGATATCCTTGACCACTGCATGGCCTCCAATCTAGGGCAGTGTGAACCTGCCCTCCTCCTGGGGACATGAGGTCTACTTTGAGAACTTCGTATGGAAAAGATAGGCCTTGTGTTTTTCTAGCTTTGCAATTAATCTTTGCTCTTGAAGATGGATCTGCTAAAAGGGGGTGGTAGGTTGAGTGCAGTCTCAGGGAAAAGTTTCATCAGTGACTCCCAGATGTTTTTACCCTGATGCACAGCCTGAAACACATTTTGCGTGGTGACCCAGCACACAGCACATGCACAATTTCAATAAGCAGCACCTCCACATACGCATGTGATGTACCTTGGTATTTCACTTTATATTTTATTCTATTTCATTAAATTGATTTCGTGACCCACTAATGGATTGCAACCAGCACTTTGAGAAACATTGGTCTAATAGATGATGACTTGTCCTTGAAGGTGATGGAGGAAGATGCTGTTCATGAATAATGACATTCAGATGAGCAATGCAAAAGACTGCACAGCCTGACTGTTCACTTTAAATGCTCACAGCAAATCTAGACTCTAGTTTTGTGTCACTCCTAAATATTGAGGCTGGAGGCCATAAAAATAATGACAATAATAAAATAACATCAGCACTTACTGAGGACCTACTCAGTGCAGAGAACAGACTAGGTACTTGAGTGGGATAAAAACACAAATAGTAAATACTTCCTGTCCTTAAAAGAAACCATAACATCATGAGAAAGGTGAAGTGGGCCATGAACACAAGAATATAAGGGTATTTCAGGTCAGTGTGGCAGATCGAGGAGGTGTGGGAAGATGTCCCCCACTAGAAAGATAAACTTGACAATTTTACAAGGTCTGTCCAGAAAGTATCCAGCCATGTGCTATGAAAAATAGAGATGTTTATTGAAGAAAATACAAGAAACATTGTACATAGGACAGTGACACCTCAGTCCCCTTCAAAGTAGGTACCTTGGGACCTCATGCAGTTCTCCCAATTGCCGTCAGATGCCCCGTTGTATTTTCCTGAATCTCACCAACCATCTAAAATCTCTTCCTTTCAAAGGCAATTTTAGTTTTAGGAAAGCCAGAAGTCACAGGGCACCAAATCTGGGCTGTGGAGGGGCTGAGTCACCTGGGTGATTTGATGTTTCACCAGAAAACTGCATGAGTGTGATGCATGAGTGGGTGCATTGTAGTGATGAAGCTGCCAATCACCAGTTGCCCAAGAGCTGTAGCCTTCTGAATCATTCATATAGTTTCCCAGAGGAATGTTCAAGCTTAACACAAAATTTGGTGCACATTCATTGCTCTACTACTCACTCACTTTGAATGTGACAGCCACATAGTACATATGCTCACTCAACGTCGTCTACCGCTCCCACTGACTAGTACAGTGAAGTCAGCATTGTTCACACATGTGCATTCCAGTCCACTCTCCTTGACTGCCAGGTTACATCAATGTCATGCAAATTGTTTTCATTATATTAACAATGGTTGGACTTTTCCTGGACAGACCTTATATACGATAAATTCAAAATATATAAAATATAACAATTGAAAAGTATATAACCACATTCTAAAATAATAAATGAAAGTCTCTAAGTTCCAGGAATGAAAATAAAACTCAGATCCACAGTGACCAGAGGGTCCTTGCTTCAGCAGCACATATATGAAAATTGGAAAAATACAGAGAAGATTAGCATGTCCTCTGAACAAGGATGACACACAACTTTGTGAAGAGTTCCATATTTTTATAAATAGCAATGGAAGCAGACTAGACTTTGGGTAGTAAACATACAATACAATATACAGATGATGTGTTATAGAATTGTACCCTTGAAACCTATATAATTTTATTAACCAATGCAAACCCAAGAAATTCAAATTAAAAAAAATTTTTTAAGTGACCAGTAGGAGCTCACGGAGACCTTAGAGCTAATATGTCATAAGACTAGAGTTTAACAGCAGTGAGGATAGAAGAGTGAGGCCCAGGCTTCTCCATTTTGGGGGGCTGAAACTAGCTCCCTTTATGAAGTTAGGAGCCAGGAAGAGTGACTTACCCATATAACAAGAACCAGAAAACTCCACTTACTGATGAGGATACAGTAGAGAAGCTTGTCATCTTTCTGGGGCTGACAGCAGAATAAAGGTCATCTGTGAGAAACTAGAACCCAAGTCTATGCTAAACATGGGTGTGCAGTGCAAATGTGCATACTTATAAGGTGTGCAAAACTCAATTCAAGAAAATAACCAATAAACTGGTCCAGAAATGGTGAAACCTGCAGTGTCCCAGCAGAAACAAAACTGCTTGACATGAAGCCATTTCCATGACTAAAGTCAAGTAAGCTTCCCACAGAAGCCAAGTCCTGCTGGAAATGACTTCACAAGCAAGACTAGAAACTACAGGGAGAAATGAACCACCATGAGAAAGAGAATCAGCAAACATAATACATCAGAGAATTCGAATAACATGATATGTAACAAGGCAATGTGGAAAATACTTTAAAAATAAATATATTTTTAAATGTTCCCTCCAAAAAAGGAAAGAATAAAATCTAAAAGGCAAGAATAAGACATAATGAAAAAGAAAAATAGTTGAAGAAGAACCAATAGAATATCTAGAAATAAAAGAATATTTAAATAAAAACTCAATGGAGGAGTTAAACAGCTGATAACACTGCTGAAGAGAAAATTAGTGAATTGGAAGAGAAGTTGGAAAGTACCCAAAATGTAGCTCACAGAGTTAAAGCCATGGAAAATATGAGGAAGTTAGGAAACATGAAGAATAAAATGAGAAGGTCCAATAGAGATATCAGAAATTCCAGGAGAGAACAGAGACAAGAGGGAGAGAAGCAATATACAGTGATGAATTCACCAGTATTGAAGGGAAAAAAATGAATTCTCAGTAACAAGGGGAACAACTGGGTTTCTGAGCAAAGTAAATAAAAATAGGTCTTCACCTAAGCACATTGTAATAATGCTGCAGAATTTTAAAGACAAGAGTCTTAACAGTTACCAGTGTAATGACAGTCAGGCAGGCAGCAGGCTTCTTATTAGTAGCAACAGAAACCAGGAGATGAATCATTATGGCCTCGAAATGCTAAAGGAAAACAACCATCACCTTACGATGCTAAAACCTGATAATTATCACTCAGCACAGAAAGAGTAAAATAAAGACAATTTTAGAACAAATGAAAGACTTTACTATTCACAGATACTTACTACAGGAATTTCTGAAAGACTTCAGTGAGAAGGAAAATGAATCCCAACAGAAGAATTGGGTTAATAGAAGCAATAGTGAGCAAAGAATTTGGTAAATATATAGGTAAATCCAAATAATAATAATAATAATAATAATAATAATAAACTATTTTGAATAGCATAAAATTGGGTGGAACTAAAATACTAATCAATATATAACAAAAAACAGAAGAGGTTAGTTTGCTGTCTTAAATAAGGTCCTTTTATTATTTAAGAGAACAGGAATACAGATTAACTTTAATCTTTGTGACATATAGTATGCCTGTTTACAAAATTGAGTAATTCTGTTTTTTAGAAATGGAATGTTTAACTTCCAAACCAGTAGAAAGGAAAATAAAAAACAGAGAGAATAAATAAAACTTTATCAATGCTATGATGGAATACTATGCAGCAGAAAGAAAGAAGGAGCTCTTACCCTTTGCGACAGCATGGATGGAACTGGAGAGCATTATGCTAAGTGAAATAAGCCAGGAAGTGAAAGACAAATACCATATGATCTCTCCTTTAAGTGGAACCTAATCAACAGAACAAGCAAGCAAAATATGACCGGAGACATTGAAATTAGGACAAACTGACAGTAACCAGAGGGGAGGTGGGAGGGGATATTGGGGGGAAAAAGTGAAGGATTTTCAGGAACTGCTATAAAGGACACATGGATAACACCAAGGGGGACTGTCCTTGAACAACAATTAAAATTAAAAAAAAACCCCAAGGGGATGGGATCAGGGGAGGGAGGTGGGGATGGCTGGGGCAGAGAGGGAGTGGTGGGAGGAAAATACAGACAACCGTACTTGAACAACAAGAAAATAAAAAAATTTAAAAAGATTTAAAAACTTTATCAATGCTATAGAAGGCATGAAAGAGGGAACGGAAGAAAAGGAAAGAAAAAGAGTGGAAACAGACAACACAAAGTAAGATGATAAAAGTCCAAATACATTAATCACAATAAAGGTAGATATCAAATCTGCCCATTAAAAGAGATTTTCATTTGGATTTTTAAAAAATCCCAGGTATAGGCTAATTCACAGGAGACTTCCCTAAAACATAAAGTCATGGAAAGATTGAAAATGAAGATATAGAACATGATACACTGGGCAAATATTAACCAAAAGGAAGCTGGGCTAGCAATATTGATATCAAACAACAATTTAGGGGAAAGGCATTTACAGGGATAAAACAGATACTACTTATTGATAGAAGAAACAATCCAACAAGGAGCTTCACTGATCAGCACCCTGGGAAGGTCCCACCTGGGCAGCCTGAGTCCAGCAGAGGCAGGCTCCTCTGTCCTGGCTGGTGAGCTGAAGGACCACTTCCTGCTCCAACTGCATTTGCATTGACTTGTTCCACCTGGGCTGGGGAGGGTAAATCAAGACAGGGCACCACTGGAGAAAAAAACATGCTATCTTTCTTGGGTACGCCTCATAATTGTTGCATGGTCTAGGTACATGTTTATTGTAACCTTTTAGTGTTTGGTATTGCAAAGTCTAGGGATGAGAAGAAACCACTAACTAGTATTCCCCAAATGTGGGCATGGGTAAAAACATGGGCTGGGAAAGAACTGAATCTTCCTTGGGGGTTCAAAAATACTAAATATCACCAATGTGTCCTTGATGTTTCCCTTGAATTCTGTGAGTGGGTAAGACCTAAGGGGCTCTGGGATTTGAGGCCAAAGTAGAGGGTTTGGAATATGCTCTTCAGTGGATCAGGTGACAGAAAGTAAAGTGGCAAGAAGGGAGATGAGGCTTACCTCCGAAGACCCAGAGTGCTGTCCCTACTTCTGAAGCTGGACCAGCATCTGGGGCCCAGGCTCTCAACCTGACCAGACATCTGCAGATACTCTGAACTGACCGTTCTGGGCATACTTCTCCTTGTGCATCACATTCGTTCCAGACCTGCTACAGTGTGATTGGTCCATGGGACTTGGCAGTATTGCCTTTTGGCCCCATCTTTACACTCTGGCCAGCATACCCTAGGGCCAAGGCCTTGCCTTTTATGATGGAGTTGTTCTTCTCAAGGGAGTTTTTCTGCCCATCATTTGAAGAGTCTGTGAGTTTATTTTTGTGGCATGCACCTCTTGGAGTGTTTGCCCAGCACCTTTGACGGGTACTCTCCCCACCCCCAGGGGTGAATGCCTAGGAACCACATTTGGCCACAGTTGATTGAGGCAAGGTCAGAGACCCCATACAAAGTGAGCCATTCAGATGCCTACTCTTGGGAGTTGGAAATTTGAACTGATGGAGCCGGAGGCTGGGATGCAAGTAGGGTCGCCTTGATGGCAATATGAAGGAGACGGCTGAAGGGCTTCAGTTTCAAGAGAGGCAGAGCTGCCTTGGCTTCTGCCCTTTCCAAGCCTGGATGTGAGATACTTCTGGGTATTCTCAGTAGACATCTCTGTGTGCTTCAGCTAACTCAGGTTACTTTCTGCCATTTGCAGCATTATTTTTTTAAAGATTTTATTTATTTATTTTTAGAGAGGGAGGGAGGGAGGGAGAAAGAGAGGGAGAGAAACATCAATGTGTGGTTGCCTCTCAAGCGCCTCCTACCAGGGACCTGGCCCGAAACCCAGGCATGTGCCCTGACTGGGAATCAAGCTGGTGACCTTTTGGTTCACAGGCTGGAACTCAGTCCACTGAGCCACACCAGTCAGGGCACTTGCAGCATTATTAACATTGCTTGGTTAAAGAAGGGATCTCCCCTTCGGTAGGAAGTATCTTCTCCTAGCAGTTCATTAACTGCCGACTTAGAAGCTGTGGTTCATTAAGGCATAAAGGCTCCGAGATGGTGGCAGGTCAACCCTCTTCAGAACAGGTGCTGAGTCTGCCTCTCATCCATTGAGTAGGACTGTCCTGTCTCATCCCAGGAGAGGTAGCTGGGAGGTTCAAACGTGGGCTTTCCCTGCCCAGCAGGCAGCCTGTCCTTTCATTACATCAGAGACAGTAGGTGCACCAAAGTGTTCCATTAACAGTGCCAGGCAACCAGGAAACTATCTAGAATTTAAAATGCACTGAAAGATCTAAGCAGGGAATCAGGGCAAGAAGCAATCATGAATTATATTGTACACCCTGGAGCTGCATGCGGGGGCAGGGTTCTCTGAAAACACTGGCTGTACTTGATTCTGCGGAGTGGAATTCTTTGTAGACTTCGGGTGTACATGATCCTGCATTCCATCTGTATTGTCCATGTACATGGGTTACCTGTTCCTGTGGGGTATATTCTCAGAGACCATGGGTATATCTGATCTTGCAGGTAGTTTTCTAGGAAACCATGGCTGAACCCAGTTACAATAGGTGGGCTCCCTTATAAACCATAAGGATACCTGGTTCTGTAGGAAGGTGTCCCTGAGGACACAGGTATACCAAGGCCGCTGGTCGGTGCACTGCTCTCAGGGTGTCTCCAGAAACCGCAGTCACACCTAGTCCTGACAAGCACAGTGTCCTCGCTCTTACCAAGGATATCTGGGAACAGCCTCCCTTATTAAGAATAAATGCCACTACAGAAGCAATCCAACTGAAGGTAGAAGGGACTTTAGAATTAGAAAATTCACCATTTTTGCAATCACTGTAGTCATAATTGATTCAAGCAACGGATGCTAAACCCACTGGATACAAGATGCTTACTGAAGAGGATATTCACACAGCCTCAAATCCCACCCGCCATCCAGATAATGTGTTATTCATACCGGGCAAAGGGTACCTTTACAATGGAGGAACTTGGGTGAGTCCACCTTAAAGCAATTAAAATTATCATCACCTGTCCTTGGAAAAACCAGTATCTCATGTCTCCTGATCTGACGCCCTGAAAAGGAAGCATCACCCATGTGGCATCCCTGTCCGAAATGTCAGCCCGAACTTCATCACGAGGAAACAGGCGAATCCACATTAGGGGGCATTCTGCTACTTGGACTTTCCAAAACTACCAAAATCATGGGGGGGAAAGTTGGAGAACTATCCCAGGATAAAGGAGATTTAAAAAAAAACAGAATAACTAAATGCAAATGGAAGATAATGGGGTCTTGAATGGGGGATTAAAAAGGACATTATCGGGACAATTGAGGGGTTTTTAACAAGTACTCAAGATTAGGCGAATATTAAATTTCCTGAAATATAGACAAATGTCCTTGTTTTTAAGAGATAAATACTCAAGTATTTAGGGGTTAAGCATCATATACGTCAGCAATGAAGACATAGGTGTTTCAGAAAGAGGAGAGAAACCAGTTTACAAATTGCTAATCTGTTTCAGAGTATATAAGTGTTTGTAAGAACAATGAGCTTTTCTGTAAGTTTAACATGTTTCAAAATAAAAATTTGGAGGAAAGAAATAATTTTAAATACAACAACCCCTAATGAAATAATGGATCTAGTCAATGGCTGTTAAAAGCCATTAAATGAAAACCTGATGCGGGGAACAAAACTGAAAGGGAACTTTATAATGGATAGATCTGGCTGGCTGCTACTGAACCCACTGATTAAATTCAATATTATAAAAATTAAAATGACAGGAAATTGTGTGGTCCTGATCTGATGCAATAGGAAGTTCACAGCATGTATAAAATCTTCTTGCAAAAAAAAAAAAAAAATCGAACCCAAAGCCAAGCACTCTAGAACCTCCAATTTAAAGGGACAGAAACAAGTGAAATGATATCACAGAAGCACTACCAGCAAGATCCAGAATGGAGGAAATTCCAAAGACAAGTGGCCCATAGTTTCTTCAACAAATTTCAAAAGAAAGTATAACTTAAGAAATCAAAGAAACTTAAGAGCCACATTGGCCACGTACAGTGAGTAGACCTGGATTAGAAACCGATTTAGGGAAATTTGAATACCGAATGGGTATTTGATGAGACTAGGAAATTACAGCTAATTTTTATTCAGGTGAGATAATGGTATTGTGGTTATGTTTAAAGGGTCTTTAACTTCTAGAAATGCATATTGAAATATTTATGGGTGAACTGATTTGATGTCTATGATTTGCTTCAGGGTAATCTTGGGGGAGGAAGAAGGGGGTATAGATGAAATAAGATCAGCTATGTATTGATAGTCATTGAAACTGGGTGACAGGTACATGGATTTAAAATACGTACATATTTGAACTGGAATAAAGTTGTAACAAATAAGTAAACACAAGCCACTCCAATATATTCCCAACACATTCTCCTAAAAGAGGCTCCTCAGTGTTAGAAGGAACGGCTGCTCCCGACAGGTTGGGCACAGGTGAAATCAGGGAGAGGGTTCCGGTGGAGTTGACACCAGGGCCGACTTGGAGCGCTAATTCTCTTTCAAGTGGAGCGCTGCATACTCTGGGGCTCTGCTTTTTGGTTTTACTTTAAACCACTCTGATGGGTAGGAAAAACAAAATATTATTTCTGGGCCGCTCGCTGCCCCAGTCTAGGTTAGGGAATGAGGTTCAAAAGGCCTAGTGGGAGGGATGAGGTAAAATTAGATGTCTCTTTTTTGCGTGGGGCTGTGTTGAGGTGGAGGTCCGAGATCAGAGGTCGAGGGTGGGGCTGGAGGGATGAGTGCATCACTAAGGTGGGTGTTCTCTGCTGAAACTGAACAAGCCTCTGGAGCAGACTCCCCAGGCCTTGGTACCTTCATCCTGGGTGCTTCGGTTCTCCTGGATGGAGACAGAGGTTTTCACCCATTGCTCCCCACTCTCATTCTCATGCAGCCCCAGCTCCAGGTCCTTTCTTCTCTCCTTCTGACCCACTTTTATTCCCTCCCTCCTTGAGCCCCCTCCTGATCTCCATTGTTCATTCCCTGTCCTCCGCCCTCCCAGACACCCCAGTTCAGGGTCCAAGAGAAGGACAGCTTTTATGTGGCTTATAAAATTCTATTATGTCTGTATTCAAAACCTAGCAGCTGAGAAACACTGGTAATAGGCGTGTTATTAAGCGTGTAAATACACATCCACTCCAGGGCCTCCAAGGGGCGGGGGCCAGAATCTCAGGCCGGGTGTCTCCCCTGCATCTAAGCCCCTTCCCACCTGGCCTCCTCCCTCCCCAGACCTGGAACTCGTGTGGAGGCCCAGGCCTCCTCCAGCCTCCAACCACTGTGGTCCTGCAAAACCCAGACTCTTGGAGAAAGGGGGCGGGGGAAGAGGGCCGAAGAAAAAAAACATTAGGAAAAAAACTCCCACCCAGAGAGCATTCTTTCTGCAGCACTCAGGAAAAAGGATGTCTCACAGGGGACGGGAAGGCGAAATTTTTTCACATCCAAATGGATTGCAATTTCCCTCCATTTAGCACCTGAAGGTAATTAGCTCGAAGAGACTGCCGAGTGCGAAACACGTTCACGGAACATTAACTCTCACACATTCTCCAGTTGCAGGGAATTAATAGGAAAGATTAAAGTTTAAAGAGAGCAAAATGCCATTACCTCGCCAGCCACCTCTCTCCGCGGCAGTATCCAGCCCCCGAAAACCTTCGGCCAGTGCTTGGGCCGGGGCTCAGGTCTCAGCCTCCAGCTTAGCTGGCAGGGGTGTCTATCTGGGTGTGCCTCATGAAAAGTGCTCTCAGTTGCTGATGTGCACGCACGAGTGTAAAACAGGGCAGCTCTGACCCTTCACAAGGCCAATGCAGCCCCCCTCCCCTCACCCTGAAGTTTGGAACAGGTGTGTTCTCTTACAGGTTGACGCCTGGCATTGCTGTGGGTCAAGGCCCTGGGTCGGGGGGTGCTAGGAAGGGCCATTAGCATTGGTGTGCCCAGTGATTTGGTCATAGAGGGTGCGATCTGCCAGCATGGCCGGCAGTTTAGCGATGGAGGGTGTCACTCCCACCTCGGTACGTGTGGAGGCACTTGGGTGAGGGGGCAGAGGGAGTTGTCTCCGCTCCGATGAGTCAGACGGGATCCACAAACATACGTGTGCACACACATGCAATCTCCCCTTGTCACACACAGATGGCCTTTGTCACTGCTTTTTTCAAAGTTTATGTAGGCTTCAAATTCTAAAGGTTTCTGGGTTGCTTCAGTATTTTAGGAAAAGATGAGAGATGGAGAGAGGGAGACAGACAGAGAGAGAGAGTGGGGGGAGAGGGAGAGAGAGAGGGGCAGAGGCAGGCAGGAGAGAGAGAGCGCGCGAGATGAAATTGAGACATGGAAGAATTTATTGCCCAGAAAATTCCATTCTGCTATCTGATTCAAAAAGTCCAGTCCCCCCAGCTTCGGAAAATCTATTTTCCACATTTTAATACCCTGCAGAACAGTCCTCATAACTCATCCGAGTGTGTTAAGCACAGTTTTATTAGATCTGAAACAAATTTTGGTGGGGAGATACTATAGGTCATTAACCATGGAGTAATTTTATCCTTGTTTCCCTAATGATGCCATAATGGCGAGCGAATTTCTTAACTAAAGACCAAAGAACATTTTGAAGGTCAGTTTCATCTGTGAGCTCCTTCAAGCGCTTCTCAGAGAAGATTGGAAAACTCGCCGATTTTTTGAAGAGTCATTAATAATGTGAAAGCTGAAAGCACCCTCCATTTGCGTTCCTGCTTTTTACCTTTTAATTTTATATCGTCCCCGCTCAGAGCCCCGCTCCCACTCCTTCACCCTCCTCTGGACCTCCCGCCCGCCTACCCACCCCACGCTGAGAACAAGGCTGCCCAGTACCAGGTACTAGGCTGGCTGTGAGGCAGCAGACGGGGGCGGCAGTGCGGGAGGCAGAAGAGCTGGAGAGGCCAGAGACACCCCGCTGAGATGGGGGTCTTTACTCTGTTCCCAGAGTGGGTGCCCTGTGTGAGGGCATTGCTATAGGCATGATGAACACGTGCATGTGCGCGCATGCATGCAAACATGTAGTGGAGGGGACTGAGGTGTGTACTGGCTGTACACATGCAAGCTGGGACCAATGGGGACTTAGTCTCTATAGATGAAAGCCCCCTGTTGGAGGTAGGCTGGGAAAAGTGTCCTGAAAACCAACACTGGGGCAGTCCAGTGGCCTTGGCAGTGGGTCTGTTGGTGGGTGGAGGGCAGGGGCAGTGCATTCCCTCAACAGGGAGAGAGAGACACACATGGAGTACTTGAGACGATTTATAGCATGTGCTCGTGCATGAACACATATGTCCTGGGAATGGCGAGGTCATCAAGGCAAGCACCCCTTGGTCCCTTCCCACTAGTAAATACCTCAATGCTAGAGACAGTGACCATTGTCTGGCCAGTTCTCACTCCTTGATTCACTCATCCTCTTGATCCCCAGGTCTGGGACCCACCCCCCATCACTCACTTTATTCACCTCTTGATCCCCAGTGCCTGGTTCCTTGGCCCCCCTTAGTTCCACCCCTCCTCCGGCAACCCTCCATCACCTGACCTCACCCATCTGAAGGCTGTCATTGCAGGGTGCCCAGCCAGGAGCCAAGGTGGGACAGCACTTCTGCGTGTGTGGGTTTGGGGAGGAGGGGGCCGTGTGGTGACACTCCATGCTCCCAGATGTGGTGGCAGCGATAATTCCAATTTTATGCCTTTGTTATGGCTTTAATCACTTTCTTTATGCGTTTTGTTCCAGCGATCAGGGAGAGACACCTGATAGGCAAAGAGGATACCAGGGGAACCATTTTTATTTGGAATGTGGTGAGAAGTCTAATTAGAATCTGAATTCTGCTGAGCCTTGAAATGGCCAGCACTTTATCCTGATCGCCTTAGATATTGTTTCGAGTCAATCATCTGTCATGGTGCGGCGGGAGAGCCTCTCCCTTCACACCACCCGCCCTCCTGCTGCAGGCCCGGCCAGGCACAGTGCAGGAGGGGAGGCTCAGGACCCCCACCCTCACAGGGGTATGTGCCTCCTCCTGATGGGGGCGCTGTTTTGTATGGCTCCCCATTCCTTGTTAAGGTCCGTCTTTGCTAGGGTGCTGAATTTGAGCTCAGGGGAGTCAGGGGGCTGCAGGTAGAGGGTGCTGAGGGGCCTAAATTAGAAGTAGGAAATATTGGGGTGAGGCCAGACTAGTCTGGGGCACCTCCTAAGTGCTCCCAGCACTTTGATCACCCCACCACCTCTCTGTCAATGGCCACAGGGACTCTCATTTCTTTATTTTTCCCCCAGATAAATTATATATCTCCTACCTGCTCACTGTACCTCAGACTCCCCACCCCCATGGCCAGCCCCTTCCTGGCCCAGCACTTGCCACATATTCAGCTCTGTTTCTCTGATTTTCTTCACTTCAGTCCCACAGCTGGAATGCTATTCCTGTTTGTTCTTCCTGTTTAAGACTTCTGCCATTTGTCAAGTCCCCAGACTGGTTCCACCTCCTCCAGAAAGCCTTCCCTGACTACCTGAATCCACAGTGAATGAGCTCCCCAGGAAATGGACAATTACAGCATGGGCCCCCACCGGTGAAGGCCATGCCAGCTGTGGGCACTTGCTCTAAACAGACTCCTGGCCCATTCCTCTTTCTCCTGCCTTTAAATAATCTCCTATTGTCCTCTCTCCTTTTCTTTAACTGTGTGTGTGTGTGTATGTGTGTGTCCTGAAACTTCTCAAATGCCCTTTGAGCATGGCAACATATAAAGTAGAAATAAAGATTTCTCTTCATGACAGCCCCCTCTCCCTGACCACACTGGGCTCCCCAAAATGACCTCCAAAAGTCACAGGTTCACTGAGGCTTCCTGCTCCCCCTCCCCCTCCCCATATACACTGTTGTTGGGGGTGACCAGTACGTTCCTGGTAGGAGGGGCAGAGGTGCTCTAGGAACATGTCCATAGGAGGCAGCCCAGGTGGTTGGCGACTCCTTGCGGGGTTGTAGATCCACGTATGGTCCCTGTGAGTACTTTTTAGATGTTTGGAGGCTGGTCAGTGCACCCAATAAAGCAGTGTCCTCACTGATGGTCAGTGTTGCCAGGAGCCTCCTGGATGGTCACTGCCCTTCAGAGATTGTCTGTGTGGGGGGTGGTGCCCAGTGGACAGCCCGAAGGGCAGCGTAGCCAGACATGCCTATAGCGGGATACAGACTCAGAGGGTCCCCAGAATTCCCTCTCCACCTGCTCACCTCCCCATCCCCATCTGGACCCAGCTTGGAATGCACCCCTGCTGTGTTTTGTTTCCCTGCTTGTGCCTCAGTTCTCTCTGGGCCCTGCACTCTGGGTGGGAGTGGGGATGGTACTGACCACGGTCTGCAAATTGCAGGGCTGGTGGCCAGGAACTGGGGATGGTTCTCTCAAGTGCTTTGCCAGGACTCCAGTCCTTTCTCTCTCCCAGCAGCCCTCATCCAGAAAGCATGGCTGTATTGGTACCACACTGATGGATGGAGAGTGAAGAGATGCAGGGAGATTTGAGGAAGGCAATCCAGAATTTGGGGAGTGTTATTTATAGAGGAAGGTAAGACAGTAGCTGGATGGGGTTAGGAGCAAGCTAACTAATGGGGTATTGCAGTCTGCCATTAACATCCAGGTATAAATTAATATATCAAATGGCACGTGCACACGTGTGTGTGTGTGTGTGTGATAGAGGGTCACTAGGTGAGAGGCTCAGGCCCCCGTCGGGGAGAAGCGGGACCCTGGCACACTTGGTCTGCCCATGCTGAAGGGTGGCTCATTCTCCAGCTGCTGCTAGCCCATCTACAGAGGAGTTCAGGCTGGGGGAGGCTCAAGCTGCAGGCCCAGGGAGCACATGTGCTGGGTGGGGGTGGCGGGTGGGAGGACAGGGACTCCAAAGCCGGTAAAGTCCAGGCCTCTTCCCATCTCACACGCCCTCGAGGCACTGTCCTCTCTCTACATCCAGAGCTTGGCTGCAGTGGGGGTAGATGAAAAGGAGGAGAAACTGTTGGATAAAAAGAAATTTGAAAAAAAAAAGTAAGTGAAATATTCAAACTGGAAAGTGATATTATAGAAACTGCAGCCCACGGCTCAGTGCATTCAAATTTATTCAAACTCGGTGCCTGACAGTGATGGATGCGGCAGCTTTTCCCACAATATGGAGAAGGCGCGGGGGCATTTAGGACTGCGGGTCCCCTCCGGGAGAGTGGGGGCCCACACCACCTCCCGTGCCTTGCTCCTCCTAAATGAGAAGTAGAGTTCTGGGTCCTGGCCCCTCTACTCTTCCAAGCCCTAGATACTTCCCGTAGCCCGCAGTCCTGGGGTTCCCAGGGGACCTGGGTACCACCAGCTCAAGTGCTTAGGGTATGGCCCAAGACAGAGGTAGCTGGCTGTGAGCCAGCGTGATTGCCAATGCCAAGGAAGGGGATGGTTAGACCTGTCCACAGGAGGACTGGACAAGGGTGTCAACTATATCAGGGAGAAGATCATGGTGGTGGGGTTCGAAGCCAAATAAATGGCATGAACCCAACAAGCCCCCAAGCATGCTGGGATCTGGGTTCTCAGGATCCCAAGTCAGGGAGCCGCTGGTCTCATTGTTCTCCACTTTTCTCCCAGGCCAGGGTGGCAGCTGCCCCACCCAGGAGAGGGACAGAAGAGAGCCTCTAGGGAACCCTCCCATATGGGGGCTTGGTCCAAGCAGTGGGTAAGTGACAGAGTTTTCCTGAATGTTGTGCCCTAGAGTGTCCCCTGCTCCCAGGAACACCTTCCAGCCTCCATGCCACCAACACTTTTCCACCCATGGCCTCCCGTCCACCCTCCTGACCAACAGACCCCACGCCTCATCCCAGGCCCCATCCCATGGAACCCTGGGAATACCGGTCACTCTGGAAAACTCCCTGGTTGCTTGGCTCCCTGGCCCATCACATTCTCCTGCTTTGTTCATGTTCAACGCTCCTTTGTCTCTTTTCCTTTGTACGACTCTCCCAAACGTGGCTGCACAGCAAAACTCAAACTTCGGCTTGGTGCCGTTGCCTCCTACCGTTTCTCAGGCACTTCCAGCTGACACCTCGTGGCAGGTGATGGAAACGCTGACCTCTGATTCCAAGCCCACAGTCCAGGCAGCACAAGGCGAATATGTTGAAAAGCCAGAAACGACGTACGATTCCCTACTTTGTAAATAGCCCTGCCACCTACCCACTTACCTCACAGGAACCTTGGGCCCTCTAGCTGTCCACCCATCCTCATCTCTACCTTCAGTCAGCTTACAAATTCAGAGATACTTCCTTATGTCTTTTGTACCCACTTTTCCCTCACCCTCACCCCCTCACCCCAGGAATGCCCTATCACAGCTTTCCTGGTGGATCCCTTCAATTCAAGCAACAAACCATTTGTGAGTGACCACCTGCACCGGTCACCAGGTAAGACATCTTCTTCCAAGTGGGGTTCTCTGCCTTTAAGTCCTATACCTCCTCGGTTCTTCTATGAACTGCTGCTAGATTAATTTTCCTAAAGCACAGCTCTGATCATGTCACTCTGCTGCTCGAAAACCTTCAATGGCTCCCCATCGCCTACTAAATAAAGTACAAACTACTTACTTGGATGTTCACAGCCCTTCGTGATCTGACCCCTACCCATCTCTCTCTCAAATCTTGTCATTACTCTCCTTCATATTCATACTTGCCAGCCAACTTGGACTCCTAGTGGTTTCCCTGCTCACTCCCCACCTGGTGATCTCTGTCTGGTTCATGCTCTTCCTCCTTCTAGAATGGCGTCACCCTCCAACACCCCAACTCATCTCTGCCTGTCAATATACCAATCCTCTGAAAGACCTGATTCAAGTGAAACCACCTTTCAAGCTCTGGCTGGTGTGGCTCTGTGGACTGAGTGCCAGCCTGCAAACCAAAGGGTCACCAGTTCGAGTCTCAGTCAGAGAAACCTGGGTTGCAGGCCAGGTCCTCAGTTGGGGGTTGCACAAGAGGCAACCACACATTGATGTTTCTCTCCCTCTCTCCCTCCCTTCCCCTCTCTAAAAATAAATAAATAAAATCTTTAAATTTTTTTTACTATTTTCTGTAAAAGGCTTAGCGAGGTGCCTGCTAGTTGTTTTTACTATATTTTAATGTATTTTTATTACCATTTATCCCTCCTATGCCCTCTTCCTTCTCCCTCCCTGCTCCCTCCACTAGGTGTTGTTGTTATTATTATTGTCCCCCCACCACCGGAAGTGGTTTCTCTTTCCTGCAAAACTTCTAGTCCTCTCTACAGCTTTCCTGGCTCCTGTCATTGCTTTCTGATACTGTTATTACTCATATGTTTGCTCTAAAGCTGCCCTGGACTTCTTGGGAGCCAGAGCTAAGATGTGTTTATTTGTGTCCCCCTCAGCCCCTAGCGGACGAGACTCAGTAAACACTTGCTGAATAAATGCATGAACAAATGAACCAATACAGCAAAACTGGCAAAGACATGGCTGTGTGACCTGGAGTTGGCTCTTCTGAGCCTCCTGTTCTGGACAGTGACCACCTAGGTGTTCCCTGTCACTACTCCTGGCCCTCCTGACACATGTCCAGGTGAGCTGGGACACATGTGTGCAGGCTATATGACAGGTGTGTCATCCCTCTAGAGTGAGAAGGGAGTGTGGCAGAGTTCAAGCTTCCCAACTCATTAATCAAAGGGCACTTACTGGCAGCTCCTGAGAGCGGCTCTGGGTTCTGCTGGGGCAGGGGGTACAACTGGGGGGAGGAGAGCTGTCCTCTGGGGGTTCCAGCCTAGTCGCTCCTTCACTCCTCCCTCCGGTGATTCTCAGACCACGGGCACTCATGCAGATGGTGGGGGAGCCCCTCCCTCCACACTGCCCTGGAATGTTACTTAATCCAGAAGTGGCTCTTTTACCCTTTTGGTGTAGCTCTTACTGCCCCACCCAGACTAGCGCTCCCCTGGCAGGTCTGTAGTCTTCTGTGGAATTCTCCACTACAAAGCCCAGAGCTGCACAGCTTAAAGCTGCCGAGTAGTTGGGTGGATAGATGCCATGAGTAGTTGACAAAACAAAGAGTAAATGAGCAACTAACTGAACACAAGTTGAACAAAGTTCTGGGCAGGTTGGCACATACCATAGTAATCAGCATTTACTGAGCATCTACTATGTGCCAGGCATTGTGTTAAATCCTTCACCTGCACTGACTCATTTCATCTTCTCTTTGGAGTAGAAATGATTACGGTCCTGTTGAAAAAGAGGAAACTGTGGCTCAGGGGAGAGAAATAACTTGAATGAGAGCACCCAGGATAGCAGTGACAGAACATTGGTTCCCTGCCCCAAACTCATCACTGTCCTTGGTGACCTCCTGGCCAGGGTCATCTCCTCCCTCCCCTCGCGGCCAGCACTTTGGGGAATGGTGGTAGTGGAGGTAGAGTAAGCAGAGTCCTGGGAGGTGGTTTGCAAATGGGTAGGGAGAACTGCAAGGCCCCCATCCCTTCACAGGCATGGAGGTAGGCCTCCGGGCTCTGAGTTTTACTCCTTTCCTTTCTGTCCCACTTGGGGACCAGGCAGAGTTCAGAAAAGGCACAGCTGAGGAGCCTCTGTTTCCCAAAAGGGGGTCTTCCCAGCCCTCCTCCCCTCTTCCATTTGAGAAGGGAGTAGTGGACTCTTCAGAAGGGTCCCCACTCTGGGGGACACCCGGTCCCTCCCACCCCATGCCCCCTCACGGGGAGTCCCTCTCGTCCTGCCCAGAAGCGAACAAGCGCGCTAAACTCCGGGAGATTTACAGCGGGCGGCTGGGCGCGCGGCCCCCGGCCGCCGGTGAGATATCTCCAAACAGCGCACTAACCACTTTCCATTTTATACCTCACCAGCTTTATAGCATCTTAAGGATTTCTGTGCACGGCTGGCTTCCCGCCCAGGGAAAAAACCCAGCCTTGTAAATAAATACTAAATATATATGAACAGAGACGACAGTGAGAGGAGAGGGGGGTGCCGCGGGGAGGGGCGGGTAGCAGCCCAGTGCTGCCCACCGATGGGGAGGGGGACAGGGATATATGGGGGTGCCCGAGACAAAGGCGACAGGGAGAAAGCAGTTGACAGGCAGAGTGAGGGAAACTGAGACAGCCCCAGAGATGGAGGCAGAAGCAGAAAGATGGAGCTGGATGGCAGTGCTACACATAGAACCTGTCTTCCTGTCCCTGTGTGTGGCGGGCGGGAGGGGGGGCCGGCAGACTTAAAGCTTGAGGAGATAGCGAAGCCTCTTCCAATCTTACCTCCCCTCCTCTCCATAATTTCCGAGGGGACCCAGGGATGGCTCCCTGAGCTGTGTGTGTGCACATGCACAAATGATGGTTGCTATGTGGGGGCCGGGGGGGGGGGCAGGTATGTCACAACGTGCTCCAAGGAGAAAGTTTCCTTCTGTGTGTGCAGGTGTGTGTTGGGTGTTTGGTGTGGGTGGGGCTGCACCAGGAGAGTATGGGGTGTGCGTGTGGGCAGACTGTGTCATGTCAGGGCGTGTGCATAGGTTAGGGTGTGCTGGGGGCGGGAGGGGGCAGCTGAGTTCCAAGAATGGGTGCAGCTCTGGGGTGGAGTTGTGGAGGGCTGAGCAAGCCATGTGTGACGAGATGCATCTGAGTGTCCCGGGGGTTGGTGGGGGCCTGGGAGGCGATGAGGTGTGGGCTCAGGTAACCCAGGATGGGTCCTGAAAGGGGTATGTTTTGGATCTGAATGCAAGTGTCCATTTGTGTGCTGGGGCCTGTCAGGGGTGGGCTTTGAGGTGCTAGCAGGTGGTCATGCCACCTCTTCTCCACAACCCCCAAGTCTTTCTAGAGGCTCTTGGACCTTCTCTGCAATGATCACAGGGGAGAGAGTCCCCTTTGCTGACTGAAGCCTTCATACTACCCCAGCCTCTGTCTCTGAGGTCTCTGGATAGGAGCCAGAGTCAAATTGGGGGGCAGGAGGGACCATACTCTCCCCTCTCAGGGGACCCAGCAATCCCTTTTTCTTCCCCCCTTGTCTTCGATATTAAGTATTCAAACCTCATTTACATCCTTATTTTTCAATTTGCTGCCACAGTAGTTTAATTTATTCGATATAATTTCTTTTTCTGAGGGGACATTAATCATTGCCCTGTGCTTTTGGGCGCCTGTGAGATCTCTGCATGTGTATGTGTGTGCGTGCGTGCGTCTGTGGGGTAGAGGGGTTCTGTGTGTGTCTTTGAGTGTGCATCGGCATCTGTGTGTATCTGTGCCCATGCATACTTTTGTCTGTGTGTGAGGTGCAAGTTTGTCTGCTTTGTGAGGGGGTGTGTATGTCTTTGTGAGAGGGTTTTATGGGTGTGAGAGAGTTGGGGTTGGTGAGTAGGTGTGAAAGGGTGGTGTGAGTGTGCTAGATTATTCAGGTCTTATTCTTTGGAATCCTTCTGGCCCTTCCCAAGATGTCAACAAAGAGGGGAAGTGGGAAGAGTTATTGCAAGACAGGAGACCTGGGTCACAGCAGCTCTGGGTTTCCTCAAGATAAACAGCTGGGGTTCAAGGACTCTCTCAACCCCTGACACCTTCAAGGTGGGTCCTTCCATTACCCCCTGCCAGTTTTCCTTTCTTGAGAGTATACCATGGACAGTTGTAGCTGAAAATGTTCTAGAATCCATGGGCTCTCAAGAAAGAGAGACCGAGAGACGTGGAGAAAGATGCAGAGATAAAGACAGGCAGAGGAGAGCAAGGTAGGCCACGGCAGGGGCAGAAAGAGAGAAGGGGCAAGACATGCAGAGAAGGATGGAGGGAAGAGCAGGAGAGAGGGAGAAGTGAACCAGCCACTGCGTCTCAGCCCATAAAGTCTCTGGAATGGGAGGAAGGGGCGAAGAGTCTCTGGCATCAGCTCAGACCCCGTCATGGCTCAGTGAGAGCGATGAGGGTGGGGAGGGACAAAGGGTTAGGGCGTTTTCCTGCAGGAGCTGAGATGAGTGAAGTGACTTGGGGGAAGCTCGTTGGAGAGAAGAGGCCAGAGGAAGGGGGAAGGGGAGGGGGGAAGGAGAGAAAAACCCTCCGGGGATATAATTCAGGGGAGTGACTCCAGGAAAATCTGCAGAGAAGTTCAAGGGAAATGAAGGAAGCTCTCCAGGGCCAGCGCCTCCCCCATGCTCATTGCACCTGGGCAAGTCCGTGCGTTCCTGAGACCCCGCGTTGATCCCCATCCCCAGAAGCCCTCAGTGTTTCTTCTCTGGCACATTTGTGTTTGTGGAGTCTCCTTTCTCCCTGTTGGTGGGCCCTGGGGGAAATGGCCAGGAGTTGGTGGAAAGGCCCACTGTCCTCCAGGCACTGTGCTGGGATCAGATCTGTGACCTTCCACTTAATCTCCGCAGTGACTCCTTGAAGCAAGAATGGTCTCCCACTTCAGAAGGTAGGGAAGGAGAGGCCCAGCTTGCCCAAAGTCACGGGAAACAGCAGAGCCAGGACTGTTATGTACAGAGGTGGCCGCACTCTACCACTCCTGTCCTTGCCACCACACAGGTAGATTACACACACAAAATAAGATCTGGGACCCAATGCCAAAGTGCGGAGGTCTTCTGGGGCAGGGGTCAAGAGGTGGGAGGGGTGGGGAACAGCCTCCTGCAGCTGGTCTCACAGCTGCCCCCAGCTGTGAGGACTTGGAGGCCCAGAGTACAGTGCCCAGGTTTCCCTTGGACTCATCTTCCCACTCACCTGGGACTCAGAGGCCCGTTAAGGGCCCCTTCTGGGAGGTGGGGCCAAATGCACTCAGGCTCAGGACAAGCTGACCCTGCCCCGGGGCCAGGTTTCTGCTCCCTGGACCCAGATCCTACTGGAGCCCAGGTTACAACTCTGACTTGCCTGCTTTAGTCTCATCCAGCTAGTGGTCTGAGGCCCAGGGTTCTTTCTCTGAAATTCTGAAAATGAAATTCTGAAAAATGGTCTGAAAGTGGAAGTCATGAGACCTCAGCATCTGAGCCTCCGAACACCTGTCTGTTGGAAGTCTCCAGATGTAAATGTGCTACTTACCTGTGGCACTCAGTGTCCCCGGATATCCGAACGTTTGAGTGCATAAGCCACCGAGCACCTAGGGGCTGATGGAGTGTCCACCGTTGGAAATCTGAGATGGAAGGGAGTCTGCACCTTTCCAACACCAATTCGTCAGGCCCCTCTGTCTCCCTCGCTCCTTCCTGAGTCCCTCCAATGCTGTCCACCCGGAGAGGCCACTCTGCTCTCCTCCAGGAGCTTGCCTGGGTCAGGCCTTCACACCCAGGCCCCCAGCATGGACACGTCACACAGGAACCATTACCCTCTTGGTCGGTGATAACTGGGTGGTCGAGACAGGGGGTCACTGGGCCTGCGGGGAGTGGGCGAGGGGACAGGCCTGGGGCCGAGGAGAAGGTAGCGCTTTCATTTGAATAATGGGCAAAATCAAATTAATTCTACATTAAATAGTTGTGAATAAAGGGTTGAAGTCAGCAGTTTCAAACTTGTTTTCCTTAATTACTTTCCGTGTTTAATGTCATTAAGAAGATTAAAAATTCATTAACAAGAGTACTAAAGTGGCAAATCAGGAAAGCGATCACTCCAGGTTAGAAACTCCGCTGAGGCCGCACAGTGCGTCTTCTGCAGGGGGGCACGGGTAGGGGCCCAAGAGAGTTGGGGACAGACGCGCACTCACACCCTTACACACTGATACAGCAACAACAGAAACGTGCCTCCATAATAGCGGAGGGCACGCACACATCCGCACACTTAACCGTCTTCTACTCATCCACACCCAGGACTTCTGTGATCATGCAGAGGCAGTGCCTTTGGGTCCTTAGCTCATCAGTCCCCTGACTTCAGAAACCCCTCTTCTAAGAAGGAGAATTAAAGATCAAACTTTTGTGACAGGCAGTATATGGCCTTGGGAGCCGGTGTCAGCCCAGATGTCTCCTGGTCATCTCCTGGTCTCTCCCTGTCTCCGTCCCCCTCCCCTCCCACACTAAAGGGCTCTCTCAGGGCAAACCTGATCAGTTTCCTGGGAGGAGCTGCTGTCTTTGAGGCTTAATTATCCTGGAAAAGGATCCCTTTTGTCTTGTAGCTTGTGGGGGGTGGGGGTGACTGAAGGGTGGGGAGGGGTCATGTTTCCTCCAGGGAGAGGGAACAGGGGCACAGAGGGTAACCTAGTCAGAGAGGGTAAGGCCAAAACAGCTGAGGAAATGGGACCCAAGTGTCCTGGTGTTCAGCCCAGACTCTGACACCCAACCCCCATCTCTAACACCTCACCTCTCAACTGGCCTGTACTCCCTTCTCATTGCTGACCTCCTTCCTCCCCAATTCCAGGCTTTACTCCCTTTCACCATGAAAGGACTCTCCTTGATTTAGAACCCTCTTCCCGTGGTGATCACAATCTCTCTGACTGCATTTCCTATTCTCTAAGCTCTGACTTCAGAACAGGTCTCTGTAGGGGTCCGGGTCACCTTGGGTGCATCTGTGCCTTTGTGGCTATAGTATGTGCCTTGGTGGCTGTGTTGCTGAGTGTGTGTGTGTATGTCTGAGTGTCTGGCTGTGTGAAAAGAACTGTAAGCTCAGCTTGGGAACACCAAGTTAATCATAAACAAATGCAACCAGCTAAGCCTGTGAGACCCCTTTAGAACGAGCCCTCTCACTGTATAGGTGGGAAAACCAAAGTCTAAGAGGCGAAGTTCCACTCCTAGGAATAAACTCAAGGGAAATGAAAACACAGGCCCCCACAAAAACTCGTACAAGGATATCCTAGCAATATGATTTATAATGGCCAAAAAGTGGAAAAACCCAAGTGTCCATCAACTGACGAATGCATAAATAAAATGCACCTTATCCACACTGTGGAGTATTATTTGGCCATAAAAAGGAATGGAATACTGATTTATGCTATACCATGAACAAATACTGAAAATATTACATTAAGCAAAAGCAGCCAGTCGTAAAAACCATGCAGTGTATGATTCCTTTTATATAAACTGTACAGAATAAGCAAATATACAGAGAAAAATAATAGATTAAGGACTGCTTAGGGCTAGTGGGCAGGGGATTTGGGGGAAAGAGGAGTGACTGCTAATGGATGGAGGGTTTGAGGGCATGATTCAAATGTTCTACGACTTATGGTGATGGCTGTACAACTCTGTGAACATACCAAAAGCCACTGGCTTGTACACTTTAAGTAGATGAATTGAATGGTATGTGGTTATATTTCAATGAGCTGTGTTTTTTTTTTAATGATGTGTGTTGCCCAAGGTCTCCCAGCAAGTGAGCAGTGTCGCTGGTACTAGGGCTTGGTCCCTTGACTCCAAGCTCAGGGCTCCTTCCACAAGCCCTACAAAGCCTCGCAAGTATTGCTATGGAGACTCTAAGGCGTGGGGGGTGGTAGCCACCTAACGGAGCCTCGTGGCCTTTTGGTAGGGTTGTCAAGTCTCTGTCTGGGATAGTGTGTCTTGTCATGTGTGTGTCCATATGGGTTTGTGGCCTCACAGCAAGTGTGTCTCTGCATTCCTGCATCTGCCCGTGGCTCTCTCTATGATGACCGCTGCCTGTGCCCAGGTGCTCTGCTCGCTGCCTGGGTCTCTGGGTTTACCTGCGTCCATCTGGGCATGCCCTTGTCTCTGAACCTTAGTGCACATGCCTGGGTCCATGAGGCCATGGCACTCCAGAGGAGTCTGTGTTCATTAGCTCGTGCATGGCAGTGTTCCTGACTGTGTAATGTGTCTCAGTGGGTGCCCATGGGTCTCTTCACGTATCAGCCTGGAAGTCTGGGTTCACATGCCTTCACCTCGGGGTTTCCACCTGCAGTACGTGTCAGTGCATCTGCGCACACTAGTCTGCATGTTTGTATTCTGGTGTCCACACAGGGCCATCTGTGGGAGCCTGCATCTCTGTAGCAGGGGCCCACAGGCCTGTCCATATGAGTCTGTGTGTCTGAACCCCTCCTCCAGGCACCAGCCCCAGAAGGCGCCTGCCTCCCCACCCCCGCCTCTGACAGCCATGGAGAGAGCGTCACAGTAAATTCATGGCCGCCTGGCTGGGAAACAGGCGGCTGCAATGGAAAGGAAGCGTGGATTTGCATATTGAATTAAAATTAAGAGCTAATTATGCAAATAAATTATGACATTTGGCAGGAGAATTTGCTTCAAGATCATTTATTACGTTCTTTTTATAACAGTGTGAGCATTTAACGGTCAAAGACAATATTTTAAGGGAAAATTAACGCAAGTTTATTAACCTAAAAACAATTCCACATTAATGAGATGGTGAGCTGGTCCCCCCACACACCTGGGCAGGTCTATGCCTAGCCTGGGAAGGCCTTTTTCTCCTCCCTCCCTTCTTTCCTGTACCGAGCAGGCTAGGATGGGGCTTGAGAAGGGAAAGGGAGCTTTAGGGTTTGTATCTCCTTTGATTGGAGGTTCTGCTAAGCTGAAGCTGCCGCCTGAGATCAGAGCCCTGGGCTGAGCTTCAGAGGCCACAGAGATGAGCTGAGCCTCACTCTCAGACACCCCTAGTCTGATGAGGAAAAACATGGTCTCGTTCTGAGGAGAAAGACAGACCCCCTACCCTAAAAGTGATTCTGTAAATACCAGTTGGATGGGACCTGGAAAGTAGGCTTTACCCAGCCGGGTCGTGTGTCTGCCCCCGCCCCCCACAGTTTCCATCCCCTCCTCTAGTGGAAGAACCCAGGTTCCCCGTTGATCCCCTGCCCCCAGCTCTAGTGCTTGAGAGTTTTGAGTTCTTCAGCCTTCTTGGTCTCATTGTCTCTCAATTTTCCCTGCAACCTTAATGTCAACTAGTTTTTCTTTTGGGGGGTGGCAAGGAAAAGGGGGCTCTAATCTGTGTTTCCTTGGCATTCCCCCAACCTATCCTATATCAAGTGGGGAGTGGACTCCAAAGGAAGTGGTAGGCAATGTCCTCAGCTGGCCGACTTTTCTCTCTCCCTGTGTACATGGGGAGTGGGTGGGGTATCTGCTCTACCTGACCCCTGGGCTAACTCTGAGATGTGCAGATTTTATTGGGGCAGACATTTGTCTGCAGGGTGGACTCATAGAAGGGAGCCCAAGGCCTCCCTCTGGTCTTCCCTGCTGGGTGAAAGCCTTAGGTTCCCAGAAGGTTTCTGCTCTGATGCAAACATGCTCCTGGGGGGCATGATGCTGTTACCTGTCATTGCTTGATGCTAGTGTTTGGTTCTTCCTGGAGTGGCATAGGGAGGGACAGCTTTCCCTCCTGCTAGGTCACACCTCCAGGCCTGGCATTTTATTTGAGTTGTACAAAACTCCTGTGAGGAAGGGCCCAAGTACTACTGGCTATGGCTTTGGACTTAGGACTTTGGACTTTTCAACTCAGGAGTCCTGAGGTCACATCTTCTCTGCCATTTGTTGCAGGGGGTGGCAGGGGGAGGGGAGTCCTTCCCTGCCTTTCCTGCTGTGCTGAGCATCTGCCCCCCAGATATACACCCACTCTTCTCTGCTCTGCTCTGCTCTGCTCTGTGTCCAGGAGCCTGGCTTGCTCAGTCTGCATCAACTGGTGCCCTTGTGTTTGACCAAAAAGTGTCACCAGCAAGAGATAAGGGGGTTGGGGTATTTCTGTCCTTGGCTGCCTCCTGTCCAGGTTGCTGTGGTTTGGCTTCATCTTCCCACCAAAGGCCACAGCTCTCCACACAGATGTCCCTCCTGGTTCTGGTCATTTCTCTCCATCCATCTCTGTCCCTTTTAGACTGGGCTTCCTGCTGTTACTAACCTCAGGACACTGCGTCGTCACTTGTGCTTTTCCTAACCCTTGCCCGTACCTTTGTAAGCAGTTGTTTTATTAAACTCTCCTCAGATGACCCAGCAGAGTATGTCATGTGTTTCCTGTCAAAACTTGGGCTGGCACACTCCCAGAGCAGTTCAGTTTCCTCATCTGGAAAACAGGGATGATAATGTACAGCTGACAAGTTACTAGGACACATTCAGTGAGATCATGTGTACCAAGGCACTTTGTAATTTATGGATCGCAAATCAAAATGTTTGTTTCCAGATAGAAACTAGACCAGGAACCAAGCTGATGTTGAAATCATCTCTGTTATGAAGATTCTGTGTGAGCCTGGATAAGTCACTTCCCCGTTCTGGGCCTGGTTTCTCATTGATAATGTGCATAGGCTGAACTCCTAACTTCAAGGTCAGTTGTACAAAGTGGTGATTCTATGTTCATTTTGCTATAGAGGAAAGAGTGGCCACGTGACTTGCCCAGGGTCACATAGCAGGCCACCTGCCGGAGAGTCTATCTGGGGCACAGGAGCTTGGGTGGAGCCCGGCTGCTGGACCTTGGAGACCTGGTGGAACAGAGAAGCCTGGCCAGAGATGTCTGGGGCTGGGGGTCTGCCCCCAAGTTTCCATGGCTCACTCTGCCTCCCAGGGCAGTGTGGACCATCCCTTGGAGAGAGAGGGTGGGATTATTAATAACAATGCTAATAAGAGAGAGAAAACAAAGCCAGCGGGGCTTGAGCATTTTTTAAATAAAGAAATTTCCCTCATCTAGTGGTTAATTTAAAAGGTTTATTTCTTGAAATGAATCCTCTTCATCAAACCCCCGATCCTTGAAGATCGGAGGCGACTGCGAGTGCCGGTAATGAATTGATTTGTAACATGAGCGACACCGTGCCCTCCCGCCCGTGCCCACTGCGGGCCCTTAATCGTGGTGTTTAAGGGGAAATGAGCTTCTCCATCTCTCCGCCTGAAACTCAGCACCAGGCACTGCACCCAGCAGGCAAGGCCCAGGCCCAGGCCCAGGCACAGTGGGTGTCCCCAACCAGAAGGTCTATCTTGCAGGCCACCCGCTCCCAGCTCCCAGCATCCCCTCCCTTCATTTAAGAGCAGAGTTGGAAGAGCCCCTCAAATGAATACCACCCACCACAATCTGAGCCATCCACGGCCACGCAGACCCACAACTGTCAGACTCGCCCACACACCCACACACAAAGTCATACCCACCCATAATCACACTATAGTTGTGCCAAACTGCACATCCCTGCAATGTCACATAAACAGCCTCCTTTCAGGCATAAAATGCAGAAGTACAGTCACACATACCCCCTATCCTTGTTAACGTAAGGCACCCAGTCATAGCCACGAGTCCAGTCTCAGGTATCCAGATGCAAGGGAGCACGTACCCTGGTCAGGAAGCCCACGGTTCCATAGGCACAACAATTAATTGGTGAGTAGTTGGTAAGGTGGTCATGGCAGCATGGCATGGCGGACTAGCATGGGCTTTGTGCCACAGAACTGGATGTGAATCTGAGTCCCATCGTTTCCAATCTATTTGACCTTTCTCAGCCCCAATGTCCTCATCTGTGGGACTGGAGCAACGGTATCCCCATCATGGGCTTCCTGTGAGGACTACACTAGATATGTAAAGCTGCTGTTGAACTGTTAACTTCATGGAGGCAGGAACTTTGTGACTGAGACAGTGAATGTTGAGTATTTAGCAGAGCTTTGGCATAGAGTAGGGGCTTAACAAATGTGAACAAACATGATCATTGCTATCCGCTACTGTATCCTCACTACTTATTACAGTGCTTGGTATGCATTTAAGTAAATGTATGCTAAATTATGCCTAGCACATAGTCAATATTAATGGAATGATAATTATGAAAAAGAGGGAGGTGGAAAAATAATAATCATCTAGTGAGTGTTTACAATGTGCCCAGAACTGAGCTAAATAGATACAGAAGATTATTTCACTGAATCCCGTCAGCAAGTCCATGAGATTGTTCTAATATACACCCATTTGCACGTGAAGAAAGTGGGCACAGGAAGGTTAAGTGGCTTGCATAAAATCACATAGCTGGTAAGTGGAGGAGAAGGGATTTGAACCTAGTGAGACTCTAGAGCCTGCTTGGGTGATGCTGAAAAAAAATACAGGGACAACATCGCTCTTCATAGGGACCCATGTGTTGTGTGGCAGAGCCAGTTACAGCTTAAGGCTGCCTCCTTGAAAGCCACCTTGAAGTTCCCACTAATGCCCTCACTTGAAGAGGTCTCTGGTGGCAGGTCTGTGCCAGGTGAATGGGCAGTGCCAGCCCTGGGTGGCTCTCTGGCCTGTCACCTGCCCCAATGTGGTGACGGAACTTGGCAGAGGCTTCTCATTGCTTCCTGCTCCCTCACTTCCACAGCCTCTAGTTGATCTGTGGTGCCGATCTGGACTTCTCTATTTTGAAATATCTTTTAAGTGGATCAACTGAAACCCCAAATTCCCCTGGGTATGTACACACAGCAAAATAATCCCTCCTATGTTCCACCTTTCCGAATTGGCCACTGTCATTTTTGCTGCCACCACCTGAAGGCCAGCAGGGCCACCACCCTTTTCCTCATCCTCAGGTCCCCTTCTTGACTGGGGTAGTGGGTCAGCTGGGACAGTGGCTGGGTCACTGGCTGGATCCAGGATGGGGGAGCCATACTCAGCCCAAATCCTCCTCATGGCCTCAAAGCCAGTCTTCATCTGGGTCCGATTCTCCTGGGCTTCAGACAGGCTTATCTCCTTTTCCTCATGTCCAGTTCCCTCCCCACCCCAGTCGTAGGGACAGGGAGGGCTCATAGACCTTCCAGAATGGACCTCCAGGCCGCAGTTCAGCCAAAGAGTCCTGACGCAGCCCCTCAAGAAGTGAGACACCCCATGTCCCACCCCAGAGACTCAGAGGTCCCCATTGGGCCTCTTCCCACTCCCCATGATGCTCTGCACATCCTGGTCTTCCTCACTCAGAGGTTCAGTCCCGAGTGGGCACAGGGTGGGGGCCAGGGGCCATGCTCCCCTTCTGCAACTTCCTAGGAGAAAATCATTTTTTATAACTGTTGGAATCCTGATTGAGCTGTCAAAAGTACACGAAACCAGCTACATGAATGGTACACTATCCATCAGTCACAGGCCTGTTTGTTCTGAGACAGTATAAACATCTCACATTTTTCTTCAAGATAGAAAATAATACTTACCCCATCACACCTGGGTAATTTGGCCCCCACCCCAAAAGAAACTTATTAGTCACACTGGTCTTTTTCCTTCTTGTTTCCCAAATCTTTTTATTGTTTTACCCACTAATTCCACTCTTCCTTGAAGCATCAATTCAGTTCTGCCTTTCAGCTTTCTCTCTATCCGTTTAAAACCAAATTTAGCACCCCCCCCCCGCCCTAAGTTAACAAGTGCTAAGGAGAAACACGCAGAGAACCATTCTTGATACAAACCAACTCGGGTCTCAATGCACAGACTCTGGGCCTCTGGGCGAGCACTGACACAGACGGAGGAGCGGCCAGCTCCCAGCCTGCCTTCTGAGGAGTGTGATGAGGACCCGCCCGCGCACCTGGTCAGGGGTGATGGGGATGAGGGGGAGAATGCATCCAGCCTTTTAGGTGAAACCACTCCTCCTGCACACTTGGGCAGAACTTTGTTTGTTACAGGTGCTCTGGACTCGAGAACACATGACAGGAACTCAGGTATTTTTTGAGCCAGTTGAAAGAGCCCGTGGCTTTCTCTCTTACCTTTCTTCCAGTCCCCCACAGTTTGGTTTCCACAAAACTTGACCCGGGGCAATGACCCCAGCTGCCAGTGATAGATAGGTAGGGCGGATGGATGGATAGATGGATGGGTAAATACAAGCACACATATCGTCACATGCATTTTCCCACACGCGGATCGTAAGGACACATTCAGCACAGCACAGGAGTTAAAAGTAAAGGTTCCGAAGGCATTTAAACTTACTTGCTCCACTCATCTCTGTATGTGTCACCTTGGATAAGTTAGCTGACCTCACTCAGCATTCCTCAACGGGAAAAGGAAAATAAGAATAGGATCCGACCTGTGGGACTGTGAAAATTCCATGATAATCACAGTTAGCACAATGCCTGGCATAGAGTGAGTGTTCAGTAACTGATTACTGTCACTATTGCCACACTTTGCACATACTTGTAAGTACTTATGCAAATCAGCACCTCTTCTAATCCAGATCATGCACACAAATATGCAAACATGCACGTACTGCCACAGGTATAGGTCAGCAGGTGGAGGTGGCATGGAGTGGTACCAGAGGGCACTCAGGAGCCAGACGATTCAAATCCAAGCTCTGCTATTTACTAGCTGTGTGATTTGGAGCAAGTTACTTAATCTCAGCTTTCCCATCTATAAGATGGGAATACTAATAGTTCCTCATTTGTAAGATCATCGTGAAGGTTAAATTAGTTAGTATTTATAAAGCACTTAGAACACTCTGTGTTTGCTAAACACAAATAAATCTCACAACCTTGTAAGCTAACACCTGTCTAGCTCTTAGAGTTTGCAAAGCAAACTCGCCTGGATGCCATTCCCTATTAAGTGATTTGTCCTTGCATGTCTGAAAGAGGCTTTGTGGGAATTTATCCTCTGTAAACAAACCCCAGAGGACCCTCTCCTGTAGGGTCAGAGCACTGCCAGAGTGGGGGATGCCTTCCTCCCACCGCTCTCCCTAGATTTGTCCCAAAGTGGCAGTCCCCAGCCCTGAATGACTGTGGAGGACTCCAGCTCCTTCCCATCCAGAATCACAAAGTGAGGGGCTGTTTTGCAAGGGAAATGGAAGGCGACTGTGGCCTTCTCCTCCCCACTTCTTCTCTGGGGTCTCAGCCAGAGCCAGCAGTCGCCAGTGCAGCCGGGGCCCTGCCCAGCGCGCCGCTCCCTCCACACACACCCCGTGTGTGCTCATGAGGCTGACACTCCAGGCTGGGAAGAGTCCAGGGCCAACTGACCAGGGGCTCCAAGGCTGGAGAAGAGCAAGCCGACTCCCAGGCCCCTCGCCAGCCTCCTGTGTCCTGCCCGGGGCTGCCACTAGGAGGCTAATGAAAAGGGAAGAGGCAGGCCAGGGATTGGGCCAGCAGGAGACAGCAAGGGGACAATGTGAGGCAGGAAGGGGGCGGCCCTCAGGCAGGGACAGACAATGTCCCCATATGGGAAGCAGACGGAGCTGCCCCGCCTCCCTCGGTCCTGAGGCTTCCTGGGGGGCAGGCAGCAGTCTCAGCTCCGCGTCAGAGCCTGGGTAGTTTGTGCCCAGGAAGATGAGCCTTCCGAGCTGCTGTGGCAGCAAAAGGAGCAGAGGGGAGCTCTCAGTCCAGCACGTGCCCCGCAGAAGACTAGGCAGGGGCGACAGAGCCAGGAGCACCCCCTCAGGCCTCACGTGTATGTGCGCCCAGGCCGCACACCCGTGATTTGTGGTTTGTCTGAATATTTAAAAAATACGCCATCGTTCATGCCCAAAGTAAAAAAATGAACAAAACAGAAGCATAAGGAGTCAAATGTGAAAATCCCCTTGCAGCCAACAGCCCCATGGACTTCCTTTCTCAGAAGCAGTTATTTTTAATACATGCCTTTAAGCAAAGGCCACTTTCCATTGTGAGTCTGTGGAGGCTCTGTTGTCAGCCGCGTTCTCATCAACACGAGGCTTTCCCTGGCGCAGAGAGCCCTGTGAGGGCAGCGGGGAGCAGAGGCTCACACAGAGCGCCCCCTCTCCCCCGCCTGTGATTCCAGGTTGTAAATCTTCTGAAATGATTCCGTTTCTACCCAACTTTACCATCTCTCAAGAATGAAAAAATCTTCTGTCTTTTTTAATGCCAAGCTTCATTTTTAGTTTTATAAGTGTCTCCCTGTCTTTAAAATTTAGTTCAGCTTGTTTTGTTTTGGCTCGTAAATTATTTTTGCTAGTAATCAAAGGGCATGGATGAAAGTTTTAGAATTCACAGTGACACAGGGGCTGAAGCCTTTTAAGCATCAGGCCACAGTCAGGCTGTCCCCTTGGAAGACATGACAATCTGAAAGTCAAGCAGGGGTTCTGCTCCCTTCTGGGACAGCCCCAAGGGACACCCTCTCTGAGATTCAGGATGACACGAGTCTCTTGCCTAAGGAAGGGAACTAGCAATTATTGGCCCCCTTCTGTGTCAGACCCTTTAGACAGAGCTTCGGGAACTTTCAGAACCAGACCTGGATGGGAGCCAGGATGCTCTGTCTCGGGTTGCACCTACAGTCCCCACCACCAGGAAAGGGTTACAGAAAAGGACTCCAGTGGTCCCCACAGGTCAGGTGTTCAAGGGTAACTCTGGCCAGGGGTGGGAGAAGGTCAGGAGACACACTCTGAGGCGACATGCTGGTTTCCAACAGAGAGGCCACTGTTCCCAGTAGGGCTTGGC
Organism: Anoura caudifer; assembly: GCA_004027475.1. Taxonomy (NCBI): domain Eukaryota; kingdom Metazoa; phylum Chordata; class Mammalia; order Chiroptera; family Phyllostomidae; genus Anoura; species Anoura caudifer. The sequence continues at coordinate 66,054 of PVKU01001849.1, read as the reverse complement.
TAACAATACCCAATGTCTGCTAGAATAAACTCTTCTAATCTTCACAAGTTGATGAGAGAAGAATTACCATGCCCATTTTACAAGTGAGTAAACTGAGACTCAGGGCACAGATGAGTTAGCCTTGAACCTGAATCCAAAGCCAGGCCTGTTCGACTCCGCAGCCTATGCCCTTGACACGTATGAAGCTGATTCCCTCAGAGAAAAGAACAGCCAGTCGGCACGAAGCCCCTCTCTAGCAGCTAGCAGGCCAGTGGCATGCCAGGCGCTGTGCGAAGCGGCCGGAGCTGGGCCAGAGAGGAGGAGTCACAGAAGAGCCACTTCTCGTTAGATGATCAGTACGGGAAGTGGCATGTGACCTGCTCCCTGAAGATTGAGTGATAGTTCAGCAAGTAGAGACTATTGGGGAGGTAGCTGCAGCCAAAGGGACCGGTGTGGGCAAAGAGCCAGACAGGCCAAAGTGTGAGACATGAGGCCTGTCCAGAAAGTACCCAGCCACAGGTTATGAAAACCAGAGACATTTACTGAAGAAGATACAAGAAACTTGGTACATAGGAGAATGACGCCTCAGTCCCCTTCAAGGTAGGCACCTTGGGACCTCACACAGTTCTCCCAGCGTCATTAGCACCTGCAGCACGATGTTCCTTCTGCTCTGGTAGCAGAAGCCATGAAACGAATTTTGCCATGACATGTTTCATGACAACAACCTGCATCAAAATCTCAGACACGGTAGTTTTTGGAATCCCCAGATCAGCTTCTAGTTCTCGCACTGTCAGTCACCGATCTTTGTTGATTGTAGCCCATACACGTTCAACATTCTCAGGGGTTCTGCTCGCTGCAGGCCTTCCAGAACATGAGTCACTTTCAACGGATTCTCAACCATCTTTGAAGCATTTGTGCCGCACTTTTATTTGTACTGCACTCATTACATCAGCCCCCAAAGCCTTCTGAATCATCTGAATAATTTCCATGAAGAAACATTTAAGCACAACGCAAAACTTGATGCAGATTCGATACTCTACTCACTCAGTCAATTTGAACGTGATGGCCATGCAGTACACATGCTCACTCAACAGCATCTACTGCCCCTACTGACTAATACAATGAAGAACTCGCCATTGCTCACGCGTGTGCATTCCAGTCCACTCACTTTGGCTGCCAGGTTGCATTGGTATCACGCAAATCGTTGTTGTTATATTAACAATGGATGGACTTCTTCCAGACAGACCTCATGTATTTGAGGAATAGCAAATAGACCAGTTTGGTCAAAGCTAGGAACGGATTTGGGAACGAAGCTGGAATGACAGACTTGTGGCCAGTCGTGATCAGAGACAAAACTGTCTAGAGGTCAAAAGTACATAAAGTCTGTGGGACCTCGGCCAGAGGTGTACACTCCTGGCAAGTCATTTGACCTCTCTGTGTCTGTTTTCTCATGGTAGCATCAGATGGAATTAAAGTAGCTGCTTAGGACTGTGGTGAAAATTAAGTGAAATACTGTATGATAATAAAGCTTTGAAACAATAACTATCATCACAAGGTGAGTTAGATTTTAACACATATTGGGAGCCATGGAAGATTTCCAAGTAAGGCTGTGACATTGTATTAATTTCCCAGGGCTGTTGTAACTAAGTACCACAAGTTAGGTGACTTAAAACAACAGCAATGTATATTCTCACAGCTCTGGAGGCTCCGAGTCCACACTCACGGTGCCTGCAGGGCCCTGCTCACTCTGACACGTTTTCCACTGTCTCGTAACCCCAGGTGTTTCTTGGTTTGCAGCCACATAACTCAGATCTCGGCCTCCATCTCCACATGGCCGTCTTCTCTCTGTGTCTGTGCCTTCATGTAGCGGCCCCCTCTTCTCATTAAGGCACCAGTTATGTTGGATTAAGGACTCACCTTACTTCAGGATGACCTCATCTTAATTTACATCTTAATTACATCTATGAAGGCCCTATTTCCAAATAATGTCATAGTCATAGGTACTAGGGATTAGTACTTTTTTGGACAAATTTTCTTGGTAGTGGGAAGGGTACAGTATAGCCCATAACAGACATGGTCAGAGCTGTGCTTTGAATAAATTGATTTAGTGGGGGTGAGTGGGACACACTATAGTCTAGAGAGACAGGTGGGAAGGAGACTGCTCAGAAAGCAAGACACAGCGGGTCAGATTTGGGCCAGTGGCAATGGGGCTGAAGGTGTTACAGGACCTGACAAATGCTAGGAGGGAGAGGGGTGAAGAAGTGGGAAGAAAGGAGTGTCCAGATGATTCAGAGGTTTTATAAGTGAAAAATGAGGGAATGAGAAGGGGGATCAGAAAGAAGGGGCCCCATTAGACTCCACGCTCTTGGAGGGCAGAAACCGTGTCCTTTGCTTGGTGTCCTTCATGACTGGCACAGCATCTACACACCGTGAGTACTTGAGAAGTGTTTGCCAAAGGAAAGAGTGTGTTCCGTTCTGCACGTGGCGAAGCTGGCATACCAGTTAACACAGGCAGGTGGAAATTCAAGCCCTTCATTCGGTAAATCGAGTTTGGGGTTGGAAAGCTCAATTGGGTGTTCATTTCCAGAGAGATTATAGGTCAAGTTGAGATGGATAGAGCTCATGAAAATGCAGGGAGGGGAGAGAAAAGGTTTGAGGGCAGAATCCATGGGGCACAGTTACATTAAGGGATGGGAGAGGGCAGAGGAGCTGATAGGAGGCCAGAAAAGGAACTTCAGAGATGGGGGAAGGGAAGTAGGAAGGTGCAATGTCACGGAAATCAAGAAAGGAGACGTTTCAAGGAGGAGGGGTGGAGCTGCTGCCAAATGCGCAGAGGTCGAAGAGAAGAAATACTGAGAGGAGCCTGTGGATTTCCTAATTAGGAGACCAGCAGCAGTGTTCCCACCTGGTTAGGGCGGGAGGAGGTGAGGGGAGCCTACTGGGGGCAAAGAACCAAAGGAAAGAAGGAGTGTGTGTATATACATGTGTGTGCATGTGTGCAAACACTATCACTCTCTTCACATCTGTGTGGACCTGGTGGTCAATGAAATGGAGCAGAAACACGGAAGCAAAAACCATCATGGGGGGTGTGCATGGCAGGACTTGGGGTTTGCAAGTGAGATGATGGCTAGACACAGAGGCAGGAAAGATGGCTGGAGCAGAGGGCGAGTAATTCTTAGTGCCTGGTGAATCTTCTGTGAGGTGGAGGGTGGAGGGCAGCAACACCCTGGGCGGATGAGAAAACAATGCCGAGCTCAGCTCTCAAATCCCAGCGGCCCTTTGTCCAGGTTTCTGTTGCAGCTGCCTCCTGATGGGGGAGGGGAACGAGGCCTTGTCCTCAGTCCTTTAATCCCTATGGAGTCCTCACTGCTGTCAATCTTGTTTATCACTGTATCCCCATGGCCCGAATCAGTGTCTGGCACACAGGAGTTGCTCAGTAAATACTTACAATTGGAAATGACAATGACGACATCACCGCTGCCAACTGAGACGAATTAAGCCCCTGCAACATGCCTGGCACTTTACATTTATGAAGTAGGGACTATTATTACCCCCACTTAACAGAGGAATAAATAGGAGTTCAGAAGGATTAGTGAGTTTCCAAAGGTCACTCATTTAGGATATGGTAGAGTCAGGATTTGAACCCAGGTCCGTGTGACCCTAGAACTCTCACTCTTGATCATTAGGGTTACTGTTATGGCAGGAATGTGCGAGTCTGTGGGGAGGCATAACCTGTGTCTGTGCTCCTCTGCGTGTGTTTGTGGCTGTCCACAGGAGCATGTGTTTGTAGGTCCTTGTGTGTGTGTGTTCCTACATGAAGGACGTACCTGTATTCAGTTGTGTGTTCTTGTGGGTGTGTGAGCACAGATGCTGTTTCACATCCAGCACACAGGTTCGAGCTCCCCGGTGTGTTTCTGCTTAAGGTTGGTTAAGCGATGGCTGAATTTTGCTTTCAGTTGCGTGCAGAACCCAGTCTTGAGCCCACCTCCTCCTCAAAGGGTTCATGGTGGATGGGGGAGTTCCTGCCCCTGACAGTTCTGCCCATAATTCTCCTTCCTTGTTTAAAGGGGCCAGTGGGTTTAATGATTAGTTACTGCCTTGTCGATATTCTAACCCAGGAAGAGGATGAATGGCAAGGCACTGCCCCCACCCAACACACACACTCTGTGGCAGATTAAAGATGAGGGAAGGGACCATTCAGCAAGGGAACTGGGGGAAGGGCAGCTCCAGAGAAGCTCTGTGGGGACCTTGGAAGGGGACTTTCCTTGTGATTCTCCAATTGCTCCCACAAAGGTGCTCCTGCAGGCAGAGGAGCACTGTCCTTCCACGCCTCTTCCCAATCCTCCCCTCTCCAAGTCCTCCAGGTTCTAGGAGGCAATGGGGAGACCACCTCCTTGAGGTGGGAGAACATGCCTGTCCCAGTTCTCATTGTCATGTACTTGAAAGTGCCTGCATCTGTGTGTTTCTGTGTCTTTATGAGTTTCAATATTCATGTGTTTGGCAGCCAAACACCCATGCACCTAGATGTATAACACTGTCCACAAACATATCTGGGCCTTCCTGTCCTTCCCTATTCATACGTGGCTGCCTTTGCTATGACTGTGTGTGTTCCCACACATGTGTCTATGTGGGGTACATCTACGTCTGTGTGTCTAAGCGTGCATGTACAAATGCGTGTGTGTGTGTGGGGGGGTGTCTGAGTCTGCTAGGCATCCTTGCCCTTCTGTGTCCTTGCTCTTCGAAGTAGTCAAGTGTGGCTCCCTTCGCATCATGCTCTGGGTCCTGAGCCCATTTCCTGATGTCCTGGGAAGGAGCTGGCCCTCTCTCACTGAAGAGGGGCTAAGCGAAGCTTCCATCCCTCCTCCTTCTTGTTAAACCTCAAAGGCAGGTCCAGGGGACTCTGGCACCAAGTTATGGATCCCTGACCCCATCTTCAGCCTTTGCTCCCTAGGACCTTTCCCCACTGGGCTCCTGAGTCCTCATGGTCTTGAACATGGGTTTCCTTGTTGCCCAGAGAATATGTCCACCCAACCCTTAGTGAGTCCTCACTTACCTGTGCCTGAAGCCTCAGAAATGAAGTCCATTCATGTTCTGCTACCCAACCTCTGCTAAGTCTCCCCAATCCCACTCAGTTCCACATCTATTTAGTGACTCACCCTATGACGTAAATGTCTTTGGAAGCAAATTCTGAAGCACCCCATACTTCATAGCTTCTGATCACTAACCATTTACCCCACAACTCCTGACACTCTCTCCTTTGACTCACAGCAACTGCCTCTCAACCTAATTTCACCGGATGCAGCTATGGAAGGAAGGGGAAGGAAAGGGGAAGAGTGCAGCTGGTTGTTCCCCTTATGTCAGGACTCAGAGCTTGGGCAGGGGAAACTGGGGACCTGGAGCAGCTAAGGGGAGGGGCAGGAAGGTATAGGCAGTGAAGGGCTGAGCCTGGCACAAAAGAAGTGCTGGGACTCAGGTCCATCCTCCTGCAGTCGCCCTGCCCCTGCCACACACACATTCACACATACACTCACACACACTCACCCTGTTGGAAGGTGACATTTGCTATTAACCTTATATTGGGCCATTTTGTAAATCAATGTCACTTACATTTAATAACAAGTGTAATCAAAGGAATTATGCAAATTTAATTTGATGCTTCTTGAATTATGCAAATCTGCGGTGCACATAATGTTCTCTGACATGTGCCCGGTAGAGAGAGAAAGAGAGAAAGACCAGGGGAGAAAATGGGGAGGGGCTGGGGGGGTGAGGCGTGGGACTGAGGGAGAGAGGAGGATGGGAGGAGGCTAGGGCTTGGGGCTGGGGGAGGAAGGCAGGGAGGCTGAAGGCAGCACAGCAGCTGCAGCCCAGGTGCTCTCCATCATGGGGAGAGGAGGTGGGCAGGTCTGGTACCTCCACCTTCTCCGTCACCCTCTCTGGTTCCAGCCTTTTACTCCCTCTCTCCACCCACATCAGCATGACCTTGCTGGTCACTTGTCCTCAACGTCTTCCTCTGTGAAATGGGAGTGGCCAAAAGATCTGACCACTCATGAGTCCAAGACTCCTCATACAGCTTGGTCCTCTGAGAGGGCAGCTTCGCAGTCCCTAGCCCCCAGGGCAAGGTGACCTGTTATGATAACTAGGCATTATGATTGCTTTGTTCTTAATGGTCTTGAGGTCCTGGCAGTAGGAGTTGCACCACCCACCATATGACAATGAAAACATGCTGACCCACTCCCAGGTACATATTGTGACAAACCTGACGTGGTGGTAATATGCTTATATTGACACATGCATTTATATCTGAGATGACACAATCATACACATACTGTTAAATATACACATACTGTATAAATATAGCCAATGACAATCAACCGTGGACCCATTTACTCCCAGGGACCTGAATAGAGGCTACATAGTTACAAACACTCAGGTATATGCTCTAATGCATGAACATTTAAAATGTCACCTGGACACACCTGGGCCCAAGGGACATTGACTCCTAGTCACGCTGTGTTATGCTCATGGCCCACACATGCAATCACTGACATAAGAATGTACAAGGCACATTCCTGGTGCTGACACACACCCACTGACCCTTGAAGCAAACTCCGTGATCCAAGACGCTTCTGACTGGAACAGTGTCCCTCCTTCCTGGTCGAACCCTATCTGGTGCTTGGCCCTGCCCTCAATGCCGTCTCCAGCAGGGCAAATATCATGACATCCTGAAAGGAAGTGACTTTGCAGTGTAAAGAGATGGGCCAAAGTGAGGGGTAAAGACCACCAGCCCATGCACCTGTTCCTTAAATTCTGGATGCTGGTTAGAGCCATGAAAGGATGTCTAAGGAGGTTACATCAAGGTCCCAGTAGTGGACCAGCTTCCCGCAATTCCTCACCTGCTCCACAGTCTCCACCTGCCACTGAGGCAGGGCGTCACAGACTGGCCCGGAGCCTGGCCTGTGTGAGCAGAGCAGAGCGATGGTGGGTCCCTCTCCCCTGAATGATGGGGGTAGAGAAGAGGTCTGTGCCTTTCCTGAGATGTCAGTGTTAATCCTCAAGGGTTCTCGGGACATGTATGGGACGGTACACATTCCTTTCATTTCCCATGTAAGTTCTGTCTTGAGTTTGTAGATGAGGTATTCTCTCTCTACTCCTTTTCAACTCCATCCTCATGCTTGGAATCTAGAGGCTTGCTCCTCTGTACTATTAGATGGATAGAGCGACTAGGGGCTTAGTCGGGGGTCAGAATGCATCTGTCAATCAAGGTATGGCAATGGCAGTGTACTTGTGCATAAGCGTTACTGTGCATCTGTCAGGAGTGTCATTATGTCTGAGGGTTTCTCTTGTCATTTGTGTGTCATTGGATCATTTGTGTGTCCATGGGTTAAAGGATGCTTGTATTTGCTGTTTTTGTTTATCATTTCTGTATCAATGCACTGGAGTTATTTTATTTCAGCTTTATCTTCACTGGTGCCACATTCGGTGAATGTGTCTCACCCTCTTCTATGAATGAGCATGTTTGAGTTGTCACAGAATGTGTCCCTATTCGTTATTCCATACACCATGTGAATGAACGAATACTTCATCTGTCACAATGTGAACATTGTCATTTTTGCAATGTGTTCTGTGTGTGTTATCATGTTTGAGTTGTCAAAATGTGTGTGTCATCACACTGGGGCTGCTATGACGTCTGCGGAGATACGATGTGTGCCCACGTCTGCCCCACCACGTTTGAATGGCCCAGTGTGTGTTTCCGCACTCAAGCTGCCACGGTGTGTTCTCATGGGCCAGAATGTTTTGGCAGGCAGAGTGTGAGTCCTTAGTGTGAACTGTCACCACAACTGTATCACGCATTTGCATTGTCACCATGTAAGGCTCTATGTGTTGCCAGGCTTCGGTTATCGGGGAGTGTCATTGTGTCCCTCGTGTCACTGTATATAATCAGTTTGAGTTGACACAACGTGGCTAACTGTGTCACCTTTATTTTAATTGTCCCTAAATTGGGAGGATATCAACAGATTTGAACATTCACAAGATGATGATTCTGAGTTTGAGTCACCACAGGCGATCTTTGTGGGACAATGGGTTTGCATTTTGACAATATGGTGTATCTCTCTCTGAGTTGGCGCAGTGTATATGCCATTGTGTTTGAGCCTCCTGTTATCAAATATTGACGTCATTATAATGTGTCTGTGTGAATCACTATTTCAGTTGTTGCAGTGTATGACTGTATGTCAACACATATGAGTTATGTATCTGTATTTATGTTACATTGTAAAAATACATGTTGTGAACATCATGTTTGTTACCATGATGTGTGTTGCCATGTTTAAGGTATTAAAAAGCCTATTTGTCACAATTGTTGAGTGTATTAATATGTTTGAGTTGTCAAAATGTGTATGTGTGCCCTGGCCAGCGTGACCCAGTTGACTGGGCATCATCCCGCAAAGTGGAGGGTCACCAGTTGATTTCTGGGCAGGGCACATGCCTGGGTGGCAGAATTGGTCCCCAGTCAGGGTGTGTGCAATTGATGTATCTCTCTCACATCGATGTTTCTTTCCCTCTCTTCCCACCTTCCCTTCTGTCTAAAAATAGATTGGTAAAATCTTAAAAAAAAAAAAAAAAAAAGTATATGTGTTGCCACGTTGCAGCATCGAACTGTCTTGCACTGAGTTTTCATACTGTGTCTGTGGGTACCTAAACTTGTGTGAGATATTACAACACCTGTATGTCACCATGTTTGAAGTGTCTCTCTCTTTTTTTAATAAAGAATTTTTTTTAACATTTTATTTATTTATCTTTAGAGGGGAAAGGAAGGAGAGATAGAGAGAGGGAGAAAAATATCAATGTATGGTTGCCTCTCGTGCATCCCTTGCCTGCAACCCAGGCATGTGCCCTGACTGGGAATCGAACCGCGATGCTTTGGTTCACAGGCCCGTGCTCAATCCACTGAGCTACATCAGCCAGAGCTGAGGTGTCTTTTTAAACGTGTGTGTGTGTGACTACCCATTCCTCAGCATGGGTTCAAAAGTGAAAGACAAGGAATGAGGGGGAAAGAAGGGGAGCTGCAGGAGGGTGCGGTTGAGGCCATAATCTAGACAGAGTGGGATGGGGGCCGGTGGGGGTTAGGGACAGAGTGAGCTCTAATTGGCCCGTGGTGAATTATTCACATGTATAATCCTCGCAGAATTTCAGCACGGGCAGTGCCAGTAAATGCTGTGCATGTTTAAAAGTCATTTCCATAAGTAAGTGCAATTTCTCTACTGTTTGCCCCTGTTTAATGAAGTGAAATCTTGTTTGCATTCCTCCCAATTTCCCAACGAAAGGCGCCCAACCGTTAGTACCAAAATTACACCGCCCAAATTAAAAGTCGGGTTCCAAGGGAGGTGAGGGGACAGCAGCACTGGGACCTTTTGGGAGGGCCTACGGAGGGGTGGGGGCAGGTAGGAGCCAGGCCTGGGTTTTTCAGCTCATTGCTTCCTGTAGTTCTTGCAGTTTCAAGTGCTCCCCCGCACCATGTTTCCCTCCTCCAAAAACCCCCATCATATTCTTGCTCCCCTTTGCCTCCTGCTCCTTCCTTTAAATGAATCCCTGAGGTACAGGAAGTTGGCACGATCTGTTTGTTCATGTATATGCCTGTATAAACATGGTCATGTGTGTACTTTTGAAAGTGTTGTATACAATCGTACACTGTGACAATTTTTTGCAAAAATGTTTTGCGCAAAACACAATGACTTGTGCAAACACAGTGTGACACGGTGTGTGTTTACATCTGCATCCCTGCCTATGGATGTACGTGGATCTGTGTGTGTGTCTAACTTTATGTGTTGGGTGTATTGTGTGTCTTTAAGATGGGTGATTACATAGACGATATGGATAAAGAGAGAGAGAAGGAGGGCGATGACCAGTACTTGTGTAGTTCCTCTATTGCCCAGAGTGGAGTACTTAGTAGCTCTTCTGTTAGGACCCACCCCCTCTGAGAGGTTTATGGTGAACCCCTCATCCTCCCAACAGCTGATTGCACCAAGGCAGCAAGATCAGAGGAGTCACCTCCCTTCACTTCATACATGATACAAAGGCCCTGTCCACATCATCCTTGCAGGCCCACTCCAGCTCCGTGTGTGCTGCTGTCTGAACAAAGGTGACTCCGAATGGGCTGGGAGGAGCCCCCTCAGGCCTTCACTCCTTTGAAGCTCCAACTCCATCCTAGTGCCACAAGTCACCTACACGCGAGTCATTTTGACATGAATCCAAAACCAGAGTTGCAGATTACTTTTATTTGGGTTAGTTGGAAGAGTATTGGCAATGGAATGAAATGACGTTGAGGAAAGGGCAGGAAATGATGGTCCCACCCACCAGGGCCTCCCAGTGACCCCTGGAAAGTGACCACTAAGGGCCCTTGAGGTTTTAGAAATCTGAGAGCCCAGGCTCTAGAAGTGACAAAGTGAGTAGTATCCTGTCCCCGTGTGAAGTGTGAGGTGTGAGATTGTGTGTCTCTGGTCTTTGTGGCTATAATCACCTCCACCAGTCTAATAATCTGCTGCTGCTTACCTTCTTCCAGTTTACCAGTCAGCCTGGATAGGACAGAACAAAGAAGTCACATAACCACAGAGAAACCATCACCCTCAGATCCACAGACATTAGGACCACCAGCCTCTCCTCAACACGTCATAGCAGGACACTGATGGAATAGCTGGGAGACGGTACAGTTGTTTGCTGAAGGTCTGGTAGAGAAAATCATTCAGGATTTGGGAGGGGTGAGAAAAGATTTAATTGTTTAGTAAGAGTCAAGGGTCCTCCTTGGAGGGGACTCCTCTCCCACCTCTTCGATGTCCTCGGGGAGGTGGGACACCCCGGAACAGGGGCAAAGTGTCATCCTTGTCATGACTTCCCCACCTTCTCTTTCCTCTTATCCATTCTGCCATCACATCATCAGCCCAAAGCATGGCTCAGATTTCTGTTTCCATAGCTCAGAAGCTATCCATGGCTCCCCGATGCCCAAAGGAAAAAATTCCATATCAATTCTGGTATCAGGAATTCAAGCCCTTCACAATAGGACACTCCCTTCCCCTTCAACCTGCTTTTCTAGCATTAGCATCCAATGAAGCTAATGATCCAATCAGCACCTCAATATGCCTCTTAAACCCAATCCAAGCAAGTAGGGGAACAGGATAATTCCCCAACATCCTCCATGTTTCCCTCTTTCCCACTTTCGTCCATGCTCTCCCTTCTGCCTCAAATGCCACCATTATCCTCACCCCCATCCAAATTTCTCCCTGGTGGGGTCCTAAAGAACATCAAGGCTAGGTTTGATGCTACTTTCTCCAAGAAGACTTTTATGCTGGCCTTCACCATGACCACCATCGGTAGTATCAGTGATTCCTGCTTTCTCTGTCTCTGATGTGAATTTCTTGTCCCTTCTTGCCTGCTGGTGACCAGACATACTGGGCTCCAGTTTCTTTGGACATCAGGCCTTGAACACCTGTAAGGGAGGGCAGGGAGCAGCCCACACGGCTCTGTGGATGAGCTGATGGACGACTACCAGGCATGTGTGAAGCGTTAGAGTGGTTTGGAGTGCACGTTACAGGGGATAGAGCTCATATTGGGAGCCCCTCTCCATATTCCAACCCAGCAGAATTCAACCCCAGCCCTGGTTCTCCACGGGCCCCCATCTTCATCCTGTTTCCCTCTCTGTGGCGGCAGAAACTCTCCACTTCGTGCCCTTGGCAGAAGAAGCTAGGGCCTTTCTGCCAGCTGAGAGATCCCGGCCCACCCTGGGGAGACTCTGGGGGGAACTGACTCTCCTGGTGCTACCTGAGGGGCCCTCCCCAAACCCCAGGGACCCCTGCCAGTGTTCACCAGGCTGCTACTTTCATTAGTGGGGTCCTTCCCTCTTAAGAGGGGGAGGCCCTGCAGTTAGTGTGCCGACAGCCCCCCTTCTCTCCTCCTGGGCCTGCCTTCCATTTTAGCAACCGCTCCTCCCACCAGAGGTTCCCTAGCCCACCACTAGACCCTCCACTGTATCTCCTTAGCTCCCAAGACCCTCTCACTGATTTCCTCCATGAAGCACCCCTGATCCTTCTGTACCCATCCCCCATTTAACCCACTATTTTTTTTTCATTGAAGAGCCATAACCACATCTCCATTAATCCTCTTGCTCCCTCTTTCCTCTAATTCTCTCAGGGAACCTCCTTCCCTCTGATCTTTCCCCCTCCCCACAGCCATCCCCTGACCAGTCCGGAGCGTCAAAGTCCACAGGAAGAAGGCCCCAGCTCCATCTCTAGATACGCCCTCCGGCCCCACCACCTTCCCGAGCAGAGCCCGACATTCCTGCGAGGTGCCTGGAGCAGGGGCTGGGGCCGGGGTGGGTTCCAGACGGGAAGGAGCTGCGGACTTCAATCTGGAAGGTCTCTGTGGGCCCTTCCCCCTCCCTTTAGCAAGTCTGGGAACTGGGCCCGAGCCTGGTCCACGCTCCCCCGCCCTCCCCTCTCCGCGCTTTCATCAGAATTCAATTTCCGCCCGTAAGTGACTCCGCGGGCCCCTGATCCTTCCCTTGATGAATGAGCCGCCCGGCCCGGGCCCGTCCGTCACCGTCACCCTCGCCTCGGCCCCGACGCTGCCGCCCCCTCCCCTGCCCTGGCCCCTCCACCCAGCGCCGCCCCAATCCCTACGGCTCCCACCCAGACCCCCGACGCCTCCATCACTTGGGGTTCTCCTCCTGCATCCAGCAGCCTGCCCTACCCCCATATCCGCGTGGCTTTCCAGGTCCCGGCCTCTGTCTCTCTCTGTGTGACTCTATTTCTCCCTGTCTCTCCTCTCTTTTCTCCCTCCCTCCCTCCCTCCCTCCTTCCTCCTTCTCTCCCTCTCTCCCTCTAACACCTCTATTCATCTCTGGGAGCAACATCATTTATTTTGCACTTCCCAGATAATTTACTTTTTTTCCCTTCTACAGGAATTCTCCATTTCCCTATAAAATGAAAATTCATCTAGAATTACATCTTATGTCATCATTATGTTTATTAAGCGTGGATGATGTATATGAACAGGACGGGCTTGCTGCTGAGTGCTTAATGGTGCATAAGATTAAGCCGAGGCTCTCAGCTGCGCAGCGACTCCCCTCCGGTTCCCATGTTGTCGAGGCATGCTGGGAGTACAAGTTCCGAGCGCACGGCCAGGTGAACGCGCCGCCGCCGCCGCCCCCCCCCGCCCGCCCCCTCCCCCCGCCCCGCCAGGCCACCCCGCCCGGCCGGGGGCGCCAGCGCGGCCTGCGCCTCGCAGGCTCTCAAACAGACACGCCGGGCGACGGCGGCCCGGCCCGAGGGGCACGGTCGCCCCCCTGCCCCTGCCCCTGCCCCTGCCCCCACCGGGGCACTGCGGCTGGGTCGCACACCGCGGGCCCCGTCTCGCTCCTGGGTGTTCCGCCGCAGCTCCGGGGCTTGGAGCCGCCCTCCCGCCTCTCCCTCCTTCCAGTCCCGCTGGGGTTTCGCCCCCCGTTCTCTCTCCCTCTCCTTCTGGCTGTCGGGTTTCCTAGGGCTCTGGTCTCTCTGTCCGTCCCTCTGCGGCTCCGTCCCTCTGGAGTCCTTTCCTGTCTCCCTCTCCCCCCCCGCCCCCTGCTGCGTCTCTGCGTGTGTCCCTCCCAGACCCTCTGGCGCTCCCGGGCTGCGTGCGTCCGTCTGTCCGTCCGCCTCGCGAGTCTCCCCGGCTCCCCCTCTCCCCCCTCTCCCCTCTCCCCTCTCCCGGCGCTGGCGGCCACCGCACTGCAGCGCGGCACCAGCAGTCTATGACAAAAACATTATCCTTCTGCTGCTAAACAATCCAATAAACCTCTCCACAGGGAGAAAGTTAACCTCTTGTCTCTTCGGCTGATGCCTTCCCGCCCACGTGACTGCTGCCACAGTAAATTCAAATCATTAGTCTCCTCACCCCATCAAAAAACTTCTATTAGTAATGGAGACCTCGCCGGAGACCTTCCGCGGAGAGCGCTGCCTTCCCAATTCCCAGTGGAAAAATTCTGCGCGAAAAACTAATTCTACTTTTAATAATCTGTCATCAGGACCAGAGGCAGTCATAAATTATATGGGAGCGCGTGCGAGAGCGCGCCACAAGAGGGAAATCAGGGCGAAAAATCAAAGCCCAAGTTTGACAAACTTTCCTGAAGATAAATAATAACTTACAAACAGGATTAGTTGTAAAGTCACGCTCCGGCGCGCAGCCACGGCTGCAATCTCGTCTGCCGAGGGCCGCCGCCGCCGAGGCACCTGTCACCGGCCGCCGCTGCCTCCCAGCCTTCCTCCTCGTCCTCCTCCTCGCCTTCCCCCCTCCTCCTCTTCCTCACCCTCCAGCCTTCCTCTCTCCCCTCCACCCTCCTCTTCTTCCTCTTCCCCTCCTCCTCTTCTTCCTCCTCCTTTCCCCTCCTCACCAGCCTTCTGTCCTCTCCACCAGGGCCTGCGGGAGAGCCACGGACCCTGATGCCCACCTCCCCCCATCCCGCCACTGAGGGTCCCCAGGTGCCAGGACCAAGGTCAGGCGAGGGAGAGGAAGTTCGCCCGAGCATCGTCGGCCGGGGCTGTGGCCTCGAGGAGGGGCTCGCGGTGTAAAGGAGAGTGTGGGTGCGGCCTGAGGCCCTGCGCCCCGGTTTCCGCGGCCTCCCGGCCTCGGGGCCCCATCCCAAACCTCTCTGCTCTCCGCCCCCTCCAACGCGAACGTCGGGAGGCTGGTGCGGGCACAGCAGGGCTGGGGGGAGAAGTCTGACCCCTAAGTTTGTCTTTGTTAGTGCAGGGTGGCGGTGGGTCCGCCCGCCCGGCGGAGGACCTCGGCCCCCCAGCGCGACCCTCCCCCACCCCACCCCGCCCTCGCCCCGCACAATCTCGGCGCTGACAGCCGAGCGGGTGATAAATGCCGGCGACGCGGGGAAGGAATTGCGCAAAATAAAGAAGCATGTTCCAACAAGTCTTGTCAGGATTGTATTGATTTAATCATCTGCAGAAATACACATTCTGGATTACTGTAGCGTGCCGGGCCTGGGGAAGGGGCGGGCCGGCGGGCGGGGGCCGCGAGGGGCGGGGCGGAGCTGTGGTAGGAGGGGCGGGCAGAGACTGGAATGGCTCCTCCCCTCGCCCCAGGCCCCGCCCCTCTGTCCTGGGCGAGAAACTGCCAGGGTTGAGGGTGTGCAGAGGTTCCGCAGAGAGGTCATGGCACTACGGAGTACCTGCTCCTGCACCAACGGGAAAGATGGGTCTGCCATCCTCTAACCCTCAGAACTGCTGCATGGGGCGGTCAAGGATCCTCCAGCGCTGGATGCAACCCATGGAGGAGAGGGAGTGGGGAGTGTGGATGGGGCCTCATCCACCTTGCACATGTTTTACGGTGGTTCCCTACCCCATCATCTTTTACCAAGGCCAAGGGCTTGGCTGCAGGGTTTGGGGGTACACGGAGGGACACAAGGCACACCAATACCACCTCCTTGCCAGGCTGACCTGTACCCACAGCTACGTCGGAGGCAGGGGTAAATGAGAACGCTTCAGACAGCCCTCAGGGAGCAGAGCTCTACTTGGACTACATAGGTGCTCAGAAAAGGTTAACAAGCCAACACACATTATCGCTTCTGACTTCTGCCCATAACCTGGGCTCGGAACCCCAGGAGAGAACTTAGCAGGACTGGACTTTCTTTTAGTTGAAAACCTGACCATTACAAAGAAACATACCCAAAATGGGGGGTGGGGGTGGGATCAAGCAACTTCTGAGTGGAGAAATCCAAAGGGAAACGAGGGAGAGAAGAAAGCCATTTATTTGTTTAATGATTGATTTAACATATTTTATCTCATGGAATCCATCCAATAACTTAAAGAGGTTGTTACCATCAATATCCCCCATTTTACAGATGAGAAAATTGAGGTTTCATAGGTTAAATGATTTTCTCAAGGTCACAGTGCTGGTAGGTTGGAAAGTCTAGTTTTGAGGCCAGACCTGTTAATTTCAAACTTCTCCCATAGTTATGGACCTTGGGGAGACTGTTGGGGGTTCAAGAACCAGATAAAGAAGGTGCTGGGGAGACAATGTGAGAAGCACAGGGGAAGCAGACCTGGTGAGCAGCAAACCCTGTCTGCTCCAAAGAGGAAGAGGTTGCAGGGAGGGTGGGATTTGGTGCTCGAATCTTTCGCAGGGGTTCAGAAAGGTGTAGAGAAGGGGCTTCCTCCAGTGTGTGGGGGTGGGGGGAGAGGGAGGAGGACCACAGTGATTTCTACAGGTACCATCAGTATATTACCTTAGTCCTGGCTTGGGGGAGAGGAGGGGATTTCAAGAAAAAGAGAAATGGGGATGAAGAATGTAGATCAGTGAAGGAGGTGGAGCTTTATCTCAAATCAGAGACTAGGCGCTAAGTGGCCAAGGGCAGGGGGGTGAGTCACTCATGGTGGGAGAGGCAGAGTTCACCAGAGCAGCTGTCTCAGTGAGAAGCACAGCCCCTCCCTAAGAGACCCTCACCCAACAGAAAGCCAAAAAGAATGAGCATAACTGAAGGGGCAAGTGTGACAGGAGATCCTCAAAGACAGACAGACCCTGGGTCCCAGTGGACCAGAAGCATGACTGGAGTAGATGTGAGTAAGTGAACAGGGAGTGGAAAATGAAGATGGATTTTGTGTGGGGGAGCAGGAAGGAATAAATAGGGTGGTAGAGGGGGTGAACGGGGAGCAGGGAGCAGCGAACTTCCCTCTGAGAGAACTGAGGCATCTGCCCAGACTCTGCATGAGAAGGGTGCTAGCCCACGCATTTCTTCTCACCTGTACCGGTTCTGCCTCTGCAGGAGCTTTGCCTTCAGCACCTGTCCTCATTTAGCCCAGGAGGGAAGGAAACACAAATTTATTTAATCAACAAATATTTTTATAGAGCTTACTCTCTGCAAGGCACGGTTCCAAGTAGTGCATGCATATGAACTCAGTCCTCCATAACAAGGCTATGCGATAGAGAATAGTATATCTCCATTCTACAGAGTAGGAAACTGAGGCACAGAGGGCTTTATTAATTTGCTCAAAGTTACACAACTAGCAGTGGTAAAAACAGATCAAACCCAGGTAAACCTCACTAGCTCAGAGCTCTCAATGTCAACACGGGATTGGGGGTCAAAGCTCTGGGGACTAGCTCCAGTCCTACAGCCGCCGCTCTGTATGACCTTGGTCAAAACCCTTCGCAGTTCTGGGCCTCAGTTTTCAGGTCTGCAAAGTGAGAAGATTGGTCCAACACTCTCGTAAATCCTTTCCAGACCCAAAGCTACAATCTGTGATTTCTCCCCCACGGACCCCTGCTGCCTGGTCCCTCCCACACCCCCTCCTCGTTCAACCCTCAACCCTCGTCCCCAGCGCCTCCTGGAGCCTGGCGTTCACCTACCCCTCCCGCTCCCCGCGGGCCCGCGCGTGACTTTAGCGCGCGCGGCTCGGCCCGGAAGGTCACCTCCTTCATCACGGATTCTATTTGCATCCGGAATCGCATGTACATGAAAAATGTGTCCGCGTGCGGCCCCGACTGCAGACGCAGATGAAATTCTGTGCCGAGCCTGATGCGCGGTAACCTTTGCAGATGGCGCCGCTATTGCTGAGAAATGGATTGCTTAATAAAGCGTATCATCCGGCATATTTGCTGCTTGGCTAGCCAAATAGAAGTTGTTTTTTGCACAAATTTCCTTGTCAAATTTGTCAATGTTCATGTCATTTTTGCTTTAGGTCACAGAGCAAGGTGCAAATTCCTGGCATCTTTACTAGTTGCAGCCAATTTCGGCGATTTCGGCGGTGACGGGGATTCTCCGAGGAGTCGCTTGCCCGCGCGCGCCCGCCTGTAGGCCCCAGCAGAGCGCGGCCCCGACACCTCCTCCGGGAAGCCCGCGGGCCGTACTCGGGTGTGAGAGGACAGGCTGGGGGTGGGAGTGGGGTAGAGGGTATCTTCCTTCCTAAACACCTACACCCAGACACCGCCCCTTCCCTGAGCCACCTCCTCTCCCTAGGCGGTAGTTCTTTTCCCTTCCTGTTTGGCCTCCTCTGGCCTTCAGGCAGGAAATTGAGAAATTTGCCTCCCAGTGCCCCAAGACTCCACCCACACCTGATTCCAAAGCCAGATTGGCCTCTCCCCACCTTACAAGAGGTTTACTGAAAGGGGGAGAGTGGGTGGGACAGTGGTGCCCACTCCATCCTCCCACAGGATCCATAACCACTCAGAGGAATGGAGGTCCCTTCCAGCCATCAGGGGAACAGTGAATGAATAGTTGTTTGTGGATCAGGTGAGGATGCAAATGAGCACACCTTCCTGGGGAGATATGATAAACTGCTTACTCTGCCTAGATTTCAACCATTTGCGCTTACCATTGGGGTTAAGCCAGGCCTCCTCCAGACTAATCTTGTGAAAAGTAGATTATTCTAAGAGGTCACTCAGGAGCTTGGACCGTCCAGAGCTCAGCATGGAGGAGTTTATCAGATTATGTCCAGGCAGCAAAAGTCAACAACTATCACTGGGGAGTGTTTTCAAGTGCCCTTTTCCTGGATTGTTTCATGAAATCGTCAGTTCAACAACACCATGCGGCATTTACTAACATTATCCCCATTTAAAGATGAAGAAAGAGCTCTAGGAGATGGACCCACTTGGAGAGTTTGGATGAAGTGTATGGGCCTGTGAGGGTAGGTGGGCTGGTGAAGGCGCGGAGGGGGAAGGATAAACGGCAGGGAGAAGGTACCAGTGAAGCGGCGGTGACAGAGTTACTGACAGCCTGACCTGGTGTGAGGAGAGGAGAGGAGCGGATGTGGGGGAGGGGGGGGGTGTGAACAGGGTTCTCGGTGGGAATCCTGCGTGAGGACAAGCAGAGATTTGGGGACACGTGCAGGGGAGTAGATGTGCTGGGAACAGGACTATCTGAATAAAACATAAAGAGACAGGTGTGGGAAAAGGCACGAGGACAGGTGTAGGGGGGCAGACAAGTGGAGAATGTGCATCAGGGTGTGTGGAGTCCTGCAAGGGTGTGTGTATGTGGGGACAGGTGTGAGGGTCAGGAACATGTAAAGGGTGTAAGAGGACATGTGGAAGGGGACACTAAGCTCCAAGAGGCTGGCAGATATGCCTGTGTCATCTGCTGTATTCTCAAGTCCAAGTCCAGTGCCTGGCACACAGAGCTCAAGATATATACAGTACTCAGAAATGGGGAAAGGGATTGGTGGTGGGCAGGTGCTGTCCAAGGTATGTTGTCACGCTGGAGGAAGGTTGGGCAGGTTTATCATGAGATATTCTAGAGGAGTTCGGGTTTTTCCCTTCAGCCTCTGCGGCACTGGGTCAGGCTAGGGAACGGTCAGACCTGCTTCCCCCAACAGGAGACCAGCCCGGGATAGGAGCCCAGAGAGCCCAGTGGGAGCTGCAGAGCTTGGATGATGGCGGGTGGGGGTGGGGTGGGGTGGGGGAGGACTGCCGTCAGATTATTAATGGCCATGCGTTGACTCAATTAAATCCAGCCTGCTTTTGTTGGCAGGCCTCCGCAATTATGCATCTCATTACGGGCGGCCGACCAAATGCATCCTGGGAGGAGACCAGAACTCCAAATTAACTTTTCTTGGCGCTGCGGGGGCTGGTTGGCCGCCACTGCCTGCATGGCAGCCAATCAGTGTTGGCTCCAAGGGGGGCGGGGTCAAAGGAAGGGCGAAAGTAGGGGGAGGGTAGGCTGTCTGGTCCAGGATGTGTCTAAGCAAGATACTCTGAGGACCTGCATGTCCATCTAGAATATAATTCCCAAGATCACCCCACTGGCATCCCCACCAAGAAGCCTCCCTGGGCGTTTGGGCTTAGTCTTGGAGGGAGTCTGAGCCTTGTCCCTATTCCTTTTGTGGCTGAAACACTGAGCACAGAGAACCAGGGGTCCAGGTCTTGTTGGTTCCCTGACCTCTCCATCCATGAATGACCTGGACTAAATCATCGTGACTGCAGGACTGCACCAAACCCACAAAAGCCTGGAAAGTAAGGGGCAGAGGTACAGAGAGGATGTCCTTCTGGATGTGGGGAGACCACTGGAGGCTGGCCATCCTGGCTTCTGCCCAGCTGGGTGCTGCCTGTGTGCCCGGGTTTGTATGTTTGTGTGTGGGTGTGGGTGTGTGTGCCTGCTCACAGCCTGCCTCTGCAGTTACACCACCAGAATAAAGTGCTTCATTAACCTGTCAATCAAAGGCCGCTTCTTTCCAGCTCTCCTGCTCTGCCCTTCGACAGCCCACATGTATGTATGCTCCAACACACTGTGCCATCCCGGGACCACATGGCATCGCCCATCCTCTCCCTACACAAATGTGGCTCCCGTTGCCTCCCTTGAAGTCTGAAACATTTATGGCTTACCCAGAAGAGTCTGGGGCCCGCTGTTGCCTATGTATGATGTGTATGTATATAAAATATTATTTTATTGTGTGAGTGGCCTTTCTCCAAGCCATGCATTCATAAAAAATGGCTGTTTTAAAAACTAGGGCACCCTAGAGTTGTATGAGGAGATCTAGCTCTGAGCAGCATGACTTTGGATTTGTCACCTTCTCTCTCTTGGCCTCAGGGGTCTCACCTGGGTTAAAGCAAACTGGCTTGGACTAGATGATCTCTGATGTCCTTCTCCTTCCAGCTTTCTGAGTTCAGGTGAGTGTGGCTGATTCCTCACCTTCAGAACCGTACACATGAGTATATGGGTGCATGTGTCCTTTCCTGGCTGTTTTCCCTCCCTGGGTGTCAAGAGGTGCAAAGGCAGGAGGCCAGCTGCAGCGGGACCATGAAAGCTGCTCCCAACCTGGAAGGAATATGCTTTTCTGAGCTTCCACATCCTTACTTTTCTGAGCTTCCACTCCCTTACTTTGACCACACTCCTACTGGTTGGAGTTTGTGTGTGCCTGAGGTGGGTATCCATATACAGCCAAGTGGGTATGGGCCTAGGCAAAGCCTAATCTGGGAAACAGGTGTTGACATTCAGGGTCACCTATGGATTCCAGCCTTCCCAGATGGAGCATCCTGGCCTTGCTCCCACCTGCCAGGACCATCCATAGGGGAAAGAGTGGGTGTTTTCCACAATAGGGAAGGGCTCTGTTCACCCCACTTGCAGTATCTTTATTGTACATTAATGAAACCCTGTTTCTTCTGGGTGCTTAATTCTTTCCATCTATTATGTTTAGACAACTCATTAACAATCATTCGTTATAATTAGACTTCAATTTTAGGCTCCTTTCTCAGGGGAGGCAATGCAGAGCTTTTAAACATATTTACATCATAAACAGCTTCTAAATCTCTGGGTGTCACCCATGCCCTGTCCCACTCTAGCTCCTGTCCCTCCCTTTCTCTCTTTACTTTCCTGCTTTCTGCCACCCCCGTTCAGAATGCAGGAGTGAGGGTGGAGAAAGTGGAACTGAGTGTGCTAAGAGGTCCCTCAAATCCTGCTGCTGCCCCAGTCCTTCTGACATGGCCCTCGTCCTCATAGAATGGGACTGACGTGCCAATACGGGTGGCGGACTTCCCTGGAAGCAGATGCCTCCCACTGACTGCCGAAGAGCGGTCCCTCTGGCTGCTGGATGGTTGGGTGTTCCCAGGTAGTCACCTACACACAGATACACTCGCCCAGTTGCTCAAGTGTGAAAAACAGACACATATGACCACTTAGGGGAGGGTGGAGGAAGTCTCTTGCGAAGATTTTTCTTTTTCTGTTTCCCAACTGAGACACTGGTTCCAACCACCACATCTCCCCCTAGATGCCTTTAACTTTAAGGACTCCTATCCCCTTCAGCCTTCACTTGCAAAATCATAACATCTCTATTTGAGGAATTAATGTTTGTTGAAAGAGTGAATAAAAAGTCTAGCGAAAACTGCATGGGTATTAAGGTCAGACAGGCTTGATTCAAATCCCAGCTCTATCACTGACTAACCAAAGTGACGTTGGCACCTGATTTAAAGTCTTTGAGCCTCAGTTTATGCCTCTGCAAAGTCCGGGTAATAATGTCTACCTTGCAGGGTGTTTGTGATGAAGGAAGACAGCCAAAAAGGTAAAGTACCTGACATTTTATAGGTATGGGATGATAGCAACAATAATAGTAGTGAATAATTGTATTAATTATTTATGAGTAACTATAATAATAATCCCAGGAAGAGGCCTCAGGGGTCAATCTGTGCAGCGTCCCTTCCAGGGGGCAGTCTTTCTACAGCATCCTCAGTGGGTGCCAGTGAATGCTTTCATGGTGGGGAGCACAGTCCTGTCCTGGTCTATTATGGGGCAGATCTTATTACAGGAAAGGTTTCCTTTAGATCCAGTTACAATCAGCCTCTTTGTCATGTTCCCTGTTAGCCCTGGATCTGGCCTCTGGAGCCCAGGGAATCTGCTCCTGCTCAGCAGTGGATACGCTGGGAAGTCTCCATCAGTGGGTAGAGGAGAGGGCAGGATAGAGGGCGAGTGCCATGATGGAGTAGGACCTTTGGGAGGAGGCGGAGAGACTGATGGG
The DNA here is from genome assembly GCA_004027475.1 of Anoura caudifer. Lineage (NCBI taxonomy): Eukaryota > Metazoa > Chordata > Mammalia > Chiroptera > Phyllostomidae > Anoura > Anoura caudifer. The sequence goes on along the minus strand of PVKU01001849.1, from coordinate 43,603 downwards.
GGTGTGTGGCTGGACCCCTCAGAGGCTGTGGGAACCACAGGGAGCCACAGGAGGGGAGACAGAGACAGAGAGGGGACGCCGGGGGAGAAGGATTTTCTATCAACAAAACAGCAGGACAGATTCTGGCTGGTCTCTGGAAACATCTTCATCCGGTGCCTGAGGCCAGCTCTGAGCTTCTTTTAGCTCATTACTGGCAATTAGTCCTCTGGGCCCAGCCTGGGGGAGGAGGGGCACTATTAGCTCTCACTCCCCTGGACACACACACACACACCATGAATCAAATTGACAACTTTGCCCAAGCCTGCCCTCCCCACCCTGCTCTGTGTGTGAAGCAGGATGCATGTGTCTACATGGATGAGGCATGCTAATGCATGGCATTCACATGAAGGTGTCACAGGGCAGACAGTGTCAGTACACATGTACAGCCATGAGAATGTGAGATTGTGCAAATGAGCAAGAAGTGTGCACTTGCAAGGGAGAGGGGGATGGACATTGAGAGTGGATGAACTGGCTGTGGGGACCCACGATTACTCCTGGGCTTTTGTTTCCTTAGGAAACCTGAACCGGGTGGATGATTGAGGGGAGGGATGTGTGGAGGAAAAGGACAAGGCAGATCCTGGAGTTTCTGCTTCTCAGCTCCACCTCAGGAAGGCTATTCCTCTAGGAAAAACAGGACCCTATTGAACACTCAGAATTTACCCCCAAAACCCTTTTCTTCCCATGTATTTTAACCGAGCACCATCTGGTAGAAATACAATGTGAGCCCTGGCTGGTGCAGTTCAGCGGATGGAGGAGGGGCCTGGGAACCAAAGGGTCGCTGGTTCGACTCCCAGTCAGTACATATGCCTGGGTTGCAGGCCAGGTCCCCAGGAGGGGATGCGTGAGAGGCAACCACAGATTGATGTTTCTCTCCCTCTCTTTCTCCCTCCCTTCCCCTCTGTCCATAAAGAAATAAAATCTTAAAAAATAAATAAATAAATACAATATGGGCCACATATGCAATTTAAAATTCTTTAGTGCCTATGTGTTTTAAAAAGTAAAGAGAAACTGGCAAAATTATTTTAATTTGTTTTGTTTTAATTTTATTAAATTTTACATTTTAATAAAATTAATATTTAAACACTTACAATCCAAATAAATATTGAACATATAGCCAAAATATCATCTTAACATGTAGCCGGTGTTTTGAAAGTATTAATATTTTGCATTCTTTGTTTGCACTAAATCTTCAAGAGTCAGTGTGCACTTTGTTTGCAGCCCATCTGCATCAGGATTAGCCAATTTCAGGTGTTCAGTGGCCACATGTGGCTAGTGGCTACCATACTGGTAGGACAGATCCAGCCCCTGGGTTGCTTGGTTTCCCACAAACCAGTGAAGGGTGAAGTGTGTGCCCACAGGGGGAGTGGGAGCAGACAGAAGTGGGGGTTGAAACAGTGCACTCTTTATGCTCTTGCAGGGTCTGCAGACTCCTTTCCTCACTGGCTATATACAAGGACTCAGTCTCAAGAGTCTTACTCTAAGAAGTTCTTCCTTTTGTCTCATTTCTGTACTTCTGACTGCAATGTTGAATCCCTCCTGCAACCCATTCTCTTGAGTGTCCCCACCTCCATCCTGCTTCATCTGAGACTTTGGGGTGGAAGGAGAGAACCACGCAGGAACTGAAATGGGCAGGGGAGTGGAAGAAGGGAGAAGAAAAAGGCTAGAAAACTAGCCCTAAGTTCTTAGGAGGAGTGAGGAGGGGTTGGAGGGGGTGGTGGGCTAGAAGGTGACCACAGAATAAAAGCAGAATTTCTAGAATGTGACTTTTCCGCACCTTGGCCCCCTTATCCTTTGAGATTTTCAGTCTCCTCCACTTTTCAGATTTCTTGGGACCATCTAGACTGCCCCCCTATTTTCACCCCATCCCTATTTCCCTCACCCCTCAGCATCTTATCAGTCCACCTCTTGGCCACCGTATCTCTCTTTCAGCTTCTCAGGCCTTCACCTCCCTAGCTCACTTCCTGCCCCCACGCATCATCTTCCACTCCACTCGCAGCCCACCAAGCTGGGGCAGGAGGAAATTCAGGAAGTGGAGACCTGGAATGGGGTGTGAGGGCCTGAGCTGAGAGTATTTCCAGGAGAGAGAAGTAAAGAAGATCCTCCCAGTCCCCTCCCATCCTCTTACCCCTCCTCCCAACCCCCTCCCCCACGGGGCGGCAGTGATTCCACAGTCTCAGGGCTTGAGGGTCTCGGGGCCCCTTGCTAATGTAAGGTTATTGTAATTGATATGAAGGTAATTGATAATGTGTTACGGTGAATAATGTCTTCAATTTTCTGCTAAATCCCATTTTTGTAGCCATCTGGGCTCCTCCAACTGCCCCCCTGGGACGCTGGGTAATAGAGAGTAATTATTCTCAAGTCATTTACTTTTTCAAAGTGTTTAGTGCTTATCTGTTTTACAATTAAAATGGAAACGACCCTGATTCACTTCCTTTCTTTTTTATTTAAATAGCACTCACACCCCCACACCCCCACCACACACTTTCAGTCACACACAACCACACAGGCACACAACCCTCACACACACACAGAGTCTTCTTGTATGTGGTAACATGTCCACATTCACAGACACAAAAATACATGCACATTTCCTTTGCCACTTACACATACGAATACAACTTTATATTCAGCCAAGGGACACACAGTATCAGTGACCTGGGCCTACAGAGCGGGGCCAAAGCAGGTTTACAGCTGTGAGTACATGAAACAGAGTTTATTCTTGTATTATCAGTTATTAATTATTTTGTTATTTTCCATACAAACAACTGAAAACCTACTTTTGCCACACCCTGTACATACTCTTTGCCGCTCTCCCTTGGAGTAAGAAGATTAGAGGTGAGCAGTCAGGGTGTCGGACAGTGGGAAGGAGTCACCTTGGATGTGTGTCTGAGTGTGCAAGGTTAGGTTTGAATACGGAAAGTGAACATCTCTGTGTCCAGGTGAGTAGGCTCTAAATGAGTAGTTCAGAGTGTGGGTTCACACGTGGCTAAAAATGTACCAATTTAGAGCAGTAGTATAAGAAAATCCATAGCCTTGCTTGTGTGTTTGCATATGAGGTATGGTACAGGCAGGTGTGCGTTGAGCTAGCGTTCATTCACACCCGGTTACACACTAACGAAGAAACCGGGTGGCAAGCAGCTCCAGCTTGGGCACGCATCCTTGGGAGAGGGGTGAAGCCAGAATCCAGAGGCACCTAGCCATGCTTAGTTTGAACAGGATGCAGAGAGCCATCACACCATGAAATCAGACCCATTTATTTTAACTGAAAATGTCGCAGGAACATATAACATGGAGGATCAGGAGATGCAAGGGTGGGGGGGGATCAGGAGGTGAATGGCTTACACCAGCCCCTCACCCCACCGCCCACCTCCCCAACCCTGCCGGCTCCTCCAATTGTCCTTCCTGTCTGGGAACCCCCTCACTGGCCTCCCCATTGCTTGACCCTTAACCCCTCAGGGTCCCTCACCGAGCCCTGGCTCTGGGTGAAGGAGGAGGCAAGAGCGGCCCTCAACAGCTGAGGAGCTTCCTGCCCCTCTCCCACCGGCTGGGCCATTCCCCACTGGGAGTGCTCTGCAGACACAGACATTTTCCATAGTGAGGCACTGACCTGTGGGAAACCACAGGAAAAGATCCTACACACCCCAAATCTTTCCACGTGTCCAGATACGACACCCCTCAAGTGCCGGACAGGCCTGTGGGAGGACAACTGAGTCCTTGTACTCACTGGGACACTTTGGCCGGCAGTCAGATGACCTGTGGCCCTGGGATCTGCTTTCCATTGTGCAGATGGTGAAACTGAGTCCCAGCGGGGTCCAGGAAGGCCATGGGACCTCACAGGAGCCAGACCTGCGGTGGACCAGAGCACTATCTGCTGGGCCCAACACCTGTTGTCCCCAGGGTGTCCTGCGCAGGCCCCCCAGCCTTGCACACATCCTGCTGCTGGACAAAGGATGAGGGGCGTGGAGGACAGAGCCCTGGCCCTGACGCCAAGCCAGGCAAGCCCCTCGAGGTTCAAAGGACACCAGGCCGAAGTGCACCCTGCTCACCCAGCACACCTCCGGGAAAGGTCCAGGGCGCTGTTTTTAATTTTGCTTTTTAAAATGGGAGGGTGGTGATATGGGTGAGGGATGCTTTTTTCCTGCGTTTTCCCATTTCTCCTCTGCTTGGCCCTCCCTCCTTCTTCCCACGACTGTCTTTTTTGGTCTCCACCTCTGTGCCTCGTCTGCCTGTCTTCGGCCCTACCACCCCACCCCCTCTCTGCAGGGCCCCACTCCGCCTGCGCCCCGAGTCGGTCTGTCCCGCCGCCCCCTTCCTGGCGGGGTCTCGGCGTCTCGGTTCCCGTCCCTGTCCCTGCCTCGGCCCTCCCCGACTCCGGCCCCTCACACCTTCGCGGAAAAGTAAACATTTAATTTTTTTTGCTGTTAATAGATTTAATGTTCATTTGTTGGTAGCCCAGGGGCAGAAACGCGTGACATTTCAAATAATTGTTGTTTCAGGGGTATCCTCTGGAGGGAAATGCGGCAAAAGTGTGGAGAAGATTTAAGCAAATGACTGTGTCAGCTTCTATTTACTCCTGACAGGATCGCCGGGGGCACGGCTGCGAGATAACCATTAGCGCGGCCGCCGATAAAGCGGGGAGGCTGCATTTCTAAAGGCTCCGCGGCCATTACGGGAAAGTTAGTGTGAAACATGTTAAATTATCCCCCAAGTGGAGGAAGCGGGGGAGGCGGCGGGGGCAGCGGGCGCCCGCCCGAGCTGGCGCGCCTCCGCGGGGGCCTGGGAGCCGGGAGGCGCTGCAGCGAGGCCAGTGACCGCGCCGCGCCGGCCCACCGCCGTCCAGCAGGGGGCGCCCGCCTCGGCCCGAGCCTCAGTCTTCTGGCCCGGATGGTGGGTGGGTGGCTCCTGCCTCGCTTGCTAGGGACTGCAGGCGACACCTAGGCCTTCCTGGCACCGGCCTGCGCCGGCCCGGTTGGCGTGGCCCCCCAGTGCAGGCCGCTAAGATCTGCTCCATGGGTGAAAAGAAAGAGACTAACTGTGGAGCTTGAAACAGCTTGACTTATTCCTAAACAGCCCCATCACGTGTGCACAGGCAATACACCCACATACGGGGGAGGGGGGCTGGGGATGGTGGCGGGAAGAGGAGACCGGGAGGAGGACAGGTACTCCTGAGGTTTGTGCAGAGCCCCGAGTTCACCTCTCAGATTTGCTTCTAAGTAACCAATGTCCTCCTGCAATTCATTTTGGCCTCAGTTTCCCCATTTGTAAAACGGGGCTAATATCTACCTCACATACCTTACCCCCAAAGAACGGTTGAATCAATTAGTCCATACACACGTCATCTGAGAAACCATTAAATGCAATGCCAGTAAGGAGTATTGTTATTACTGTGTGCAGGCCGCAAGTGAATGCATCATCAGGGCATGGAAAATAAGACCCCAATCACGGTTCTTTTTGAGATCGGGGCACATCTCTCCCACCCCTCCTAATTTTGCTCCTGTTAAGGCACTCTTGGGGTAAATCAATATCTACAGGCTAGTCCGGTAGTGCAGGTAATGCTTGCTCCAGGTTAGCCCCGGCAGAAGCATGCAGGGGTTCCCCCTTCCCTGCGGTTTCGCTTTCCAGTGGTTTCACTTTTCAGTGGTTGGAACTGTGGTTCCGACCACAGTTCAAAAATATCAATGGAAAATTCCAGAAATGAACCATGAGTTTTACTTGTGTGCCCTTCTGAGTAGCATAATGAAATCTTGAGTCGCCCATCCAGGGGGTGAATCACCCCTTTGCAGGAAATTCATATCCTACCTGCCCGTCAGTCTCTTAGTAGCTGTCTGGTTTTCAGAATGACTGTGGAGGTGTCACAGTGCTTGTGTTCAAGTACCCCTTATTGTACTTAATAATGGCCTCAAAGCACAAGAGTAGTGATGCTGGCAATTTGTACATGTCTAAGAGAAGCCTTAAAGTGCTTCCTTTAAGGGAAAAGACATTCTATGTATAATGGGAAAAAAACAGCATATATAGGGTTTGGTACTATCCACGATTTCAGGGATCCACTGTGGGTCTTGGAACAGATCCCCTGCAGAGAAGGGAGAACTACTGTACTTAGCTGTTAGCATGCCTGGATCAGATCACTAGCAATACTGACAGAGAGCCCTGTCCTGTGGAGGGTGGAAGCATGTGGGGCAGGAGGGAGGAGAAGAAGGGAGAGGGGACCACCTTCCCCTTTGTGGCAATGGTATCTCCAAAAAGAGTTTCCTCCCTCCTTTCTTAAAAAAATCCTCTGAATATATTGACATCGTAGCATCAACTACATTATATTTTAGGCCTTGGAACCTAGTCTGTGCTGCAGTGGCGAGTCAGTGACTCGAGTGGTCACCAATACCACTGATTCACTCCGTTCCAGTACACTTTCAGGTTTCCAGGAGCTCTGAAGTTCCCTCAACTTCACTCAACATTTTTTAACCTCTTCTCCATGTCAGGTCTGCTGGAGGCACAGGAGGGTGGAGACCACCTTTGCCTTCCTGGAGTTCACCATCAAGTAGGGGGACTGATATCTACAACACATGACGGGGCACATGAACACTAAACCAGAAGCACATGCAAAGTTCTGTGCATTCAAGTGAGGAGCAGATGACTGACTTCTTGATTACGTTGGGAAGTTTTCTTAAGAGAGGTGGCATTTGATCTAGGGCCTTGAATGATGGGGCAGAATTTTCCAGGTGGGAGAAATGGGCTACTACATAATAATGAAAATAGACCTTGTGACCATTCCAAACAACAAAAATAACAATGATAATAATAGCGTTTAATCTGCTGCATGCACTGTACCAAGCACTTCACAGTAACTGCTATCTTTGATTTTTCATAACAACTCTGGGGTGGAGAACAAATACTGTTATATACCCCCATTTCACAGATAAGAACAGTAAGGCTCAAACAGATTCAGTAACTTACCCAAGGCCACACAACCATCCTAGCAATGAGACTAGATAAGGTGGAATGCCTCTCCCCTTCACTTTATCATTCCAAGACCAATTTTGAAAAAAAAAAAAAAGCTGATTTTGTCTTTGATAAAGGCAACACACCCCTCTTTTCAACCTCTCCTCATTCGTTCCACTGCTTTCTGCATGTCTACTAGGTGTCAGGCATTGGGCTGGCTCTGGGGGTACAAAAAATAATATACAGACCCTGCCCTTGAAAACTCATATTTCTAGTGAGGTAGGAAGTTCTACAAGTAAACCAACCATAAAGTAATGTGCACAATGAAGGTCTGAGAAACCCAAGATACTCTGGGCAAACAGGAAGAGGTCAAACTCAGATATTGCATGGTTTGGCCAGAACTGAGTCTGGGCAAAAGAAGGCATTTTCTAGCCAAGAAGGTGGGACATGGGATTCCAGGCAGAAGGAGCAGCAAGTACAGAAGAACAGAGATACGGGAGAACATGACCCCCTGGTGTGTAGCATTTGAGGACAGTGGGCAAGGCGGAGAAAGGGTGGCCCAAGACGTTGCCAGGAACCACTGACTGCTGGCCAAGATTCTGAGGGAGAGGGTAGGAGAGAGGCTAGACTGGGTTTGCCCATGGTTGGGACTTCAAGTGTTCGTCCAGACTCTCCTCAGAAGGTGCCCTGACACCAGAGCTGAAGAGCATGAGTGTGTCTGCATCTTTGTGTGGTGGAAGCAGTGAGCAGGTCATCCAAAATCAATGTCTGTGTCAGCCCCAGATGACTCTGGAGCGCCTCACAGAGTAGGAAAGTGGGGAGGGTTATGTAGCTCAGCCTCTTCCTGCATGTGGTGCCCACTTCAAAGGCCCCGCCACCAGTCATCTCTGCTCATCAGCCCATGGTCAGTCTTCCTCTCACATATACCACCCTTGCACTTGCATATTCACACATTCAGCCACACTCACATTCTCACATAATTTGATTATAATACTTTCCATACCATTATACCCACATCCTTGCATAAATACATTCACAGAATTTGATGCTTACACGCAAACCCTTACATAAACACACCCAGTCACCCAACATTCACTCCTACACAGTCCCACACTGTCATATTTTGTCCTGAGGAAGTGTAGTCACAAACCTCCCCCACTCATTGCCATATATGCTGTTGCAACCACAACTCCACACAACCTCACCCTTTTGTGCCTTCTTAGAGTCCCATAGAATTCAGTCACACTTCCACATCATACTCAAGTTTCTTGAACACACACAGTTACCCAGAGAATCTTACTCTGACAGGAAAAATGTGGCCTGATTAAGGGCATACAGTTAGTTAAAAGAAAATCTAGGGTGTCAACTCCAGTCTCATGCCTTCCATACTAGTGCTGTTTTTCCTATGCAAAACTCTCTCTTCCTCATAATCTGCCTTCCAGACCCCAGTGCCAATTACCCGTACTGACTCTCAGAAACATTCAAACGAAACAAACAGTTCTTGAAGTGACAGGCAGCCAGGTGAACGGAACAAGTATGAATTTAAAATACAAAATAAAAAAATGAGTTAGAATATCAAATACTTTATAGGGTGGTGACAGGATTCAGAGAGAATGTAAGTAAAGCACCTGGCACAAAGTAATAACTGCTAACATTTATTGGACACTTATTATGTACTAGACACTATGTCAAGCATGTAATACATTATCTTATTTAATTTTTACAATCTCTTTAAATGTAATTATCTCCCTATGACAGAAAAGAGAAGTGAAGCCCAGAGAGGTTAGGTTGCTTGCCCATGGTCACTAAGCTAGTGGGTTTTGAAACCATATCGTACCCTGCTTTTACTCCAAGTCTGGTTTTCAGGAATTATGTTGTGCTTCTTCCCTTGATAACAAAGTCAACTCTCTACTGAATCCTTACTCTGTACCAGACTCTGTGCTATAAAAGCATAGTTTCTATTCATCTTTATAAGGAGGCTGGGACTTGGTGGGTGCTCAGAGGATGGTTTTATCATCATGGAAAGGAAGATTCTAACTTAGAAATCAAATTTAGATCTATTTTGTCAGCAGGTGAATTCTTCAGATTATGTCAATCTTTAGTGGACCTGATCACTCCCATTGATTAGTTCATTTCAAATCAGCTATCCTTCCTCCCTGATCTGTAATTCCCTGCATCTCCCACCTTAGGTCATCACAGGAAGAGGAGTCCTGCTGTGATACATACACAGCTCTTCACTTCCACCCACTAAATGAAGTCATACTCAGGTATAGGTCTTACACACACTAATAAGGACACTATGGTTTAAGCAATTACCAAGAACATTAGGGAGTGGATTCAAAATGCCTGGGTTCCAGTTTCATCCCTTATCAATTGTACAACCACAGGCAAATTACTTTTTCTGCCTCAATTCCTGCATCTGCAACCTGGAACAGCAACCTGGAAGCCTCCCAGAATTTGGAGTTTAAAACATTGCAAGATATCATTATAGACAGCCCGGTATACAGTAGGCACTCAAAATTTGCTACCCACAGTTTCACACACACACAGAGATACAATACTAGCACTCATAACAACCCAAGCAGACACAGCCACACAACCCTGCACGCAAACCCATAGAATACACCAAGCTGTAGACCTACTCAAGTCTGCTGGTGGTGGGGTGCCAGAATGGTTGCGAGAAGGTGCTCTTAAGTAACCTTGACCAAGTCACTTAACAGCTTATTTTAAGAAAAAAGTTAATAACTTAAAAAAAAACAACCACAATGTCATTATACACTTAACAAAATTGGCAATAATTTCCTAATATCAAGTACCCAATCCATATTCAAATATTCCTTTCTTCTTTTTTTTTTTACATTTGGCTTATTCAAATAAGGAACCAAACAAGATCGTTATTTCTCTCCCCTTTTGTCTTTCTAAATGTGTACTATGATTCTCCCTTCTCTTTGAAGACCCTCAGTCATTTGTCCAGAAGAATGTCATGTTTTTTTAAATTTATTTTTAATGCACAAGTAAACATGAATATATTGTTGGAGGAGGAGGAGGAGAAGAAGAAAGAAGAAGGAAGAAGGAAGAAGGAAGAAGGAAGAAGAAGAAGAAGAAAGGGAAGAGAAAGAGGAAGAGGAGGAGGAGAGGAAATCATATACTACAGATAAAACAAGTCTCCGTGGACCATCCCCAACTTCAGTTCTTTAACCTCTGGAAGTCTCGATTTTCTCATATTTAAGATAAGAAAACTTTCATTCCTAAGGTTTCTCTGAGTATTAAATTATATAGAGCTTGGAAGCGCTTATCTCAGTGCTGGGCTCACGGTAATCGTTCAATAAAAGTCGCCTGTAATGATTTTTAGTCATTGTTGTTATCCAGGCAAATGCAGAAGAGCCGCCAGCTCCTGTGCGCGTTCAGCACCCTGGACAGAGGCGGCTGCGGCCGCGGCCTCCCAGCCCGGCCTCCGCGCGCGCCGGCGGAGGATCTGTAAATAAAGCCGCCCGGCTTCCGGCGGGCCCAGCACAGTTGGTGAAGGGGAAAGAAATCCGGGATTTGCCGAGCCGCCTGCTTCGGCAACGCTTCAGGCAGAGACAATTACCCGGATACGCTCGGGCTGGCCTCCCCGAGGCCCCGGGTCATTTCAGACCCGGCCCCCGGTCCTTGAGCGGGAAGACCGGCCGGGCGGGGGCGAGAGCCGGTGCCTCAGTCTCCCGGGCTGCAGAATAGCCAGGGGGAGGACCACGGAAATCGCCACAGAAGGCCCCTAGGGGACCTCCGCTCCACACACAGCCCCCAGCAGGAGCCCACCCAGCCCCGGCAGTCTGCGGGCGTGGCGGGGGCGGCGCGGGGGAGGGGGGGGAGGGGTCGCGAAGCGGCCTCCGGAAGCGGGCCCGAGGCACAATTAGCATGGAGTGGAGACGCCCTCCAAGGCTGA